>OZ008342.1:5437675-5478177 GCA_963931975.1 Cataclysta lemnata
CTTTTTAGTAGAGACGTATCAGTCCAGCGTACTTGTTATAATAGAGGTCAGTGTAGGCAAGGCAAGCTGAAGAACTGGAGGGGTGGGTAGTACTAACTGCGTTGCGGGTGGTGGTAGTAGAGGTTGTGACGGGGCGCGTGCCGCTGGGGCGCGGGCCCGGGGCCGGGGGCCGGGGCGGCCGGCGCGCGGTACATGGGCAGCGCTGGCGCCGGCCGGCCGCTGGATGGGCGCGGGTACCGGGGCGCCCACCATGCCGCCGCGGCCGCCGCCTTGGCGGCGCAGCGCCGTTGTTGCCGGGGCCCACCATCCTGCAACACACAAAAATAGGCATGATGACTAACTTTGAAAAACTACACGATGTTTTCCTTATGTGTCTACTTTACCCAAAATAAATTATATTTTTGTAAAACTTTCGATTTTGATAAGAAAAGACATGTTTTGAATAATGCAATTTAAAATTTCCGCCAAAACGGCGTCTGTGTGACGTCACTATTCCGTAAAATGCCACTTTCTATATTAAACTAGTTAATTTGATTGGCAAATAAAATGCCAAAATTAAGATAACTGAATAATGACGTCGCGCTGCGTTTTAACAAAATATATATGGCGGATTGCTAAGTTTTGTACTTTTATTTTTATAAAATAAATATCAATCACAAGTATAATCTGATAACAAGTGACAATTAACGAATCTCCTTATCCTAAATTATCCTAATTTGTGACTGATGTGATGATGACACTAACAAAGAATCACTGAAATCATTATTTATAATAATTTAGAATAAGGAGATTCGATAAAAATCACTTGTTATTAGATTATGATTGATATTTATTTTATAAAAATACAAAATTTTGCAATCCGCCATATTTGTTCAAACGCCACGTGATGTCACATTTTATCTGCCAATCAAAATTACTCTATACTATAGAAATTGTCATGTTTTCCGCTATAGTGACAGCACACAGACGTAATTGCTATATTGTCGGAAATTCTAATTTGCATTATCCAAAACACGTTTTTCTTGTTCGCTAAGGCCGATCATTGGAAGTTCCTTCGTGCTTCGGAAGGCACGTTAATCCGTTGGTCCCGACTGCATCCGCAGTCGTTAATACCCACCAAACCGCACTGGGCCAGCGTGGTAGGTTAAGTAAGGCCCATTTTACCTATATTCTTCCATCCATAGGGAAGGCCCGTGCACAGGGACTGGGCAGCCAGCACTGGGGACATTAAATGGCTAATGGTGATGACGATGATGTGATGACGACAACAATTACCTGAGGCTGGTGCTGATGCTGGTGCTGCTGGTGGTGCTGGTGCGGCGTGTGCGGCGGCGGCGGGTGCTGGTGGTACTTGTGGTGGGGCGGCGAGTGCGGCGGCTTGTTCATCTTGCTCTGCTTGGGCGTGGGCGAGGCCGCCTCGCACAGCGGCGCGAAGCCGTTGCCGTGTTCGTGCAGCGGGCTCTTGAGCTGTGGCGGGGGTCGCGGTTGGGGCGCGTACTGTTGCTGCAGCGGCGTGCGGTACTGCTGCTGCTGCATGAAAATGTGTAAACGGTTTTGAACGACAATCTCCAAATAAAGGTTCAGATCTACCAGCACGCAGCGTGTCCGGCACATAACGTGGCAGAGACGATAACCGTCGACTCAGCTCAGACAGACGGTACAGTCACCGTCAGATATATTGGAGCAGTCAAAGTAACCAAATACTTCTGAACAGTGTAAAATGCCTGACGACGACTGTACCAGACAAACTAGAGAGTGCATACTTTTTGTCTGCCACGAAATAAACGTATCTCACACCCATTAATAATAATCAATACATTTATTTAGACAATACAGTCTACAATTAATCACAATATCTAATATCTGTAGGTCCGAACTAAGCTGAACAGGTACATTTGAAGCTGAAAACAAATAAGATAATGATCACCAACCTGCATTTGCTGAACGGCGGCAGCAACTTGCAGTTGAGAAGACAAGAACTGCGAATTGAATGCACCCGACTGTGCCGGTTGCGTGAATTGGAGCGGGTACGTGGGCGCCGGCGCCGACGGCGGCTGGTACGGCGAGTAGTACGAGTTAGCGGGTGGCGCGGGCCGTGGTAGGAGCCCCGGCAGCGAGTAGGGCGCCTCGCCCACTGGCCCCGAGTAGCCCAGGTACTGTTGCTGGTACGTGTTCACGCCGCCCACTCCGCCGACGCCGCCTACTCCGCCGCCTTTGCTGCCTGATGGTTAAAATTAGGTCATGTAAGATTTCACTCAACAATGTTAATACAATTAAAACACTTAAAAATAATTATTCAGAAATTGTTATAAATACAAAGTTCCTCTTTGAATCTGTACCTAGAATTTGCTTTACTTACACTGGGATGGATATGCTATGATTTAGTTTGTTGTTCAAGAAAAATATGGTCTATGACAGCATAGAGTAATATTGTTTATAATTAATTTTATATAATTAAAAATGATCAACCATCATGAAGTACAATTAATTAGTTTGTTACCTATTGCCCCAATTTGTTGGGAGGAGGGTTTGACAGTAGCCGACATTAACGAATTTGAGGTGCTTGAGATGAGAACTGTACTGGGACTGTTGCCAATTTGCCCCGACTGTCCGAAGGCAGCACCACCCCCTGCAGCAGCAGCCTAATAAAACCACAAAAGCAATTTTAATGAAGTAGGTAGTCACAAATAATCAACAAATTGACTAAAACTTGTATGTTTACCATTCTATACTGATTTGGAAGGCTCTGGAACATGTCAGGTGGTGGCTGGTAGTTGTAAGGCGCACCAGATCCTGCGCCGTAAGGAGTACCAGGAAATCCACCGAATTGTCCTCGACTTTGATGGTCAAGGAAAGCACCATAAAGTCCTCCTTGCTGGGGCAACTGTTGTGAAGAGCCCAATAATTGTTGTGACGAGTTAAACAAGACGGCAGGCGGCGAGGGCACCGACAGGCCGCCATATCCGCCTTGATAGCCAACGTGATTGTAGTGCTGGGGTGGTGGCGACTGCAATTGCTGAGTAGGCTTCACTTTGCATACATTTGGAGGGGCACCTGTTTCCGTATTATTTTCTTCAAAGCCAGCAAACTGCAAATCTTCACTCCCTTCAGCGACTGCAGGCATTTCCCAAACTTTCTTTACGCTTGCAATTTTTAAATTGAGATCTGCAGCAAGAGGGGAAATAGTATTTGATGTGCTCATGTGCACTCCACGTGGTAAGCCAAGTGATTTAGCCGATTTGTCTTCTGTCAACTGTCCGAGATCTGAATCGAAAGCGAAATCCAATTTCATATCTGATGAATCTTCAGGCTTTTGAGATGTATCAAAAGACATAGCAATACCCAACGATCCGTCAGCATCACCTGCTGGCCTATTGTCACCTATTAATTCTTGTATAGATCTAGGACGCGCTCTAACGTCTCCATTAAATGGAAGGGGTCGAGTTTCCATTTCATTAGGCATTTCTTCCCCTTGCGGTTTGGCAGTGTTAGCGCTGGGTTGATATTTCTGCTTTAATGCCTCAGCAGGTGGAGCAGTCTTATAGTTAGTATTTTCAAATATAATTGTTTCTACAGGAGGTGTAGTCCCATCTAAAACACCTGTTTTTTCCGTCACTAAAGAAGTGCATGGAGCTGTAACTTGTGGAACAGGTTTAGGTACAGTTTCAGGCACAGTCTCAGCAGGCGTACTGCGCTGACTCGATTGAGCCGATTTGTTTTCAATAATTTCTACTGGTTCTTCAACATTGCCGCGTAATGTTTGAGATATAGGTTTATCCCAGGCGTTAACAGGTGGTGGAGGAGGTGCAGCTCCAGTATCAGGGCCAAATGCAGTAACAAGGCTCATTTGCTTTTGTCTTTGTTTGGCAAAGCGTGGCGGCAAGTTTGCTTGACGAGGACGATCGTATTGAGGTCCAGCTTTACTAGTGGCGGGTGCTGGTCCACGAGAATTGTCTTGGCGAGCTTTGTCATTTGAATTTCTAGAAGATGATCCATTTCTGCCTGCGCCTTGGTTGGAATGAGATCTAGGCTGTTTGGATGTGGATTGTTGATTGTCATCTTTAGATGGTGGCCCACGAGTGTCTTTAGAATTCTTTTTCCTTACTTCTTGGAATCCATCATCAGCTGTTTCGTCATCTTTCTTGATTGCTGATGATATTTTCAATTCACCTAAAGCCTCTGTAACATCAGTACTCTTGTTATCGGTCTGGTTTTCTTTCCTATTATTTCCTTGATTGTTGCGACCGGAGGTTTGGCGGTTTCCTGAATTATTTTGATTACGTCCTCCTTGACCTTTTTGAGATTGACCCGGTTGTCTGCCTCCAACTGATCGCCTACGGCCTGTATTGCCGCCACCTTCAGAATGTTCCGAAGTTGTTTCCCAGTTCTCGTCTTCGCCGCCGCTAAGAGGTCCACCCGCACCTTTAGGTCTGCGATCACGGCCTCTACCCGTGGATGAACCTGCACGGGATTTATTATTAGGTTTATTTTTTTCTTCTAGTTGAGAATTATCTTTATTGAGTTCATCATCTTTAGTAGCTCTATTGGCTTGACTGAATGGACTTTTTGTATTTGGTGGACCATAACCAGTAACTCTTTTCGCGGGGGCAGGGGGTCGCGATGAACCCTGGAAACCTCCTCGACCGCGCCTGGATGGTTGGCCTCTAGGAGCAAATGGCTCTCTATTTTCCATTCCATCAGATATAGGAGTTGTCAGTTCTGAAACAGTAGTGCGATTGGAATCTTCTAGTCTATCCTGCTTTTTAGGGCCCCGTGGACTCCTCGGCGCTCTGCGCCTTTCTTTACGCTCCATGTTTGGTGCTCCGTCGGTTGATCCATCCGATTCACTGGCTCTATTATTAGACCGTGAGCTACGGTTAGAGCGTCGACCGCGAGAGTCTCTAGGTCCCCAGCCTCTGTTATACACGGCATAACCACCACTTCCATAACCTCTGCCTTTCTTTTCAGATCCAGATCCACTTGATTTTCGTTCGACAGGTTCTTTACTTGGTATTTTATTGAGCTGGTCATTACCGAATCTATCATTTTTTTTATCATCACCAGACCGTTTTTGAGTATCGATACTGCCATGAAGAGATTCTACTAGTGTTTCGTTTACTGTTGCACCTACTAAGACAGGTGGATCAATACTAGATTTAGAAGAAGTTATAGATTCAGACTCTAATACGTCTTTTTCAGACTTTTGAGAAGTAAACATAGATTTATTAGTATTGGGCGCGATTACATGGTCAGTTATAGATGTCTGTTTTTGAATTGAAGCAGTTATTAAGTTTTCATTTATATGAGGAGGAGGAGGTTTAGTACTAGTAGACAGAGATTGATTAGCACATTTGTTTTGATTATCAGTGAAAGATGTTTGAGATTGATTGGTAGTGGCAGGTTGAATTGTATTATTTCCAAATGTGTTTGTTTGTGATGCCTGTGCCACCTGAGCGAAGTTTTGTCCAATCTGAGGTTGATTGAGGTATTTGTGAGTGGGATTTTGTTGGACAGGCGGAATAACATTATTAACGACATGTGCAGTAATTTGTTGTGACGGCTGTGTTAAGGGCTGTTGCTGTAATGGTGGTGCGATAGGGGTTTTTATCTCATTTTCAACAATTGGTGGCTTTATTGCTTCCTTTGTAAGAGGCTCAATTTCTTTTGGAGGTGAAACTTTTTCAACAGTATTTTTGGGAGCAACTAAATTACTAGACTCTTCTTGCGCAACTTCTGCCCAAGAGGCTTTACCAAAATCTCTTTCAGATGATTCACGTTGAGACGAATTGGAAGGAGGTGAATTTCGTCTCTCTGTTGTTTGAGCTTGGGTTGATGAATTAGTTGACCCAAAAGATTCAGTAAGTCCAATACTTTTCCTTTCAAATACTTCTGACAATTTATCAGCGGCCGTTCTGCTAGCATTTTCAAGTGCAGTAGGTAGATCTAATTTTCTGTCAGAATCATTTCGTTTTTCTTTATAGTCATAATCTTTATATGACTCTTTAGAGTTTGATCTGTCCAAATCTCTTCCAGATCTGTCATAATCTTGCATTTCAGATCGCCATTGCGGTCCAGGTCCATCCTTTTCTCTTCTGAATTCATCTTCCCGATCTGAATAATCTCTGAAATCATAAAAAAATATATTTACAAAACCAAACAAGACTAACATTTGACATTTTTTTTTAAATAAATATCTTACATCCACACGTATCATATAGTTTAAAGTAAGTAGCATATTAAGCATTTTGCCGATTTTTACTACATAAAAATACAATGTCCGTGTGGCCGTGTGGTGACGGCAGAGTAGAATACAATTGTCACCACCCCAAATCTCTCCCGTGGGTGTCGTACAAGGCGACTAAGGATAAATCAGTGATGAGGAATGGGCAGCAGCGTTCCTCTTATACCTACCACCTAGCAAAGTACTGCGACTTTTGTGCCCGATAAATGGCAATAGGCTCGCCACCTATTACATGGGACCTAGCATAATTGGCGAAGAGTGGGTGCTAGTTCACCGAAGGGGTAGGCCCTTCGGGGATATAGGCGTGAATTATGTATGTATGTATGTAAAATACAATGTTACCTCGAGTATGAACGACGTCCATTGTGTGATGTATGACGAGGAGCATTATAGGGCGGTGGTTCTTGCCGTCTCGGAGCAGTTTTACTGCCAAACGCCCATGCTTTATGTTGATCGCTGTCTTGTCTATTTTGTTGTTGCTTCAAAAACCGAGGTGGAATATTAGCTTGGAAAGTTTTTGAAAAAGCGGAATTTGCTTGATCACGATCTCGACCTTGATCGCGACCTCCTTGATCTCTACCTTGATCGCGACCTCCTTGATCTCTACCTTGATCGCGACCTCCTTGATCTCTACCTTGATCGCGATCGCGACCTTGATCACGATCGCGACCTTGATCACGATCACGACCTTGATCTCTACCTTGATCGCGATCTCGTCCGTAATCACGATCTCTGTCGCGAAAATCTCTATCGCGGTCGTTTCGGTCTCTTTCTGAGCGTTCACGATCGCGATCTCGATCCCGTTCACGGTCTCTTTCGCCTCTTTCTCTATCGAATCTATCCATTCGATCCCTATTATCATTACGATCTCTGTTATCATTTCTTTCTCCCCTATCACGATTGTCCATCCTATCCTTTTCACCCTCTTGGCGATCCCTGTTCTCTAGACGTCTGTCTCTATCCCTGTTGTCAATCCTGTCACGATCACGATCTCTATCTCTAATGTCGCGATCACGGTCCCTATCGTATCGATCCCTATTGTCTAAGCGATCGCGGTCTCTATTATCAACGCGCTCTTTTTCTCTTGTATCCATCCGATCTCTTTCTCTATTAATATCGGATCTTTCCCTTTCTCGGTTATCATTTCTTTCTTTTTCTCTCGTATCATGGTCTCTTTCCCTATTTTCATTACGTTCTCTATCATTTCTGTCACTTCGTTCACGGGAATCTTTTGGTGGTGGTTGCTGTTGTTGCACTGAATCTCGCATCTGTCGTCGTTGCTCCTCTTCTTTAAGTTGTCGGGCGCGTGCCACAGCCTGAGCGACGTCATTGTTTTGTTTCTGTCTCCGTTCAGCCCAAAGCTGATCTTCATCTTCTGTTTCTTGGATTTTCTGATTGGGTCGCTCTGCCTCTATGTTGGCCCGATTGCTCATTTTGTTACTAGACTTATTAGGGGCTGATGTTTCTCCATCAGAGAAATCTAATTTCTGACTGAAAAGCAAAATAAAAAATTCATGTTAAAAATGTGGAAGAAAGAAATAATTTTAATTGATACATGTCTGGACATAACTCACTCATAATCAATATCATCATTTTGTGCCCAGCCAGCGTCGCGTGATATATCGTCGAGAGAAGAAATTTGCTCATCTCGAAGTATAGGTCGTGCCGTGAGAACCTCAACGGCCCTGGGAGTGGCCGGGGGCGGGCGCGGTATGGGTCGCGGACCTCCGCTGTTGCTGCTGGCGTTTCCGCTGCCACCGCTTCTGGTGTCGCGAAGATTGCCTAGCGCACCCAAACCGAGCCCGCTGCCATTGCTACCTTTCATCAGCTGGTAAAATATAAAATTATCTTAAATGCTGTTTAATAATTATATGAGAAATATTGGCAAACATCAAGCATTGACACATACGAAGGATGGAAGAATGGCACGGAAGGCGGGTGTTTGTTGTGAAGCAGGCGTCGAGGCGGTAACGGCGGCGGGAGATGGTGCTGATTCTGGTCGGACGCCAGCAGTGCCACCGAACGTCCAGCTGCCTTCCGCTAAAAAAACAATATAAGGTAAATTATTATCAACCTGTATACTAATTTATAATAAATGTATTTTATTTTAAACCGTGAGCGCGAACCGTTATGTGAGTTAACTGGATATTGAAATATATCCATTATACAAGAAAAAATGGTAAAAAGATATATATTCGTAATAATGTTTAAATAACAGACAAATAATAAGAATTTAAACATCTGCCTGTGGCAATATAATAGAAACAGAACAGTTAATTTTATGTTTCATGTTCTCGTGCAAGTAAGTTTGAGTTCCTAACATAGTGCATTGAGAGAGACTGTCAAATCGTAAAAGCAACAATTTGATTAATTTCAATGCAAAATTGTTAGCAACAGAGTTTCGTAATCAGACTGCGGCAATCACCTGTACTTATAGTTAAAATATAGTAGGAAATTAATTTTCGTCTTTTGCAGTAAAACTGTCTTTTTCTTTTTGCAGTAAAACACTTACTAGTGCTATAAAATAGGCATATTATTATAAAATTTGTCATAAGAAACGACACCTCACATCTCCCAGTCATGATTTCAGTGTTAACTATACACTATCATCTCTCCCTCCCATTCCCATATTTAATGTTTCCTCTTCCTTTTATATCAGCCAAATGTCATTGAGCCACCCACTTCCTTTTAACATTGAAAAACACCAATCAATCAATGGAGAGCGCGGGTGCTAGTTCACCTCTGCCTACCCCTTCAGGGATATAGGCGTGATTTATGTATGTAATCAATGGAGAGAGTGAATGTGATATCAACATTACAATCCATATAACTCAAGGATCTTACTTATGTTTTAAAGCTTGCTGCTTTACTGACACCAATACTCTTATGGGCATTGGCAGTCTCCTTTAGATATCTAATACGAAAGTCCAGCGTTGTCAGAGCTGGCACCTTTTAGGAAATTTTTTGATCACAAGCCAACATGTGGAAGATTAGAACATCAAAATACATAATTGTATTTAAAATTCACCTAATTTAATGCACCAGTAGTCAACTTTCTTTGATAAAGCAAAGAGTTGGATATTAATTACTAAGATCATCTAATATCCAGGTATCTTATACTCTTAACATTAAGTTAAAAAATATTTAGTTACTTTGTGGTCTGAGTTGCGGCTGGGGTCCCGAATGATCTGAAGAACGGTGTGAGGGTTGAGCTGCAGCCTCTAGTGAGGGAAACTCTGTACGGAAATGTGGTGAAGAGGGTGGGGGCAGTGCTACCCAGCCTCCGGGGCCTGCGCCCGCATTTACACCGGTGTTCGATGTAGTAGTCTGCAAATAAAGCGTAATTTGTAGTCTATTTAAGCAATTGGGCTAGTTTATACAGACTAACTAGCACTGGGCCAGTATATGGTCCAATTTTCCTTATATCCATCCATAGGGAAGTGGAGACTTTAAAGAACTGGTGATGATGATATAAACAATAATTAACCATGCTGAGTAAATTGATAGAGTTCACCAGGTTACATCACCTTGTTCTTGAGATTTTAGGAAAGTTATCATTAACAGTCCTATTCATTAAACTGTAATTATTGTTTGCTAAATTTATAGAGTATTAGTATCTAATGCTGTAGGATAAAATTGACGAGTCGGCAACATTGTATAAGTTGCAGGCCAGCTCAAGCCAGCCATGTGTAATCACAAAAGTAATTTTTTAAAATATACTGCATAAACAACCATGACTTGAGAACAATTAATGAATTAATTACTGAATTGATGATTAATAAATTAATAACTTGAATTATTAAATAATGAACTTACTGTAGTTTGAGAAGAGCATGTTGCAGGTGTAGATACAGTTGTAGCAGCAGCAGAGATAGAACTAAAATTGAGTATTAATAATCAATTAGTTAATAATAATCTTTATTTGAATACATAAAATGGGGCTTTGTTTTAATTAGAAATAACATATAATTATTATTATGACCTCTGATGATACATTTGAGTACATACTCAGGTATGTACTCAAATGTATACATATTATCAGCTGTAGTAATATGCAGCTACCATTGACAAGAATCTATTTCTATTGAATTGTATAAAACATGCTCCTGTATTATTTATGCCCATTTTAGTTGCTTTGGGCTACCCATCTCTCTCTCTTATTGAGAATAATAGTGTGATATATGCAGCAATATGTGAGTGATGGGTAGACCAAAGCTACTGAAATTGGCTTACATAATATGGGGTCAGATGTTAAAGATCTGCATGCAACGATAATGTACCAGTTACACCAACAAAGTAATTTTAACAGCTATGAAATAAACAATAACTAAGGTATTATAACTTACTTAGCGTTTGGGTCTTGACCAGTCTCTGTTTTCAAAGATGGCAGATTAGCTGGTGGTCTTCTAGCCGATGGCACTTTTCCAAGGCTTTGCATTCCATGTTTACGACTTAATTGAGATTTTACTGAAGACGGTTCAGAGTTTTCATTCTGGAAAGATAATATTATTCTTCTTCTTCCTGCCCTGTTCCCAGTCTATCAGGGGTCAGCGCAGTATGTTTCCTCTTCCATTCATATCGGTCAGACGTCATCAAGCCATCCACTCCCTTTTGATTGATATAATCCATCACACCGTAAAGGTGCTAGTGATGAATAAATGTATAGAAAAGAGACAGAACAGACCATGTCGAGAGATCGATGAATGGAGAGGGTGATTGGAATGACAACATTCCAATCCATATTGCTCAAAGTTTTGGCTTGGGTTTTACAGCCGGCCGCCTGCCTGACACCAATCTCTTTGGGTATATTTATAAAATTTATTATATTTATTAGAACTATTAATGTTCAAAATTAATTTAACCATTACAGGTAGATTAAATGCCTGCTCTAAATAATGGAATTTCTCATTTCTTTACACCAAGCAAGAAGAAGAAACAATTTAATTGAGATAGGCACACAATTTCTTAACTAGCTGATGCCTTTGATACACTAGGAACATAGAATTACAGTTTGATGATTTTGATGTTTTTAATACTATTATTATTAAAGGGCCAAATTGCAAGGTTATGGTAGAGATGCACTTCAAAGTTGATGTAGTATTAGTTTACCAGGGTTTCTTGGAGTGTGTCAATTAAAAATCAATATAAAATTATGAGATAGGTTATTAAATGTGGTTCTAATTATAAAAACAATTTGGTACTGACATTTTCTACTACTTTTATATATCTATTAATATACTGTTGATTTATGTGTTTTAGGGCCTGTTTCACAATCGACAAGTAAGTTCGAAGTAGCTTACTTTGCAGTTCAATGGACATATATTTCATATTACAACTGTCAAATGATCTGAGAAGTAAGCAACTAAGAACTTACTGGTCAATTGTGAAACAGGCCCTAAGTATATTAGACTTTCTATAGATACCTACTAATATAATATTTGCATTCCAATCAGTGTTTAAAAAGCATTATGCTGACTTTAATTATTTTAAAATAAAGCATAAATTATGACATGTAAACTGAATTAAAGACTTGTCAAGGAGAAAGTACATACATTCTTATATAAATCATGCCTATTCTTCCCAGAAGGTATAGGCAGAGGTGAAATAAGAAGAAAGTAGAAGTAATAAAATTTACAAAACTATTATTATTGCCCACATTCGTTTAAATTTGGCATTACTTTTAAACAAAGAATAACATTACTTTTTCAAAAAGAATAACAAAGAAAAACTACATAGTAAATTAAAGTCTCAAGATTATGAGACAATTTTTTAAAGCATTTGATTTAATTAAGTTTGTGGAAATTACATATTTTTAAACAGTGATAGGACAAATATTTTTTTATTCTTACCCTATTGGCGCAGTATAGGCTATTGATGTCCAACTTCTGATATTTTTGCTTGCCGGACGTCGGCTTCGTCTGCGCCGTAGTACCTCCGCCGCCCGGCGTCGAGAGTGCAGACATGCTGCGATGTACACACCATCAGGAGGTTACCCTCACACCAATCACCAACTGCAACCAGCCAAGGAAAGTCGTTCACACACTCCAAATTGTATGCTCGTAATTGACGATACTCGTAGAGCAGCAGTTATTAGTACATTATAGTTATAAACACTTCTCTGAACTGTACAATTGCACTGTAAAATATAAGCCACTGATCACTAAAATATTTCACTTTCACAGAACAGGGACAAATGAGAGCCCTGCCCTCAGAGGTTTATTGACGTGTTACATCCGTAGACTGGATCGATGATTTGAGTTTTCTTCACGCACACTTTAATAAATCAGTCCCGATTTCCCTAATAGTATTCTATCAGATCTAGCACTAGATAATGGCACTAACAATTTAAATATTACTGATAGAAGAACGGTAAATAACAAACTAATTTCAGTACCTTTACTCAACAACAAAAGCAAAATAAATATCTACCTTGGTCCGTTACACTCGGTTTTACAATATATTAATTATCTAAGCTCAAATGCGAATATCCTAACGACGATTACTTTAGATTTTAACTATATCCTACGCTACCAAAAACTTATATCACTTTATTTTAAGATGGCGTCTCCAAAAGACGATCTCCTTTTTCCTTTACAAAATCAATAGCGTGACGTCACAAAGACCACAGAGACAGACGCACAGAACTAGCGCAATCTAGCGAATATTTTCGTAATATTTTAAATCATAGACAATTGCAAATATGTTCTCACAGCCCCGGATTCTTCATTTCTAACACGTTTATTATTTTTTATTTATGACATTTTTACGAAACAATTTAAGGCTTAGCCTTTCAACCTCTAAAACTTATTATAATAGTATCAATGGATATTATAAATAAAAGAATAAAGAACAATATTGTTCAATATTCCATACTACCCCTGTTTTTAGCTATTTGTTAACCCTGAAATTAACATTAATTTAGTTGAGTTTATTATACCCAAAGGTAGCTAGAACTTTATTTAATTCAATGATTTTTCTGTAGTCACCAATACCTAGTTATAACTATTTCAATCTTCACTAACGCATGCGCAGAACATTTCCGTATCATATTGATGAACCGAAAATCAGGCGAAGTTCTGCGGAGAAGCTCTTAAAACGAGGAGTGCCGTAGAATCTGAAGCCATGAGCGGGAATATAGGAATGGAACAATTGATTCCAATTGTGAATAAATTACAAGATGCATTTACTCAGTTGGGCGTGCATATGCAATTGGACTTACCACAAATAGCTGTGGTAGGTGGGCAATCAGCAGGCAAAAGTTCCGTACTAGAAAATTTTGTGGGAAGGTCAGTAACTCTTTTATATTAATTTCATGTACTATTATATTCATTTTATATAAAAATTTAAGTAAATTCTTACGTATAAAATTCATAATTGGTTTACAAATAATTGTACATTATATAATGTTAAAAGAATTCATAGGTTTTTCTAATACAAAAAATCAACAATTGTTGCTTATTTACGATAATGTAGATAGCATTTGTAATTAATTATTGTAGATTTTAAATTTTTTAAGAGTTGACTAGGTAATTTTAGTCCATAAAATTATGTAATAAGTATGTTTGACAAAAGTCGCCTTATTGATATTCCTGTAAAGTTTTAATACGTTACCTAAACATCATCAAGATATGTATTTGTATCACTAGTTACATTTTGTGGTTTTATTATAAAATATTTTTTCCTTGCAATGGCCTAGATTTAGTGCGCATGTCTCGTCTTATTGATTTGTAATACTGAATAAATGTCAAAGGTTTTGTTTGATAATACTCTTAAAATTACTTTGTAATTTATATTTAATGATCACACATTTGCGCATTGCTCCTAATATTTGTCTAAATTACTTACAAACCTCATAAATCACATCAATAAATCAATAATTGAGTACTTAAAAAGCAAGAAGACACTGACACTAACTATGGATCTTTTCATCAAACTGATTGTGTAAAGATGTGGCTAAGCGGTTATTTAACTCATCTTAATGTATAGTTAATGACAGTCACATCCACGGTCTGATAGTCCTAAATCTGTTTGCCTGCATTGGCTTAAAAGTAAAGTTTTATTTGACATGACTGACACTTTGTTGAAGTATTATTTCAAGAAATCTGAACGCAACGTAAGCGTAACCACCACCCACCACCATATTGAAAAATAAATTAGTTTAACAATGATGAATTGATGATGAGCAAGTATAATTCAAAAGTGTAATAAAATTAAAGTTACTCAGTAACGATGGCTGGAAATTTTGGAATGCAACAATTGATCCCAATTGTAAATAAATTACAAGATGCATTCGTGCAAATGGGCGTTCACATGTCTTTGGACCTTCCACAAATTGCAGTAGTGGGTGGTCAGTCCGCTGGAAAGAGTTCGGTATTGGAAAATTTTGTAGGGAGGTAAGTGGTATCTACAATAGTGACTAATTATTGATAATACCGATTTTAATTTGGACTATCAAATTTTGGAATATTCTTGCCGAAATGATAAGTTTACGTACGTACAAACTCTGATAATAGTTTGTTCCAAAGCTGTCGATATGTTATTTTGATACGAGAGTTCCTGAAAGTCTATTCTTTGTACTTATCACAAAAAAAGCACTTCCGTGGATATCTATAAAAGCCTATTTTATAAAAAAATCATGATACAGTATGCTACTCAAATTGTACATTAAGAAGATATTGTAAAATAATTTAATGTTTATCTTTTGCTGCATTACGCTCAGTGTTCTGATGAATAATTACTTATCTTCAACATAATTACTTATATGAAACAGGAACTAAACATTGCTTAAATGACTTAAAGGGTACCAATTAGAAAAAAAATGTGTCTTCGTATTACAGTCATAGTGAGTCACCTACTAAATTTTATAGTATTAGTAAATATTGAATTATTGTAATTAGTAGATAATAAAGATGCACAATTGAATTCTTTATATTTGTACATTATCCCCGAATCCTGAAAAGCTACTCAAATTTTGAGTACTGCTTTTATAGTTAAGTGGACAATACCTGTCAGAATTTCAATTTTGACAATATGTACTTAAATGTTAAGCAGGTCTCAAACTTTGACTAGTGTTTCAGTATTCAGGGGTATTATTACAATTAACATAAATTTCTAAAACACTGCTTTTATATGCGACATTTTCAAAATGGATATGAAAGAATAGAAGCTTACACTATTTGGCAAAAATATTGTATAACTATTAAGTGTGACAAATTTTAACTGTGTAATATTATAATTATTATGTCAGGCTATGATGCCCACATAATGTAAGATATGATTTTAAATGCTATAGCCTTTTTCAATGAGAGCTTAACCCTCTTGTTACTATTGGTTGTTTAAAAGGATGGCACATAAATCATAATATTATAAATTATGTTATTATTTTATAAATATTATAAATAAAGGTCAATATAATACACTACTATTGACTATCGCGTAACAATTGCAGGCTACAACGCTTTGTAAAATTGTTCACTCTAAATCTAATTAGAAAACAATGAGGATGAACCAATAACAAGTTCCCCTACTTGCTAGGTAGCCCAAAACCGGCCCACTGGCTAAACAAGACAATTTCCTTTGTAAAATATAAGAAAGACCCAAGAGCATATTGGCTACTTCAATTTGCACCAAGACAGCAAATGATGAAACTTCCGGGAAAATAATATCAACAAGTCTTCATATTATTATATACTCAGAAGTGCCAGTTTTAGGCATTATACCCGTTTTAGGCTGCTTTCCCCTAACTGACAAGGACTCAGATTATAATGATTCTTCAGATAACAGTGATGATGATAATGTAACGCTGTCTTATGCATCTACCCAGTTGTATTCTAACTATCCCGATTTACACACATTAACAATTCTTGTGACAACTTTGGTGGGGTTAAAAAAAGTGGTATTTTTCATTGGTTTAACATTTTATTGGTCATGAGCATTCACAACGCTTGTCAAATCTATATAATCGATAGTGGCGACTATGATTGCCGTCAATTTGATAGAAGTATAGTCACGGTTTTTTTCGTAACATAAAAAAGAGGATTTAAAATTAAGCATTCCAAACAACTAAATTTAATAATAATAATAATAGTGCCGTGTGGTGATGGCAGATCAGATTATCACCACCATATACTGCGATTTATGTGCCCGATAGATGGCAATAGGCAAGTCACTTATTACATGGGGCCTAACTTAATTGGCAAAAAGTGGGTGCTAATTCACCTCTGCCTACCCCCTTCGGGGTTATAGGCGTGATTTATGTATGTATGTACTTGTATGTATCTATATCATTGAACGAATCATCTCATTTTATTTGTAGCCTTACTATTTCATAGTAGTTTTTTAAATATATTTTTCCTACGTTTATTACCACATCAATAGCAAATATTGAAAAAATTAGAAAAATCCTGAGTAAAAATTAGTGTCAGTAACATCTTGGTTAATGACTCATATATTTATGGAGCTCTTTAATATGTACCTATTACTAATGCAAGTGTGTACACTGATTTAGCAAAAATTAAGAGTATGTGTGTGTAAAATTCTAAGATTAAAGAGTTTTAAAGTTAACTTAGAATTTTAAAATATTTAATAAATAAATAAATATTTTTACACTCACACCTATCATCTAGCCCAAAGTAAGTAGCCTAAGCACTTGTGTTATGGATACTAGATGACGGACATATATTTAATATATTTATGTATATAAATGTTGAAAATACACTACTTAAACATATACACAACCATGACTCGGAAACAAACCTTTATGGTCATCACAAAGTTTTCCCCTACCAGAATTCGAACCCGGGACTTCTTGGCCAATACCCAGCAATCTGAGCATTCGACCAAGGCGGCCGCATACCTGACCCTTATCTATAATGTTGGTCATCTTAATTCATGTTAGTTTCACTTATTTGTTGCAGAGACTTTTTGCCTCGAGGTTCTGGCATTGTTACTCGGCGGCCTTTAATTCTACAGCTCATCCATGCAAATGCAGGTATGTATAATTTTACACTTGGTCCTATTGAAGCAAAATAATAAATGGATGATCAACAGGATCACTATCATTGACTTCTGAAAGACATAAATCAATGATCAACATAATATATAAATAATAATAATAATATAAATATTTTTACTTTCACACCTATAATCTAGCCCAAAGTAAGTAGCCTAAGCACTTGTGTTATGGATACTAGATGACGGACATAGTTTTAATATAATTATGTATATAAATGTTGAAAATATACTACATAACCATATACACAACCATGACTCGGGAACAAACATTTGTGGTCATCACAAAGTTTGCCCCTACCAGGATTCTAACCCGGGACCTCTTGGCCAATACCCAGCAATCTGAGCATTCGACCAAGGCGGCCGACAAAATATAAGTGAAAGTGCATAAAAATATGATTAACGGGGTATTGCACACTTTTGTGAGCAGTCACAGCATGTCCAGAAAAACTTCTATGACTGTACATAAGGGAGTGCTGGACCCGACATTAATGTATTGAAGTCAAGTTTATGTAAGGAAGAAGAGCTAAGAAAGTAAAATAAATGCAATAGAAATGAATTGAGGAGCATGGGTGATTGATTGTACAATAATGTGATAAGAGAA
Organism: Cataclysta lemnata; assembly: GCA_963931975.1. NCBI lineage: Eukaryota > Metazoa > Arthropoda > Insecta > Lepidoptera > Crambidae > Cataclysta > Cataclysta lemnata. The sequence goes on from OZ008342.1 coordinate 5,455,531, forward strand.
AGGTGTGGTTTGAATGAAGTCGTAATTTCAAGATAACGTCGCCTGTCAAATTGAGATAGAGAAAGGAATGCTCGCTTGGTTTAAGTGAATGAAATTCAAGTGAGTGAAAGGAGAGTGACACAAAGCTGTCGTAATCAAATTGAAATATATTCTAAAAGACCCAGGTCAATAGTTCCCGAAATTGACGGCTTGAATGAAAATAGTACTAGATTGGATGAAGCGAAAGAAGGAAGTAAGGATCATCATAGCAAGTGGTAAGAAGTGATCTCTAGCTACCCCTGGAGAGAGGCGTGACGTTAGTACTATATATAAATAAATCTGTCATCAGATATTTAATTTAATTTGAATAACATTATTCTATTGCTTATTTTTATACTGTGTCACTGGAGAGGGCATTTGTGAGTTCACCGAAGTCCCGGCGGCGCGAAGTAAGTTCCGCACGGCCGGGACGGCGCTAAATACCTATTTACGCTGACCGACCGGCCCTTAAGCAGGGAATTCACACGAACATCCCCGCGGGCATCGGGCCTGCAGACATGCTGCCGGACCTCGCTTCTATTAGGTCTGTGCGATAGTGTAGGACTGTCACAGTCAGTATGGCCTATACAAACGAAGGCATGTCCGTGTAGTAAATTTTTCGCTTTAGGCGATGGCCCAGATTACCCGGGGGCTGACACCCCTAAGTTCAGGCCCGGCCCGGGCACCCGCTTGATGCCCAGAACCAAACAAAGGCAGAGGACCCCATGATGACGAAGACGATAAAGCAATATAGTTTATCGTCCGCCACAAATATAATGTTTTGTGGTTCCTGAACTATGCAGAGCTGTCTTCGATTCTATAGATAGACCACTTTAACAGGAAAACATTGTTTACATTTGGTTTTGGCTGTTCTTTAGTTATCGGGAATTCCGAGTGGAGTGCGTAGATTCACTTTAAGATGGGAAGGAGCAGATTTATTTATTTTTTAATAAATTGAAAAGAAAAACCTTTGTATTCCGATGAGTGCACACGTGAAAAATGCTCGACGACGACACGCCCCGCCGTTGTCATTAATACTTTGCCAATCAAGTATAATTTGTTTGCGTACTTATTAGTAAATGCGGTGTATGGTACTTATATACGTATACTAAGTACAACGGTTACTCAAAGCAGAACATGTCAAATGTAAACAAGAGGGTGGGTCGATACTAATTGAAGGCCACCGTTGATGCTTTACGGGACTAACACAATATGACAAGTTCAGTCGTTTAATTTCATTCAAATTGTCGCCTATTAACCTTCACCGCTCTCCGAATGTCAGACCGAGTAGGTAATTATGTTTGTATTATTTTAGTCCCTTTGTGTGAATAATTGGCTGAAGAACGCATCTAAAAAGTAATATGCCACTAATTACAAATTTAAAAAAGCATTCGTTAGGTTTAATGGATTATGTAGGTCACCCGAATACAAAGGTCAATAACCTTCCGTTTTAAAGGATGCACATTTATCACACAAATAAAGTTGAGTGTCGTAATTCGGCCCTTACTAGGTCAATTACTCCCATTTGATCATTTGACAAAGAGGGTTGGTGTTAGATGTTAGACAGACGGCCAAGTCAAAACCTAAAACAGTATGGATTGTATGCTGCCATCCCAACCACTCTATTAGTTCATGGTTCGATCTACATGGTTTTTACATCATAATTTTGTCACTAGCGCTTTTCCTATGTCCAATTAAAAGTATGGAAGGCTCAATGACTTTTCTCTGACCGATCTGAGGGGCTTTTCTTTAAATTAATTGGAAACGGTTTTGTGATGCCATCTCTCTTAAATTCAAAAATATCCCCTTACTACAATATACCTACTCGAGTTTGTTCATAAAAATGTGTAAGGTGTCATAATAATAAATCGTAATTAAGTAACAAACAAATACCTAATACATTTATAGTATGCATTGCAGTCGATACATTTTTTAAACAGGAACTCATTATTTATAATGTATTTAGAAAATAATCAATATAGAATAGATTTTATATATAAAAAACCATACGGGTACGAATAGAGTAACCTCCTCCGTTTTTTCGTCGGTTAAAAACAAGTCACAATAAACAAAACTGTTAAGTTTCCCCTACCAATTAACTTTTTAACGTAAACTTCTTCATACACAGTCTGTTATATTATAACCCGATGTGTTGTGTTCCTACATTAATTATGTACTAATTAATGCAGAATTCTATAATAATAAGTAATTGTTCCTCACCCGAAGCATTAAGATTTTGCTTAGTGAAATCGTTGATAACCTTTACGCAATAAGTGCATATTTAATTGATTGTTATTGATCCGTTACCCCGAAGAGCAGCACGAGCAGGCTAAAGCGATAGCTTATAGTTAAATAACTGATGTGTCTTTACAGATATGGGATCTTTTATGCTTTTGAAAACATAATAAGTATATGTATTTTCAAACACGTTACCGATTCTTTACATGTCAGGCCACAGACAGATTTCATGTTTTCATATCTATACCACGTCCTAGTTTACGATATCTTGCAGTACTGCTGCACTTAAGTACTAGCACAGTCAAAAATCGACTACAAAATAATTGTTACTTTTATGTTGCATATTAATGTTGGTTTTTTAATAGCCAATAAGTCTACGTTATACCTTAGTTTTTTCGTATACCTAGTAGTAGATGTGCACCAATACCTACAAGTCACCACGTTCTTTTGCTATATTAATTATTAATGTTATTAGAAAATATATAATGAATGAGTCGTACTTGGTATTCTTCTTTAGTCCTCAACTTACAGTCATACATAGCCTATATAGAGAACATTACCTTTACAATGGTAATAAGGCTATACGCGTGAAAGAATACTCAATTGGCGGATCAAAAATACAACATGCCTACGCATTAATCGCTAGAGAAAGTGCTTTAAGAAAAAGGTCTACGGTAAATTTCGTCTTCAGTTCACGGACATAGGTACTTACCATTTTGCTTGCGTTAGACATAAGTACATTAATACATGGATACAGATCACACCTCTTTCCTACAGGAGGGGACGGAATTGACTTTGCTTTGTCGTCTAGACACACGATTTAATAAAGTAATTTTATTTGAATGATCACTCGGGGTCTCTGGTCAATGAAATATAGGTATAAAAAGGGCTTAGTAGGTTGTTTCAATGCAGGCTTGTCGTTTTAACTGCATTCAAACAGCAGTTTAGCAGTCGGGTTGGAGTTTAAATGCCGCACGTCTGTTTACAGCCTTAGGGCCTGTTTCACAATCGGCCGGTACATAAGTTCTGAAGTTCTGAATAGCTTACTTGGTAGTTCAATTGACATATGTATATTTCATATTACAACTGTCAAATGATCTGCCAAAGTAACCTATTTAGAACTTTCTTGTCGATTGTGAATCAGGTTATAGAATAAGTGAATTCTGTGAAAGTTTCTGCTTCTATAGTGTGTGTTAGAGAAATTAATTGAGTCCTTTCTTCATCAGAATATGCGGAGTTCCTCCACTGTAAAGGCAAGAAGTTCGTGGATTTCAATGAGGTGCGCCAGGAGATCGAAGCGGAGACAGACCGCATCACGGGCTCCAACAAGGGCATCTCACCTGTCCCAATTAACCTGCGCGTCTACTCACCTAATGGTATGTATAATCGCGGAGTTAATTAAACAAAAAATTAAAAAAAAAATCACAAACAAACACATTGATAACAAAAATAACAGTGCAGTCACAAAATGCAGTATATTATAAACTAGACATTTAGTTGAGGAGCTCGCTAGCGCAGTCACTTGCGCTCTTGGCCCGCGATTGTGTAAACTAAGCAATGTTCTCTAAGGCCGGTCATTTAATTTATTTATTATCTCGAGTTTCTACGTGCTTCGGAAGGCACGTTAAGCTGTTGGTCTCGAGTCGTTAATACCCACCAACCCGCACTGTGCCAGCGTAGTTGTGTGGCCCATTCTCCATATATTCTTTCGTCCGTAGGGAAGGTCCGTGACCCGGCAGTGGGGACATTAAAGGGCTGGTGATGATGATGACGATAGCAGAGTTATACTTGGATACACTTGTGGAAAGTAAAACAGTGGGGACATTACCGAATAAGAATGTCCCCACTGGCCCATAGGCCTATGGAAGCTAATTTTTCATAATTACTTTGTAATAAAGTGCCGTAAGCTTTCCAAAAAAAAATCGGATAAGTGGGTAGGTATTAACGACTGCAGATGCAGTAGTAGGGACCAAACGGCTTAACGTGCCTTCCGAATCCCAGTGGAATTCAAGATTATACATTTTTGCTAACCCGACTATCCAATGACCGACGTTAGCGATCATTGTTTAGTTTACGCAATCGCAGGCCGAGCGTACTCCTCCTTTTCTATTTCTCGCGCAAGAAGAACCTATTTTTCCAGCTTGACAAAGCGACTTTTGTCGACGGTGACTCGCTATCGATTAATACCCTTTGTGTTGACATAACGATCCATTAGTATTAATTTCGTCCACATGTAGATACTTAGATGATATAGCAATGTCAAAAAGTCACTAGTCGCTACCGACGAGGTAGAGGTCAACTCCACCCCGATTTACCAGCGAGTCGCCTTCGATCGAAGTCTCTTTGTGGTAGCGAGAAAACCCTTTAGAAAGGGCTCGAGATTCGTCAATGTTTTCGTCTTTCACAAAAACCCGGTAGAGGCTGTAAAGGACCCTCGGCCTAGTCTAGGTCCTTCGATTATAGATAGTTTATTCATAGTGTTCTAAATAACTGTATTTGGGTAAACATTTATTGCATGTGTCAAATTGGTCTGGTTACGGCCCTTATTCACATCGGCCAATATTCCTTATGTTCCTCATAGGTTGGCAAAGCCCAGATCAGTGCGTATGTAGGCTAATATGATCATGCTGATCCAATTACAAATCACTGGTGATTGCTAAAATGTTTTCAAACAATAAGTATTTGTGTTCTTATTCGAACAATCAATACAATGACTAATCAATAACCATAATTAATATTGCCGTGTGGTGACGGCAGAGTAGAATACAATTTGTCACCACCCCAAATTTCTCCCGTGGGTCGTACAAGGCGACTAAGGATTAAACAGTGATGAGGAATGGGCAGCAGCGTTCCTCTTATACCACCTAGCAATGTACTGCGACTTTTGTGCCCGATAAATGGCAATAGGCTCGCCACCTGGGACCTACCATAATTGGCGAAACGTGGGTGCTAGTTTACCTCTGCCTACCCCTTCGGGGACATAGGCGTGATTTATGTATGTATGTATAATTAATATTAAGACGTAAGGTGGTATTTAGAATAAAGAATCCTATTTATGTACACAGAGATGCAAAATCTTTTTCGATGTAAATTATTACCTAGGTATCACAATTTTGTAAAATTATTTCTATATTTTTAATTCTGCACATTTTTATTTTTTTAGTTATACTACACTGTAGTGAAATGGTCAAGCGATTTGATACTGCCACTATTCTTTTATTTGGATTTTGAGGTGTTTAATATAATTCATCGATTCGATTTCCATCGATATACGCTATCTTAGTTACATAACAGATCGCTGTTCAACTTAAAAAAATACTTGGTACCGTGTCAACAGTAATTTTAATTGATAATAATCGACTCGTATGCAAGTTATTTCTGTCTTGATGGTGATCAGAGATCGTCTATCAAACTGTTTAATTTTCCTGATCGGAATTAAATCCTTGCAGCCTACGGCAGACACGCGGTTTTCTATTGGGATTATTTTATTTGACACGTGAAGTCGCGAATTCAGCTCTCGGGATGTGTATTCCCAATCATGTGACCTAATTAGGGAACTGTTAGCGCAGTCAGCATATGGCTGACTGCGCTAACACAGTTCCTTACACAGGCTTCCTACACAGTTCCTTACAGTCTCTCTTATTACTATTAATGTATCTTATAATATAAATATAACGACTTAAAATAGTATCTTGTTATACAAACGCTTGTTACAACGCTACCTCAATGTGAGTTATTTAATTTTCGGATAATTCCTAGAATACACTACAAGCACATTCTTCCTTTCCTGAAAGAAATACTATGCTACCTCTCAGTATCAGTATCTGCCGTTAACATACCTGAGTAAATTAATTGTTTTCACTACTACACACAAGTTTTTTATGTGTATAATCACAGCAATAATACTGATAGGCGTCACGAGTCATTGTTTCAATTCAATAAAACTTAATTTCTTTTACAACAACACTTGTCATTGGATCCCTACCCTTTGTTTAGGCATTGTTATGTTTCCATTTGCTGGTTCTTATATTTAATCAACAAAATTAATGTTGAAATTTTTTTGAGAATACACTATACTTGGTTCACCATATGAATTATTATATGGAATAGTTTCTGTCTGTCTTTTCTTGCGCCCGAGTGACGAAATGATTGTTGAATATTATTATGTGACCTTTGAAGTTTATTTGAATCATCTCATCAGGTCTCAAGATATTTGGGTGTCGTAAAATTCTACTATGGGATTATTCCCAGTGTAGGCCAATAAGAGGGGCACTCGAATGGTGGGGGGTAAACCAACATACCCAAAGAGGGATGTTGCCAGGCAGGCGAACGGCTGTAAAAGCTAAACCTAAATCAGCACGGATGAATGTTGTCATCCCATTCACTATCCATTCATCTGGGGGCCGTAGGCCCCCAGATCGGTAGACTGATGAATATGAGAATATGGAGCTATAGTTAATGACGTCATGCTGTCATTTCACACCAAATGTACCTATCAAATGTAACTAACAGCGATAGCTTTGAACGAATGATCATCGAATGATTTTGTATGAATTTGGCACAAAATCCGTACCGCCTAAAAGTTCAGGATGGCTGCTATAGCCGTAAGCAGTGCATTTCTATATAGCAATCATCAGCAATCGAGTTAAGCGGTAGGCTCCCTGGTCCTTTCCATATTTTTATTATTTTCTTTCATCTTTCCGGTGTGATGGATGATACTATGAATCAAAATGGATGGCTTGATGACGTCTGACGGATGGAAGAGCAAAACACACTGCGCCGATCCCAGATAAACTGGGTATAGATAGGACAGGAATATGATGAGCATTTTATGGGTACAAACTTCTGTGTATCTATTGATTAGTTATTCTGATATGCACTGTGCTAGATTAACATCCGTAATTATCGGAAACTGAAAGATAACACATTCTACTCTTTTGTTTAAAATATTTAATGACAATCTTGATATAATTTCTGTTATTACAATATATTTTGAACATCTCCTTTTGAGTTCTGTGATCTAAATAATAGATTAGATAATTGCTAAACAATCTATTTTCGCACATACGCCTTTATCGTCATAATCTTTGTTTGCAAATAGATAAATTATTTATTGTCTTCAATTCACACACACACTCATATACAGGTGATTTATGAACACGGTTATCTAAATATACCATACCTTACTGACTCGTTTTTTAACCTAATTGTATATTAAATGATATTTTCTACCATACTGGCCTGGGAGCGAAAAACAACGTATATAGAATGTGCCAGCCCCGTCTTAGCCCAGGGGTGTCGTAAAAGTCTGATGTAGTTAAGGGAGATGTCCGGTGTAGTAGACAAATAAGTATCTTGGGGCACCCGCTGGTGGAGGGCAAGCCACCAACAACCGCATTCCCAAAGAGGGTCGGTGTCAGGCAGTTGGCTGGCTGTAAAACTAAGCCAAACCGTGAGCAGTATGGATTAGAATGTCTCTCGACATGCTCCTTTCCGTCTTTTTTCTATAATACAATCATCACTAGCATATCTCCAGTTTGATAGGTGAAACTTTTCGAACCTAATTTTATATGAAACATTTTTTATACATTTAAACAATGTTGTATTGTTTTTGAATATGTCCTAAAAAGTTATAAAATTTATATTATATATTTCTGCGATTATTTTCCGTATACGTAATTATTATTAGAGTTTTCTTTGTCTGCATGGTTGATTTTACTAAACGTATTGCTTCTATTTGTTTCTAGTTCTTAACCTGACGCTGATTGACTTGCCCGGCCTGACGAAGGTGCCCATCGGCGACCAGCCTGTAGACATCGAGCAACAGATCAAAGCCATGATCTTCCAGTTCATCCGTCGCGAGTCTTGTCTGATCCTTGCCGTCACCCCTGCTAACACAGATCTGGCCAATAGCGATGCCCTCAAACTTGCCAAAGAAGTTGACCCTCAAGGTGACTAATTATTCCGTAAATGTTGGTGTACGTGATTGCATGTTTCTGCACGTCTTGCTTGCCTTGGTAACGTCGTTTTATGGAAACTTGTGAATAGTGATTATTTGATAAATCAATACTGACATTATTGATGCTTTGAAAGAGATATAAAAAAAAATATTTGGAAACTTATCCTCGTCCTTTCAAGTGTGTTTTCGTTTTCAGGTCTTCGTACGATCGGCGTGATAACGAAATTAGATCTCATGGACGAAGGTACCGACGCGCGGGACGTATTGGAGAACAAATTGTTGCCACTGCGCCGTGGCTATATTGGCGTGGTGAACCGTTCCCAGAAAGACATTGATGGCAGGAAAGACATATCTGCCGCTCTCGCTGCCGAGAGGAAATTTTTCCTCAGGTACAATATTTTTTTCTTATGGTTATTTTTTGGTTCACTGCCTCATTTGCAGTTCTGCTGTGTAACATTAATAAGTAATGTTGCATAGGCCTATTAATGTTGCCACTTATTTCTGGACTTATTCAATAATTTTGTTGCAATATATAAATAGATAATTTAAGTACATGCTAAAAAATTATGAAATTAAATATTATAAGAGAGAAAGCTTGGAACCCAAATAAGCAAATCCTGGGTGAGAGGTACATTATATATAGGTATAGTATTTATATATTATTAGAGGTATATTATTGACATATTTGATAAGTCAAAAAGCAGCCTAGTGCTTTCACAATGTTGCATGTGGACTCTATAAGAGTTTGAACACTTTCCATTCTAGCCATCATTAATTATAACAACATACAAGTGAAATAATTGCATTTATATGATCAGTAACCTTCTGTGTTAAAATTACATAATACATAATAGAATAAAAAGTGCTTTATCGTGTGATTTATTTATTATTTATTCAATATAATATTTGTTTTGTAGCCACCCATCGTACCGGCACATAGCCGACCGGCTCGGCACCCCGTACCTCCAGCGTGTGTTGAACCAGCAGTTGACGAACCACATCCGCGACACCCTGCCCGGCCTCCGCGACAAGCTGCAGAAACAGCTGCTGGCTCTGGAGAAGGATGTCGACCAGTACAAACACTTTAGGCCCGACGACCCCTCCATCAAGACCAAGGCTATGTTGCAGTGAGTATCGAGAGAAGAGAGAGTGCGCGTAAGATCCTAATGGGTCGAGGTGCTCTATGATGTATAACGGTTGTCTGTGTGCTTCTTGCGGTATGAGAGACGGTGGCGGGGACGGGGCACTCTATATGTTAGCGGGAGTGGGTGATGATGGAAAACTCGCTCCTCCCCGCACCACCTAAGTTGTTGGACTATAGCGTAAAAAATGACAGTTTGTAAAGAGTGATTTTGATTGACTAATAATAAATCAAAAAATATAGTGACGACACGCGGCGTTTGACCAAATATGGCGGATTACTAAGAGAAGGGCGCGCGGAAGATCCTAATGGGTCGAGGTGCTCTATGACGCATAAGGATTGGCTGATTTTTTTCATAGACAATCTACCTCGTACGCATCCCAATGTAAAGTACTTATAGCCCATTAAAAATTGATAATTTATTCATTATGTTTTGTTCTTCACTATATTACGCACGAAACATATTGGTTATAAATAAATAAAAACGTTTATTTACAAAAGAATACAACTATGACAAATTATTAATAGCGTATATTCTAGGCAAACCTGTCTTATGGGGTCTTGAAATAATTTAGCATCTTTCATCAATATTGATGCTTTGTTAAGTTGAGCATTTTCTATATTAAATACAGGCCGCTATGTGATCCTTAAACATTAGCTAGGTTGCGCCTAAGTTGAGTGATAGGGTTGTCAAAGTTTGTCATTCTCTTTTGCAGAATGATCCAACAGCTCCAAACTGATTTTGAGCGCACAATCGAAGGCTCTGGGTCGGCTCAGATCAACACCAACGAATTATCCGGCGGTGCAAAGATCAACCGTCTTTTCCACGAGCGTTTTCCCTTCGAGATCGTCAAGATGGAATTCGACGAGAAAGAGCTGCGCAGGGAGATTGCCTTTGCCATCAGAAACATCCACGGCATCAGGGTAATTTATTTTTAGTTGCACCACTATTTGTAGTGAGAATATTTGTGGACAATATTTTGTATAACGCTTCAGCGTGTCACTGTATCATGTTAGTGTAAGAATTATATATTAATTTTTGTTTGTACCAACAGAAACCAAAAGATGTCTTTTATTGTAGGTTGGCCTGTTCACGCCGGATATGGCATTTGAAGCTATAGTAAAAAAGCAGATATCGCGATTAAAGGAGCCTTGCATCAAATGCGTCGATTTGGTCGTGCAGGAGTTATCAAATGTTGTCCGCTTCTGCACTGAAAGGGTGAGTAGCAATCAGTGTACAGACCGGTTTTTGTAAAATTAACAAGCTTTGAAAATAAAAACCATTATTTGTGCTTAACCAAAGTTCAAATAAACCAAGAAATAAAAGCAAGTAGCAGCAGTTAGTATTAAAATTTCAAATAATTTGATGGTCGCTTCAAAGTGGTGATATCTTTATTATATCTTTTGTAAAGCGTAATGAACATCAATGAAGCTAATAATTAATAATTATCATATACCCAAAAGAGCAGCATTAACCTATTTTGGTCTGTATAGTATTTATTTTAAATTGCATAGTCACAATGTTGGTTTTTTAGATGTCCCGATACCCTCGGCTCCGCGAAGAGACAGAGCGCATAATAATGTCGCACGTACGCTCCCGCGAACAGCAGTGCAAGGACCAGCTAGTCCTTCTCATTGACTGTGAGCTTGCCTACATGAACACCAACCACGAGGATTTCATAGGATTTGCTAAGTAAGTCAGTACTGATATCAGGTCATCAACATGATTATTATGATGTGTCACTCAACTATTTGTGTGTGCATTAGTTGTCAAGCTTATTTCTTAAGAAAAATATAAGATAATAATATATTGATATGTGTAAACATTTCCCACTCTATATATGCTGTGAAATAACGTAAATATAAGTTGGCATTTTTATCAATGATTTCTCTCTTGAAAAGAAGCATATTCCACTGATACATTTTTTTTGTTTGTAAAATATGTATTATAGTTTGGTTTATTTTGACAGCCTTTATATTTAATATTTGTAGCTGTAGAAAGTATGACAATCGTGAATGGCTAATTTTGGAATAATGTTTCTTATAGCCTGATCAAAATATATGAGGACTGTTGAGAGGTTGCTCGCATGCAAATATTTCTGGTTACATTTTGAACAGTGTGGTTTGACTGTAATACTAAGTTTTGCACAATAATTTTATTCAAAAACACATTAAATGAAAAGTAATTAACCAAATAAATAACAGCATGCTATTTTTGAAACCGTTTGTAGGTTTGAGCTTCCCATTCCATATATTAAGATACATTGATTAGTGACAAAAATTGTATTTAAATATGCCATTAATATTCTCAGATTAGATTAACTATAAAAATAAATTTAAATATACCCCTTGGGTAGCCACATCTAAAATTGTCTTACCTCTGTCAAACGACCATACACATCTTTGAAAACTAACTTTATAGTCCATATTTCATATTCAGAACATGTATGACAGTATTAAATATGAGAGATTTAACACAGTTCTTTCTGTTTCTGTGATCACACTAGAACACGGTGAATAGTCACAGTATAGCACTGTTCAAAATTTTCATATTTCTTACACTAAAAATTTCAGTGTTGTTATTGAATTCAATCATAGTTCGACCTAAATTTACTTACTGTGACTCCCATATATTTCTGGCCAGGTTTTACATTAGTCACTTGTTTAATTTAATTTTCAATTTTGTTTCAAGTACACTCATCATAATTTCTAAATATCTTTATTTTCGTGATATCATTTCCCTTTTCTGTTGTTTTAGTATTTGGTTTTATTTTTAGTTTAATCACCCAACCCCTGCCTAAAGAGAAAAAAAAGAAAGAGTAAGTCAATCTAACCGTGACTTTGTTTGTTGGTTATGGTGACATACAGAGTGGTCCTTGAAAGTTTGAACACTTGTGTTGTCTAAATAAGATTCAGCATAATTTGCTTTTATTTTTAGTACACTCCCCGAACTTCAGGGTAAAAAGTAAGTGAATCGTGTTATAAGCTTTTTTTTTGTTGGATTATGGAAATGAACAGGATGGCCACTGAAAGACTGATGGAAATAAATCAATTGTAAGATACCGTCTATAGCAGACAGGCTTTGCTATAATTATTATAACGTATCAACTGCAATGGCTATACTTTTAAGTCCTCGCAGTTGCGAAATTGCTAAGCTATATAATACTATTTTAATACAAAAAATGCATGAATATGCACTGATTGCATGCGAAGAGACATAAAATAATGTAAGAAATAATGGTAAAATAAATTTTACAATTATAAATTATGAACGGCGAAGTTTTCATCAAACAGTTGGGATTAAAGCAAATGTAAAATTATTCATTTTATTATGTAACTGTAATCTTATTCCTTTCTTATTAAAATCAACTATGATATTATTGTAAATAAAACATATTATTATAGACATAGTAGTCACAGTACAATGATATTTAAAATTTTACAATACCTCAGTCTTTCAGTAGCCACTTGTAATGTATAGAGGTGATTTGCTGAATTAGGAGTAATATTTGTATTGGTCAATTATGGTCAAGTCGATATTCTATTGTTTTTATTGTAATGGCCAAAAGATTCTTATAAATATCAAGCCATATTTCATACATAAATATATGTGAGCCTACCTGTGAGTGTCCTTTTGGCGTCCAATCAAATTTATGCGGTATTTGTAACGGCCCAAAATTATTCGTTATGTAGAATAACATACTTCTGGATTGCTTTGGCAATCTTTGTAAGATATTCATAACATTCCGAATTGGTTCTTAAGAGTATAATGATTGTTAGGGTTTGGCTCAAATATAGCTTGGCGTTATAAATACTTGAATTACACGATCGTCATGCTTAGACGAGAACCTGTTCGATTAAAATATTTCACATAATTTATCCAATATTCATGAACATCATCTAGATTCACATGAGCCATCATGACAAGGTTTCGCTTTTCGGCGGTTGGGTTATCGTTTGGAAGCTATTCATTTAATTTTTCAAAAGAAAGGTGGCTAGCGACCTGTTTTTATTTTCGAAATATTGTTGTTTAAAGTAACATTTTGTTTTGACATTTTGGTGAGTGCGTTGGCGGGGTTTGCTTTCGTGTTATACAGGTATTTTTTGTTTGGAAACATTATCCTTACAACTTGCTGCCATTGACTGAAATGCTTTATTTTTTTTTTTCAAATAGTGTTTATGTAATTTTTTTTAATATTTAATTCCGCATCACAACATAATTATAGTTGGTAGCGTGACTATTGGATGATACTTCTTTTTCCACCTTTACAACATGCTTGAAGCTGTCGTTCGTCAGTAGATTATACATTTAAGTCACTGCTATCTATTAGGTCCTTGCCTCCGTAGAATTGTTATGTTTTGGAGACTTTCAACCAAGCAGTTTTGTTTTTGTAAAGCCGCGATAAAAAAAAATAAACGACAACCCGACCTTCATATTACTATCAACTTGTTTTCACCGTCATTGGGCGGATGATTGGTTTGGGAGGGCGTTATTTCCTCAACTCTGTTAGATTATGACTGTAAATGGTAAGGACCCAATGCGTTTGTCCATCAGTAACTGCATTAAAATTTGCATTTTACCCGTCAACTCACACTGCACATTTATTTTTCGTATTTCTTTTTAATATAGTTTTTTAAGAGTGAACTTGGGCACGTAGATAAATAATACACTTTCATTTAATTTTATAGTGCTCAGAATCAGTCCGAAAATGCAGCTAAATCCGGTCACCGCGCACTCGGCAATCAAGTCATTAGGAAAGGATACATGTGCATTCACAATTTGGGCATCATGAAGGGTAATATTATTTGTTTCATAAATAAAAATCTGGCTTCCTTATCTTAGTTAGATCGAAGTGATTTGTTGAACGAAAGCAATACATTTTAAGCGTTTTTTCTGTGTTTTGTGCCGTGCGTAACGGCAGAGAAGAATACAATTGTCACCACCCCTGTCTCTCTGGTAAGGGGACTAACCGCCGCATTCAGGGACAATTAACTTAAATGAGTACTAAATGTCAAAAATGACAAACTAGCACTATGCTTGCCGAATCTATGGTCTAGATTAAAATGGAATTTTTTGACACTCAAAAGTACTCATTTAAGTTAGTAGACGTCTCTGAGTGCGGGAGTAAGAGTTATTATAATATAACGAGGCATGGGCAGCAGCGTTGTTGGTGCATCATCTAGTAAAGTTCCAGTTGAATGGCAATAGGCTCGCTCCCTATTGCATGGCACCTGAAATATTCTGGCGAAAAACGCGGGTGTTAAAACACCTCTGCCTACCCCTTAGGGGAGAAAGGCGTGATTTACTTCTTCTTCTTCTCCCTGCCCTGATCCTACTCTAACTGCCGCAATCAGAGACGTCAATTAACTTTAATGAGTATTTAATGTCAAAAATTTTCATTCAAATCAAGACCATAGACCCGGCAAGAATAGCGACTAGTTTTGAATTGTCATTTTTTGACTTTAAGTACTCATTAACGTTAGCGGCAGTAAGTGATTTACTATCCGGTTAAAATATCTGTACACCTGGCGATGATGTAGTCACGTCGACGCTCCTGTACGGTGTGTAAAACAAGTATCACTATTAACTTTGATTATTAATTACTAGTGATTGATTAAAAGGTGTTGCGTTGGGAATAGGGACGGCCTTCACATTCTAGTCAGGTCTACAGATATTTTAACCGGGTAGTATGTGTATGTACATATTTTGTTTTAGGTGGTTCCCGCGACTATTGGTTCGTGCTCACGTCTGAGAGCATCTCCTGGTACAAGGACGAGGAGGAGCGCGAGAAGAAGTACATGTTGCCCCTCGACGGGCTGAAGCTGCGCGACCTCGAGCAAGGGTTCATGTCGCGGCGGCACATGTTCGCACTGTTCAACCCGGAGGGAAGGAATGTGTACAAGGCAAGTTTTGTGTTCTGGAATGTTCTTCTCCCTGCCCTGTTTCCAGTCCATCTGGGGTCGGCGCAGTATGTTTCCTCTTCCATTCATCGGTCAGACGTCATCGAGCCATCCACTCCCTTTTGATTCATATCATCCAGCACACCGTAAAGGTGCTAGTGATGAATGAGTGTATAGAAAAGAGAAGGTAAGGATCATGTCGAGAGACCGATGAACGGAGAGTGATTGGAATGACAAAATGCCAATTCATACTGCTCAAGGTTTTGAAGCTTAGGTTTTACAGCCGGCCGCCTGCCTGACACCAACCCTCTTTGGGTATCCAGTTTTGTATTCTGGAATGTTCTTTAATAGCAATATTTTTACTTATCGTCAACACCACGGCCGTTTGATGTCCCCACTGGCCATCTCTATGGATGGTTGAAAGTCCAATGTGGATTAGATTAACTGCTGCAAATGCAGACGGGACCAACTGTTTGCCGTTTATTCAGTTTATTAGAATATGGAACCGCAGGCCGGGCGCACTAAGCGACAGCGCCATCGAGCTCGTTCCTCCTTTCCGATTTTATTCCACTTACATTTTGACATACACACATACATACATAAATCACGCCTATATCCCCGAAGGGGTAGGCAGAGGTGAGCTAGCACCCACATTTCGCACAATTATGTTAGATCCCATGTAATAGGTGGCAAGCCTATTGCCATTAATCAAACCTATGGCACAAAAGTTGCAGTACTATTGCTAGGTGGTATAAGAGGAACGCTGCTGCCCATTCCTCATCACTGATTTATTCTTATTCGCCTTGTACGACACCCACGGGAAAGATTTGGGGTGGTGACGATTGTATTCTACTCTGCCGTCACCACGCGCCGCCACTTACATTTTGAGATTGGGCCATAACCCACCACGCTGGCCCAGTGCGGGTTGGTGGGTATTAATGACTGCAGATGCAGCCGGGACCAACGGCTTAACATTCCTTCCGAAGCACGAAGGAATGTTAAGCCGTTGAGCACTCAAGATAATACATTTTTGGTCATCTATCCAGCGACCGGTCTTAGCGAACATTGCTTGGTCTACGTAATCGCAGGCCAAGCGAGCTATGCCACTGCGCTAGCGAGCTCATCTCTTCTCCTCCGTTCCTTTCCTCCATTAATTTATCTACATGAAAATTGTCCCACAGGACTACAAACAACTCGAGCTGTCGTGCGAAACACAGGACGACGTGGATTCCTGGAAGGCGTCTTTCCTCCGCGCCGGAGTCTACCCCGAGAAGACATCGGAAGCAGCGAACGGCGAGGAGGTCAGTGTACAACACTGGGCGTTGTTGCCAATGCCTGCTTTCATTTATTTCCCTCAATTCTTTCACTTCCCCTTGTTCTTATCATCCGAAATGTTTCTTTAATATTTTTTAGTTCGAAAGCTGTTTAAAACCTTATTGTTGCTTCATAATGATATTATGTATATTGGATTTTATCTTTAGAATTTGTTCATATACCCAAATGAAACAGTGTATATGTCAGTGTTGTTATACGATCTGTTGTTTTGCCATGCTATACAGAGTGAAGGATCAGAGGTTTGTCCACGTAGGCTTTAATAAAACATGAAGATCACACACCCTAATGTCTTGTTGGTTTTACATTATTGATGTTTATTAACAGTGAATTTCAAGAATGCAAGGTTTGATCTGTTTCTTTTATTATTCTTAATTGTGTTTTTTTTGTACTATATTTACAATAATTCTATATGGTCTTGTCTCGGACTGAAATGGTTTTCTTGAAATGCATTAATATCATACACTGGCATGACTACTAAAGGTAGATGGCTAATACGAACATTGTTAACGTTTGTTTTTCATCGTGCGCTTATTTGCAACCATTTACACGCTTCGATGTCAATTAAAACTATTCAAATAGCGTCCTAAGATTCTCTTCATTTCTTGATGACATGCGAGGAAGTTTACTCTTGACACTATAATCGTGATAGTGCCGTTTTTTGTTCAATTTTGTTTTAGCATGTTTATGTTTTTATTTTTAGTTTATTCTGCCTATCCCGGGGTTGGGTGAAAATAAAACAAGAGTAAGTCACTGGTACTTTAAAGCTTTGTTTGCTGGATTTTGGAATTGGTCAGTTGTACAAAGGTCATGTGCTGTGTGATATATTGACATTGATATGCATGTCGCCATGCCAGCAAAAAGCGCAAATTATTCTGGACATGAACATATCGGTATATTCTATTAGAGGTTTCATTTAGTGTTGGTTTTGAATTTGGGAGGCATTCGTGTTCGTTATAACATTTAGGTTTTGGGATTGTGGTGAGTGTTTCGGGTGTAACGTATTTTTCGCTATGGCCTTATTAAATTGCAATGTTCTAAACTCTTTAGAACTTATTTTGAATATGTGGATTAGCATTGGGTTTAGAGAAATGTGTAAGCCGCAAGTTATAAAGATTGAACAAAAAATATTCATAGTGCCGTATCTTTATCATCTTGACTAACATCGTTTTGGATAATTTGCTTTTGCTGTTCTGTAACAGATATAGCTGTACACTGCAGTGGCATGTATAGAATCTATGACAATCGCTGTACACATAACACTGGTTATATCGGTATACCGTGGTATAGGATAAGGTTGATATTATTCATATTAGTATCAATCATTCTTCACACGCTGTTAACAATGCGAAGGGCATGCACTAATGCTAACTAATCAATACCAAATAGTGCTTGAATACTGTACTTGTTTGTTTTATATTATAATCACATGTTTTGTATTCTATGTTCTCCTGTCGAAAGGGTAGGCCTGTGCCCCAGAAGTGGAAATATTAAAAGATTGATAATGTGGAAATACATTGTCATACTACGTCTACATACATACAAACATAAATCAAGCCCATATCCCCGAAGGGATAGGCAGAGGTGAATTAAACCCACGTTTCGCCATTTATGTTAGGTCCCATGTAAAAGGTGGCGAGCCTATTGCCATTTATAGGGCACGAAAAACGCAATACATTGCTAGGTGGTATAAGAGGAACGTTGCTGCCCATTCCTCATTACGGTTTTAATCCTTAGTCGCCTTGTACGTCACCCGCGGGAGAGATTTGGGGTGGTGAAAATTATATTCTGCTCTGCCGTCACCACACGGCGTACTACGTCTATAAACTCATAAAACTTTAAAGTATCTGTTGGTCTGTCTTCTTTTTTGTAGCTATAAAATTTACCGTGGCGGCCATGTTCTATTTTTGAAAACAAATGCAATACAAATTTCATTTTGTTGCCAACTATGGCTACAGTTGTTAGCTACATAAGTATGTAGGAATTTAAAGTATCCTCGACATAGTCTAACTGTACTGTACCAAGGAGTCAGAAAATAGTGACTATAGCAATAAATTAATTCCAATTATGCTCAATAATTATTACTATGTTTTCCATTTTTATTATTTTTTACTTTGGGTAGTTAATAAATACGTATTTCATGCGCTATTAGTCCTATCAGATGAACACCAGCATGCATGTGTGTGTGTGTTGGTTTTTTTACTTGACACTGAAGACAACACTGTTAATTGAATCCATACATTTCCGTCTATTGATTCATATATAAAGATATTCTACATTAATATTCATTCAAAATTAAAATGGAAATAATGCCTACATTTACACAATGAATATGAATCAATTTGTATTATATGTATTTTAGAGCTCATAATATCATATACGTGTTAGTTTTTAACAATTTCATTAAGATTCACCACGTTTGTCATTCAAATGCTTGGGTCGATGCAAAATTAATCTTGGTGATAGGTGATATCATAAAATTAACTTATTGGCCATTCTAAGTCACAATAATTGTTCTGTAACATGTTCGAAAAAAAAAAACTACAAATGTCTTTCTACAGCTTTATTTGGACTACGAACTGTTAATGTATGACTTTTGACATAAAATAATTTCACAGATGTATTCTTTATAATTAAATACAATTCTCAATTACTATATATAGCTATACTCTGAAGTATTTTTTCAAGTGTTTAATGTACTAGTTTAGTTCACATAAATATATGCAGATGAAAAAGAATGTTAATATTCGTGCTTCTTATTTATAAGTGAGAATACACATGTCGTATGTAGCTATGTAGCACGAAAACTTTACCATGCGCAGGCTCAGAGAATTGAACGAGGGATGTGACATACATACATACATAAATCACGCCTATATCCCCGAAGGGGTAGGCAGAGGTGAAGAGATGTGACGGCAATACTTTAAAATGGTTGACTTAGGTGGTGAATCTGTCCACGCTTGCTTACGTGTATTTATGTTCCGACCACTTTTGTTAGTGACATACATGCTCATTTGTTTTTTTGCTAACTGTTAGTCAATCTGAGCATTGTGTAAATAATGTGCGATTAGTTATATTTTACAGCTGCCAAGTATGGGTCGAACAGAAGCTTTTGCCAGAGTACCACAGCACTATTTGGATTATTATGTGACGGGATTGGAACTTATATTGTCATCTAAAATAAATTACGATTTAGGCGATGTAAAACAGATATGCAGCAGCAAGATTTCAGATCTAGAATCGAAATGCTGCCACTCACTGTGATTGAATACAAATAATTGACCAATTTAATGAGGTATTCAATATTACAGCGATCCCGAGGAATTTAAATATATCAGTAAATAATGTCTGTGAATAAGGTGACAACTGTGTCAAACGTCACTATCATCACTATCATAAGATAGCAACGTGCAAGCAAAACAAACCTTTATTGTTCTATAAACTGCAAGCGACATTTAGCCTTAGCGTGCACCACTTTTTTGGCTGACTGTATTATCTAGACGTGACGTGACGTATTGAATATGTAGAAAGAACAATATAACGTACCGCTACAGCGCCTTGGCGTGGACTAAAAGTGGTTTCTGTTTGACCTAGACTTTCTGTAGGACGCAGGACCTTATGCAGGACGCAATAAGGTTGACTCTAGAACACTGGACGTTTTGGTGCTTACAGAACTCGGACAGTGCCGGCACCAGCAGCATGGACCCCCAACTCGAGCGTCAGGTGGAGACGATCCGCAACCTGGTGGACTCCTACATGCGCATCGTGACCAAGACCACGCGCGATCTAGTGCCCAAGACGATCATGATGCTGATCATCAATAATGCCAAAGACTTTATCAATGGGGAACTGCTTGCGCATCTGTACGCTTCTGGCGATCAGGTAAATTCTATTTAGGGCCTGTTTCACAGTTGTTATCTTGTTAGTTCGAGATCTTTTGACAGTTGTAATATGAAATTTATGTCAATTGAACTGCCAAGTAAGCTATTCAGATCTTACCCGTCGATTGTGAAACTGGCCCTTAGTATGTTGATTTTTTGTTTTTGTGTATTTTTTACAATTTATTTAGTAGCTAAATGGGTATATGATATTTTTATTGATAAAAATTGGCTACAGACAGTAAACTCTGAACAATTAAAGTTGAATATAAAAGCTTATCGATCATTTAATACAATAGAGACGCAACCCAATAAATCTTGACACATTGTGTGCATTAAATCAATAACAATAAGACTCACTTGAAAAAATGCAATTTTTAGTTGTATCTCTTACATATTTAATAAGCGTTATGTTATGAACTGCCCCCTTTTTTATTATTATCGGAGTGGAATGCCTTAAGGCACCTGACCAACCGTTAGCTAGGCGACTGTCGCGTGTGGGACTCGCCTGACGCACGAAGCGCTGGCAATACCCACTAAACCACTCCGGTGTTCCTCCAAGCCCTTTCAGCAGGGAGAGTATTGGATCTGCCTCGCGGCAATTCACCAGTCATGTTATGAACTGTACATTCAGAGGCGTTACTCTGGAAGTTTATTTCGTTCGATCGAGTCTTTGCGTCTTTGTCGCTCTTATTTTAACACGCAGTGGCGTGAGAAAGACGGATAGATGTGAGTTAATTGTTCGGAGTTTCAGAGTAGACCTCCTGTAGGCCTATTCCCTAACTTTTCTTGACAGTTGAAAGTGATGATCACCGAACTTTTTACTAATACATTGCTGTTATCACAGGACAAGTGTCACAATAGCATTATAGTAAAGTAGTAATGGATAAGTAAATAGTTCGGTGATCATCACTTTCAACTGTCAAAAAAAGTTAGGGAATAGGCCTACTGATCTAATTTCTACAAAATAATTGAGCAAGCAATCTTGTTACAGTCCCAAATGATGGAGGAGTCCCCCGAGGAGGCGCAGAAGCGCGAGGAGATGCTGCGCATGTACCACGCGTGCAAGGAGTCGCTGCACATAATCGGCGACGTTTCCATGGCGACGGTGAGCACGCCCGTGCCGCCGCCCGTCAAGAACGACTGGCTCGAGAGCCGGCTCGACTCGAACCCGAGGCTGTCGCCGCCGTCGCCAGGCGGACCGAGGAGGGCCACTCCTGCGCAGCAGGGTCAGTGTTTTGATCGTTTTTGTCAGGAAATGAGCAGCTCGCTAGCGCAGTGGCATAGCGCGCTTGGTCTGCGATTGCGTAAAATAAGCAATGTCCGCTAAGGCCGGTCACTGGATGGGTGACCAACAATTTATTATCTCAAGTTCCTCCGTGCTTCGGAAGGCACGTTAAGCCGTTGGTCCCGGCTGCTTCTGAAGTCGTTAATACCTACTAATGTGTACCGGGCCAGCGTGGTGGAATATATCCCAATCTCCCAATAATCTTTCATACATAGGGAAGGCGCGTGCCCCAGCAGTGGGGACATTAAACGGCTGGTGATTATGATCAAGAAAATTTAATTATGTGTGGTTAGAAAGAAGACTTATTGACAAGAATAGGCATGATGACTGATTTTTATAAAATACACCACGTTGGCCGTGTGGTGACGGCAGAGTAGAATACAATTGTCACCACCCCAAATCTCTCCCGTGGGTGTCGTACAAGGCGACTAAGGATAAATCAATGAGGATGCGACTTTTGTTCCCGATAAATGGCAATAGGCTCGCCACCTATTACATGGGACCTAACATAACTGGCGAGACGTGGGTGCTAGTTCACCTCTGCCTACCCCTTCGGGGATATAGGCGTGATTTATGTATGTATGTATGTATGTACACCACGTTGTTTTTACGTGTCTAGGTACTTTACACAAAAAAAAAAAAAAATTGTAAAACTTAAGATTTTGATAGAAAAAAAAAGTTTTGAATAATCCAAATTAAAATATCCGCCAAAACAGCAATGGCGTCTGTGTAACGTCACGATAAATATGACGGTTTCTAATAGTTGGTATATGTGGTGATTTTCTGACTACTGAATTCAAGTTTCGATGATGACGACATGTCACCTTGTGATAAGCGGAGGTGTAGTCCAGACTAGTTAACAATAAACTGAATCTGACGTGCCATATTGCAG
>OZ008342.1:5478377-5834880 GCA_963931975.1 Cataclysta lemnata
ATGTAAGTATGTATGTATAAAAGTAAGTCACATACCATTTTGACCCAAAGCGCAAAGGAATATTTTAGTATCTTGATTATTTTTTGGCCCAAGAGAATCTCTTAAATATCCTTCATTGTGCTCTTTTTTCAACGAATATAATTATTTTATGAAATTGAAGTACATATACTAATGATTTGCTATGATTTTTTTCTTTGATGTTGAAATAGTAATTTATTAGTTGGCTATTGGTGCTATCTTTATTAATTGTAACTAATCAAAATATTGAAGTAACTAATAGAAACAAATATTAATTACCTATATTTTTGTGTTTTGTGTCTGTTCTTTGCTTTATGTTTCAATTGTAAGGGCGTTCACTTACATTTTCCGCAATGTTAATTATTTTGTTTTCTAAATGTGACAGAAACATCTTCATATTATTTTCTTGAGTGATCTATATTTCTTTTAACAATTAGTATTGATTTAAATACAGAAACATGCAATTTTTGGTGTGACCCGGTTTTTTGCCCTAAAAAGCATTATATTGGTTTTTAAATTTTATCAATCGTCTATTAAATATCAGCTCTTACATTATGTGTGATAGAAAATTAAATTCCATTAAAGAATCAAATTAAAATCGCAAATGACACTGTCTTAGGACAGGTACACCTATTTTAAGAGAGTTTCCTAAATAACAATTGATGTTTTAGTTATGGGTTAGAATTGGTTATCTCTGGGGTACTCCTTACTCTGTGTGTGCATTGTTTAGTTTTTATTTTAGCTTCATAAGCATAAGCGAGGCATTGTTTGGGTGATGTAACAGCCATAAGATGCATCTGGTATTGTGCTTGATAACGTGCCTAATTAAATATGTTTAGTATATTCTATACATACCAATATATTATATCGATAATTCGTAATTGAAGGGTTAAGCTTGTATACCATATTAGGATGTATCACGTCTGCCCGGCTAGCATGACCACCGAAGCACGAAATGATATAGCCATTTATTGCTTTGAACTGTCAAAAATCTATGAAGTTTTGACAGTTCAAAGCGATAAATGGTTTTATCATATCGTGTTTCGGTGTTAATGCTGGCCGGGCTGGTATGGTATCTATTCTATTATAAAAAATGCATAATACATACACTGTTCTTAGTTGATTGAATTAAAGTAACAAAGTTGTGTAGTTGGTGTAGGTTCTAGATCGCGCTGGTTGAGTGTATGCTTGTTTTCACAGGCGGCGTTAAGCGGCTTCGGTGCGTGCCACCTTTCTAACTAACATAAGTTATATATGAATAAAAGGTACTAACTCTGATGGACTTGTTAACTTAGTACATTTTACTAACACGACCTATATTCACTGGGGCTTGGGACAAAATGTAAACAATCTTGATATATCTCTTTATCTACGAAATGCTCTTACAAACAAGAAACGTGTAGTCTAAAATACATTATCAATTATAGACAAATAAAACTGTTAGCTGCTTTGATATATTGGTGTTACACATCAAGATTGTTTACATTTTGTCTCAAGCCCAAGTGAATGGGGTATAGAGTACCCCTTTTCCCAGTAGTTACACACTATTGATCAGATAGATGTTCTTGCCAGCTTGCTAGTCTTGTCAGAGATGTCAAAACGATTTCTCGGTATAATATAATTTCTGAGGCCGTTATTCATAATGTACCCACTCTCAAGTAGTAATGACGGCAATGAACATGTAGTAAGTTAACAACTGTATCGGTAAACTCATTTAAATTATACATATGTTATATACATATACAATATTAGCTATGTAAAAATGATTATTACTTATGATATGTCTGAGAAAAATTATGCTTCCATAATATTATTAAATTAATAGAGAATTCTTCGATATACCTACTCTTAGGATATATAATTATGATAGTAATGCTTTAATCTCTCAAGTCGGCAGTCCATTGTAAACGAATATGCTGTTACCCTAATAAGTATTGCAGATTATATTTTTGTTTACTGAATTATATTT
Source organism: Cataclysta lemnata (assembly GCA_963931975.1). Taxonomy (NCBI): domain Eukaryota; kingdom Metazoa; phylum Arthropoda; class Insecta; order Lepidoptera; family Crambidae; genus Cataclysta; species Cataclysta lemnata. The sequence continues at coordinate 5,480,365 of OZ008342.1, forward strand.
TTCTTCGGAATAAATAAACTGTTATGTATTGTCGTATATTTTTATGATGAAAGGTTGTGTAGATATTCATCGAAATCTTTATGGCTGCCAATAGCGAGACTTTACTTTTGACAATAGTGCATTAGGTGTACCTTAACTTTTAATATAACTTCTAAACAAAAGCATTTACTGCGCCAATGACTTAATGGGATCTCCAACTTTCTTCTAAAATAATTAAAAGTAAAATTGTTAATTAATAGATATTGTACTATTATGTTTCAATAAAAAAATATATGTAATTTTAATGTGGGTTTTCAAACACTTTGTAGTGAAATATTAAATGCACTGCATGTTAACATTAGTGTGTGGTCTTCAATACTATTCTATTCCAGATGTTTGTGTTATAACTCGATTGTGCAACAAGTCTTGTATAAAACCAGTTCATTGTTTAACAATTAAGCTATAAAACAATAACAATTGCAATGTGTTGTTTCTGCAGAACTGTGTACTTTGTATTGTGTGCATAAAATCATTATAATGTATTAGATCCTCGTAAGATATTATATATTGATTCACAGTTGCCCTGTAAGAATCGAAATTGACACTGATTGCGCAATGGCCGTTACATTACACCAAACAGTCTTACAGAGAAGCTGTGTGAGGTGCGTTTAGCTCTGGGAGTTGTCTAAGTGTTTCACGTTTTAGGGCGATGTATATAAGAATGACAGTCATCATTATGAGCTCTTTTAATGTCCCCACTGCTGGGGCGCTGCCGTTGCCTGTGGATAGCCTAATATAGGAAGAATGGGCCATATATCGTGGGCTTAAAGACCCTCTGTCTTACTTGTCTGGCGTAATAAGCAAATCTCTATTTTTCAAGAGACAAAAAACTTTATCTTCTTTAATAACTTTATCCCCAGTGTAGCCACACAATAAAAAATTTGCATGCGTCTATGAATAGGTTTTATGTTTATGTCAAATGCTTAATATTTTTGCTTAGAAGTTAAACATGAAAAAAATACGAGGTTGTGTATCGATTAAATTAGAAACGATTGGCTTATAAAAAAATATGCTTTTTGTATACCTACGCCCCTCTGCTTTGAAGCCCACGATATTTGATCACCCATCCAATGACCGACCTTTGCGAAACGCTTAGTTTACGAAATCGCAGGCCGAGCGCGCTAAGCCACCGCGCTCAGAGAGTGACAGTGATGCTGGGGCTACATTAGCGGGCTACGGCGAATATTCGTGACGAGTGTAGCCGGGTAGATTGTTGCAACGCGTAGTATTCGGGCGAAGACGATGTGCTATCGCGCGACTGTCGGTAAACTGGCTCGCATCAAAGGGATTTGTCCGGTAACACAAATCTTCGCCCGCGAATGTAGACAAGAACATCGCCTATGCCCGGACACGATATTTTTAGCGCGCCAACGCGACACGAATCTTCGTTCACTAATGTATAGCCCCAGCATGAGATGTAGTAATCGTGTGGGAATACTAGGAGACCCGGTGGCGGGAGCGCAGTGGGCGCGGCGATGGGCGCCATGAACCAGATGCCACCCCACATGCGCCAGCAGGTGAATCAAGCTGTCGGCCAGGCGGTCACCAACGCCGCCATGAACGAGCTCAGCTCCGCCTTCGCCAGATTCAAGTAAAGCAGACCACTAGTATGGCTAGCACGCCCCTGGCCGCTTTGACCTGGCAATGTTTTGGACGCGTCTTGTCTATGTGCGACTTGAGTTGCCTAACGCAACTTAGGCTCGAGTTCACCACCACGTAAAACAAGCGATTAAAAGTTAACCGTCTGTTTTTAACATTTCTTCCACACTGATAGATGTCAAAAAGAACCGGTTAAATAATAATCGCCTGTTAACGTGTTGGTGCACTCCAGCCTTGGAGTACTACAATCCAATCAGAGACGTAGGATCCTTATGACTTAAATCAGTTGTGTAACGTGTGTGAAGTTGTCTTGTGTTGAACGTGAACTTTTTGAAATCTCACCTGTAGGCTGTAGGTCTAGTGTGTTTTTAGCAAATGATATCCGTCATCGATATATATCGATACAGCTCAGTCACTTTTAGTCGCTGTGACGATGACAGTGACAGCGCGAGTTGACAATAACGTATACGATATCGTTTGCTTAAACTCGTTCTAGGTCTACTGGAGTTTTCAGCTTAGTGGAGCTACTCTGTAAGCCAATTGCGTTCATTGTGAGTCTACTTGTCACTCTCACCCTCACCAAGGATGACATAGTGTGAGAAAGATGGCTAGACTCAAAAGATTCAACCAAATTGTAGAGTAGACCTTTTCTATGTTTGATTAGGGATTTCTTTGATAAGTCATATATTTTATGTCCGGAACGTTGTTTATAAAATGGGTAAAATTTCTTAATATTGGTGATAAGTTTGCACTTTTTTTTACAATGGTAATACGAGTCTTTTAAATAAAATTCCTGGTTTTTACCATTTGTACTGCTGAGTTCATTTGTTTTCCTTGACTACTTTACCACGGCTTCTTGTGTTGCTTTGTGTTTAGAAAAACTTGTTCGCTCTCTTTTTGTTATTTTTAAACACAGCCTGTGATAATTGTTATGTAATCCTGTAATCACAACAAAACTAAACAGTTTTCTCTTGCATCACCTTTAAATATAGGAGTGGTCTTCGTCACTTGTCATATCAATTTATCAAAATAACATTAATGTGACGTTTTTATCGGTAAATTTTGTTTGAGTGAGTGATACCTTATAATAAGTAATAAACTTTTTTATATTACTAATAATTTCTAATAAGTAATGAAAATTTGATTGCTAATATTATTGGTATGTCCATTATTCACCCTGGATAATGAAATTAATGTATTATTTGTATAGTTTAGAATTTACTATTTATGTAAACAGATTTTCATTACAAAAAATTGTGGATATAACGTATTGTGCTTGTCCAACGTCTTGTTGTGCACACTAATATAATAAACATGGCTTGTGATCTTGACCAATGTTACCGTAGTGTAATTATATTTGTAATTATATCTAATTGTACACTTTGACGCACACCAACTTGTGTATAAATTTCTGTCGGTCTATCCTGTTGCTCAATCGTCATGCAGCAATATGAACTGCTCAAATAAAATCAGTACGTTTTGGAGATCACACACTTGTGTAAGTACCCACATACAAAAATATTTTGATATGAAGCTATTTAGGTCAGAATATTTATTGTTACATAATAAAACTCTTGTGTATCAGCAAAAATCTTAATCAAATTTATGCAGTATTATCTAATGAATTATTATATCATAGTTTGTAATATATTTCTTTTGTGTATGATGTAATATGGTATGGTACACGATGAGTTATGATCAATTTTGACTGTTGCAACATTGGAGATAGGCAATAGAACCTACTACTTTGTAATAAAGTGTATATTGTTACATTCAGTGGCTTAAGATAGGTGTATATTTGATTACGAAGCGCGAAGGGAACCGCAGGCAGACGAGAGACAAGCGTCGTGAATCCAAACGAGCATATCATTGTAAACGTGCTAGCTGTATTATTATTGTAAAGGTTATTTGTTGATGTTTGGGCACTGAACACGTTGGTTGCGTAGGGCTAGCTGCGTAGTGACAGTTCTCACGTCGGTGTGTAGGTGTTAACTAGCTTAGGGTCGCGGCGCGATCGATTCAACGTTTCTCTCTTCCGTCTCTAGTAGTGACAAAAGTAAAGTAAAGTTAATGCATTTATTCTAAACAAAATATACCCCAAGCTTGTTGATTGAATCTATTGTGTATTTACAACAGTATTGATATATTATGTAACCCGATGTTTAGATCGAACTTATGAATTACGAGGCACTCTCGCGGTATTCTATTGAAGTTTATGATGTAAAATTTATTGTACTTATAATGGCTAAGACCAAAGCAGTTGTCCTTTTTATTGTTGCTGTTAGCAATATCTTTGGTCAATTATTAGAATGTTTTATTGGTGGTGATAAGTATGAATACTTTATTGTATACTTACACCTTACATTTTAAAAGTAACGAGCATTAGTAATCTTAAATATTATTGTCATCGTATCACTTAGCTATGACACGTCATACATTCCATTGTGGTTTCAGTTGTACACGTTGTCACAAATATATTAAAGTAAGTGTTGAAGCATTTACATTTGATTGCTTACTGATCCTAGCCCGGACCAGAGAGAGTGCTTGGGTGCGCAAGCGCACTCTCGCAGCGTTAGAGTACCGAGTTCCTACTCATTGTAAAGTTTACGTTATAGCTCTCTCATTGCTCTATGGATAAGCAGAATTATATACGAAAGTAATCAAATCATCTAACGTTTTGCTCTTTCTATCTTGTTAATAGCGTTAGTACTATCGAAAAAACGGTATAGACAGTGATTGTTGGATTTGATATAGTTTATTAATATTGTTAATCTTATGCTGTATAAATAGAGTAATTAAATGCTATATGTGTAACAATGAGGTTTGATTTATTCCAGTAGTTGCTAGCTTAAACAATGTCATTGGCTTCTACTAACTGATACATTGGATAGCCCCGATTATCCCTAAAGGAATTTGATACTAGGTAAGCTCGATTTGATCTTGGTGGAAGCATGTTTCAATGGGAATAATGAGATTTATAAATGTGGACGTTTTAGTATAGTTCCTATTGAAGTATCTAGCACACTATTGGCTTTATGAATATACAGCATCCAAATCAAGTGTATGGTGCATGCGTTTGGAATCATAACCATTGCTTTTTAGGTAGTACAATCGATACATTTTTATTGTTTATTTTAAATATTATACCGATAAATAGAAATAAAAATGTTGTCTGTAATATTAGGTATAAATTGTTTTATAATACTATAGCATCTTGCATGTTTTATCAAAGGGGTTAATTCGTTATTTTGTCAATGTATTATGTAGGTATAGATAGAGTAAAAACATAATTTGAATTTTTCAATACGCTTCTCTGCTTTCAAAACATTTTATCGTACTTTCTTATGTGATTATGCACTATTTGTTCAATTAGGATGATACTCTAAAGAGGGGAAAGAAAATTTGCAAATCTGTAAAAAAATATCGCTCTAATTTTAAACATTTTATTAGTTTAGTTGCTGGACTTGAGCAGCCTTTAATATTCTCCATCTGAAGTATCATCTTAAAGACAGAAGTTTGCCAGATACATTATCAGTAGGTTAAGGCCGATGACAAAATCTCTCGGCATCGCTTATGACTACCTGAAAGTCAAAATTGCCTTTCGTGCCTTTTATTTCCTCCTAATAGGAGAAAGACATAAATATTTCCAATCCACTGAAATTTTGTCAACGGCTAGTGCTAGGACTGCATTAGCAACTTTTTTCTGCTAAAAATTTTCCTTTTGTACAAATATTTCCCTTCAAGATTCTATGGATGCGTTCACTGTATATTGGGCAATATTTTGCAAAAACGATTTCGCACTTTTGAGATTTTAATATCACTTTGTGTTTGTAGCAGGCCGATGCCGAACGCCCCTCCGAAGCTGCCGGAGCGTCCACAAAATGGACGACTGTTTTGAGCGCCCCCACGTCACCGTCACTGAGACGTGATTAAGAACGTGAACAATGTTGATGAGTCTTTTAATATAAATAATAATTTGTAATACCTATTTCTCAAAGTAGCTAATCATTTTGATATTCCAATGATATATTTTAATATATTTTAAATTTTGATTTTGATATATTTTAAAATACTTACATCTTTCTTATTTTTAGATGCATTTCGTCGACAAAGAGACATCAAAACTGTTTACATTTTTTATCTCGTTATAATGGCTAGAGTATAGATAATGCTGTAAATATAATTTCTGTCATGTGTATATTGTTTGTAATGTAACGTACCTATTTAATTTTTTATGTAGTGAAATTTGTTTTAAGTTATTCTACAGCGACAGGTTACTAGTGATATTGTTAGATGGCAATGCTTTACCTTCGAATTCGCCTCACCAGTGACTTATGAAGTCAGAATTTTGGTCGTTTATCCGGTGTGTTTGCATGATCCTTATTCAATAAAAAAGGGCAAGTTGTTTGATTGTTGATTATATTAATTTATAAGGAATGTCGTATTGTTAAATATTGCATACCGTGGCAACGATGTTAAAAATCAGAAAGTATCTTCGTGATATTTGAAACATTAGTAATGATTTTTAACTTAAAAAATCATGCCCATCACAGTGTCTACATTGAGATTTTCCCGTAATTAATTGTAACTATTGATGTCAAATGCATTTTAAGTGTCTATGTTATTAATTTTAATGTGTTTAGCACTGTTTTAATGAAAAGTATTAGACAGTTTCTTAAAAAAAAATATAAAAAAAATAATTTACTTCAATACAGGCAGCTTTCTTGATTCATTTGCGGGAAAGCGTTATAATATGCGTAGGGACCCGTCAAAAATTTGTTACGGAAATAAGTATATATAAACTTGCACCCGAAACATGGACTAAAGTTAGTCATGGTTTAAAATAAATGCTAACTCTGTCTTTCGTTCAGCAAATAAAAGTGGCAGCATCACTTTTAAACTATGACTAGCTTTAGTCAATGTTTTCTAATAAAGGGGGCATTGTATAGGCAACGACTTAAAGTAAATTATAATATATTCTACAAACCGTGCATGCATTCTGTCATATAAGTGTAGTTTAAGTGCCATTTAAATTCACAAAGTGGATTTAAAGGGGCGTATGTATTTAAATATTTGTCTCAGTCACTTGTTTAATTGATATTATGCTAGTATACCGGAATGCTTGTGATAAACAAGGGTGCTTGGAAACAATGTTTTCTGATAGATGCGCCTCTTGAGAGTATGTTAACATGTTACTTGGCATTTAGGCTCGACGCGTTATAGCTTAGCTTTTTTACTGACGCTTTGCTAGGGCAGATATAGGGGGATTTTGAAATACTTAAACCTTTATTGGCAACAAAGAATTTGTTATTAAAATAACAATTAATGATTAGACCGCCTGTAATTTCTTATTTGTCACTTACAGTGACAATGTGTACCTGTTTTTTTTATATAAATTCTCTTCTAACAAGTGTCTGTCGTAAGTGTAAAATTTAATTTGTACTTACTTATACATTCCCATGTCGCTTTTTCTACGCGTCGAGAGTATTTGTGTATATAGATGTAAAAACTTCAATATAGACTTGTTTATACTTTGTGTACTGTTGTATACAACTGTAATAAATGTGTATAAAACAAGAACTTGTTTCAATTTTAAATTCTAAATTGTTTCTCTGTCGTACAAATATGGCAGATTAGGTTAAAAAGTGAACAACGACACATGACCTTACTCCGACGAATAAGATGTTATTTTTGTTAATGTACCGATTTTTTGTGATATCAATTAAGTCTCTCCCGTGGGTGTCGTACAAGGCGACTAAGAATAAATCGGTGATGAGGAATGGGCAGCAGCGTTCCTCTTATCAAACCTTACCACCTTACAATGTACTGCGACTTTTGTGCCCGATAAATGGCAATAGGCTCGCCACCTATTACATGGGACCTAACATAACTGGCGAAACGTTGGTGCTATTTCACCTCTGCCTACCCCTTCGGGGATATAGACGTGATTTATGTATGTATGTAATTAAGTCCTGAGAAACTTGCAACAATGGCGACTGACCTTACCGATTCTCACAATAACGTCTTTGATATTCTTCGGAGTAGCGTGTTTCGAGTTCAGGGTTCATGATGACTCAGAGACGTCAATTAACTTTAATGAGTATTTAATGTCAAAAAATTTCAATCAAATCTAGACCATAGACGCGACAAGAATAGCGACTAGTTTTGAATTGTCATTTTTTGACGTTCAGTACTCGTCAACGTTATTTGACGTCTCCGAGTGCGGCAGTTAATACCTAATGAGCTTATCATACCGAACTAAAGTAGAGATGAATTATCACCCACTTTTCGCCAAATAAGTTAGGTCCCATGTAATAGGAGGCGAACCTATTGCCATATATCGGGCTTATAAATCGCAGTGTACTGCTAGGTGGCATGAGAGGAATGCTGCTGCCCATTACTAATCGCTGTCTTTACCCCTAGTCGCCTTGTACGACACCCACGGGAGAGACGGGGGGTGGTGACAATTTTATTACCAATAATAATACCTATAGATATAACTGGGTAGATTCGGAGCGGTAAAGTGGACCCGGCACATGCATGGTTATTCCATGAGATGTAGTTCTCGCCTCTAGTTCTAAGAAGAATTGATATTTAGGTACTCTGTAGGTATTTATATCGACTCGTACACTACAACAGTACAACTACATAAATATAATTATGTCGTTTTCACGACCATGACTACCCACATAAAAATTTATTTCCACCAGAATTTGAGCCTAGGACCACTAAACTTGAAAATTTGTTCGGTCAGGCGCACGTACCTACGACGAAAAGCTTTCGATCGATTCAACCACCACTTTTCGTCCATGAAATTAGTTCTCCACCAATCATACATGAAAGTATTACAATGGCGAGCCACGGCTACTTTTTGTAGCGAGGCTGCATCGCTACAATCGCGTGATCTGTATCGCGTTTCTAGACTGCAACTTCTATTTCTGTATCAATGCTGAATCGCGTTTGCATCGTGATCGCGACAGTAACGAAACATATAACAAAATGATTAGCCAAGTCTAATGGGAAAAGGGGGGGGGGGGGGGGGGGGCAGAGTTCCTCGCCTAACTTATCTACCACCACTGCTACATATTGCCAGTACACTATACAACACATCAGACTATACATCACGTAAAGCACAAAGTCCACTGAGAAAATGTCACATTATTGTGGTAACCAGAAGTGATTTTTACATCCATATGCACAGTCGGTTCGTCGAGATTTCCTCCACTTGTCTTTAAAATTGAGACATAACAGACCTAAACATTGACTTTCTGATTCACAAATGAAATATAAATTTAAAAACTTACTTAATATAATTTTGGTCTTCTATGCTGGTCTGGGAGCGAACTAATAACGTAGAATAGGCCAGCCCCGACTCATCCTATGGGTGTTGTAAAAGTCCACTTAGGGAGATTGTCCGGTGTAGACCAATAAGCACCTTGGGGCACCCGAATGGTGGAGGGCAAACCACCAACAACAGCATACCCAAAGAGAGTTGGTGTCAGGCAGGCGGCCGGCTGTAAGACGTATAACGTATGGATTGGAATGTTGTCATTCCAATCACTCTCTCCGTTCATCGGTCTCTCGACATGGTCCGTTCCGTCTCTTTTCTATACATGATGCATGAATCACTAACACCTTTACGACGTGATGGATGATATGATGGCTTGATGACGTCTGATATGAATGGAAGAGGAAACATACTGCGCCCACCCGAGATAAACTGGGATGCAGGAGGGGCAGGGAGAAGAAGACCTAATAAAAATTTTACCCACCTAAGTAGGTACTTGTTATTACCATTACCGGTCATGTCCATAGTTTTCAAACTACAAGCATTGATAACTCGCAAGACCTCAGCCCAATTGTAAAGTCGTTAGAAACACTATAATTGCCTTAAGCGAACATTTTCACGATTTTCAAATTTAGGCAACGCAAATACGAGCAAACAAAGCATTAGAGAACTTCAATCAGTTTTGAAGTGGTCAGTTTATATATCGTGAACCGACTTCATTTTGATTGCTCTCACCCCAGCCCGCGCTAATTGTCGAATTGCATGCGGGCTGGCGTGTTTAACTTGGTGAAAACGTTTCCGAAAACAAGCCAGTTTTTCTTTATAAATTTGGGAAGTTTGGTGCGAGTTTTGGGACTTAGCAGCATCTAATGTGATGCCGATGTCAGATTGGCACTAATTTTAATTTATGTCAGCACTCGAATGGCTGGCTAACGTATTTGTTCAGTGTTCACTTCGCATCATTAGGTAGGTACTTTCGGACTGACCAAAATGATTATGACCTACATTTTTGTAGAACAACGAATTATTGTAAGAAAAGCGTCAGGTGGTTTTTGCAGTTACCTACCGTCTTTTTATAAATTCATTCAATAATAATTCGAGATTTCTTCTTCCTGTCCTGTTCCCAGTCTATTTGGGGTTGGCGCATTATGTTTCCTCTCCCATTCATATCGGTCAGACGTCATAAAGCCATCCACTCCTTTTTTATTCATATCATCCATCACACCGGAATGGTGCTAATGATGAATGTTTATGTTACTGTAAAACCCCGAACTACGGTAAATCCTTAGATATTCCGGTAAAACCTAAAATTTACCAACTCTTATTGGTAAAAGTCCGTGGATTTTCGTACTTTTACCACCATTCATTTGGCAAATCTTAACATTTACCTCTGGGCACGGTATCATCATCACCAGCCCTTTAATGTCCCCACTGCTGGGGCACGGGCCTTCCCTATGGATGGAAGAATATAGGGAGATTGGGCCATAACCCACCACGCTGGCCCAGTGCGGGTTGGTGGGTATTAACGACTGCAGATGCAGCCGGGACCACCGGTTTAACGTGCCTTCCGAAGCACGGAGGAACTCGAGATAATAAATTTTTGGTCACCCATCTTATAACCGGCCTTAGCGAACTTGCTTAGTTTACGCAATCGCAGGCCAAGCGCGCTATCCCACAGCGCTAGCGAGCTCCTCTTAAAAACGTTATTGCAATTGTGATACATCTATCACAATTGCAATAACGTTTTTCACAACGAATTTTATCAATTGGGTACAAATGCAAACTCTTCAAATATTATATTATGTAAACATGTTAAATGTTACTATTAACCGACACGGGTTAGTAAGTTGGTTAGGTTAGGTTTTGTATATGAACCAACGAACAGCCATTGATATGTGTTAATAAAGAATCAAACCTTTTTTTCTCAACATATACCGTGCCTAGAGGCAAATGCTAAGGTTTGCCAAATCAATGGTGGTAAAAGTTCGAAATTAAAGATATTCACGGAACTATTCGAACATTTACCAATAAGAGTTTGTAAATCTTAGGTTTAAGCGGAATATCTTAGGATTTATGGTGGTTCGGGCTTTTACAGTAACATATAGACAAGAAACCGCACGGACCATGTTGAAAACCGATGAACGGAGAGAGTGATTGGGATGACAACATTTCAATCTATACTGCTCAAGGTTTTGGCTTAGGTTTTACAGCCCGCTGCCTGCCTGACACCAACCCTCTTTGGATAGGTATAGTTATTCAAGATTTATTAAATTAAATTTCAATGTCCATCACTCAAACTTTTACTAGACTGTACTGTACAGACAACAGCACGTCAGACTACCACAAAAAGTTAAATTTTCTCAGTCGACTTTTGGCTCTACTGCCAACAAGAAGGTTGACAATCGATTGAAGAAATTTGACAGTTTTGGGTAGTCCGAAGAGCCGTTGACTGTACATAATTAAGCGGTAAGTAATTACCTACTCAGCCGTGTGGTGACAGCAGAGTAGAATATAATTGTCACCACCCCAAATCTCTCCCGTGGGTGTCGTACAAGACGACTAATGATAAATCAGTGATGAGTGAGTGAGTGAGGAATGGGCAGCAGCGTTCCTCTTATACCATCTAGCTATGTACCTACTGCGACTTTTGTGCCCGATAAATGGCAATAGGCTGGCCACCTATTACATGGGACCTAACATAACTGGCGAAACGTGGGTGCTAGTTCACCTCTGCCTACCCCTTTGGGTATATAGACGTGATTTATGTATGTATGTAATTACCTACTTGGATAAATTATATCTGCGGTGTTACGAATTTGTTAGGCAGGTAAAGTGGCACTGCAATGATCGTTTATTAGAGCTGAAAATTGGACAATGTAAATGTATAATAAGTGTCATTATGTTATTACGATCCGGTTTGTATACGTCTCACCGATATGGATGGAAGGAAACATACTGCTCCGACCCCAGATAGACTGGGATCAGGGCAGGGAGAAGATCAGGTGATCACTGTAGATATGTAATAGTTAAGTAACGTTTCGTTTTTAATTTATTGATGGTTATAAGTAATTTAAGGTTTATTAGGTTCACCTCTTTCTACTCCTCGGGGTTAAACAGTCGTGATATATTTTACGTATATTTCCATGTAGATAAACGTAATGTAAGTAGATATTTCCTTATAAACATACATACATACATAAATCTCGCCTATATCCCCGAAGGGGTAGGCAGAGGTGAACTAGCACCCGCGTTTCGCCAATTATGTTAGGTCCCATGTAATAGGTGGCGAGTCTATTGCCATTTATCGGGCACAAAAGTCGCAGTAGGTACATTGCTAGGTGGTATAAGAGGAACGCTGCTGCCCAATCCTCATCATTGATTTATCCTTAGTCGCCTTGTACGACACCCACGGGAGAGATTTGGGGTGGTGACAATTGTATTCTACTATGCCGTCACCACGGTCCTTATAAACACAATTGTGATCTTATTTATAAGTAATTACTACAAGGAAAAGAGTGTATATTGTCTATCAGTGTCATAAGTAATGCACTCTTAAGTACCCTGTCATACCAACGATAGGATTTATGCAGTGTTAAATTCGCAAACATATGATTGTATGATTTATTTTGTCACAGATTACATTTCCAAAATGATTTCATACACGAGAGTGTCCCCCTATCGAAAGCTGTCAATAAACTTTGAAAGTCATCGGATGGGTGACCAAAAATATATTATCTGGAGTTCCACCGTACTTCGAAAGGCACGTTAAGCCGCGCCGTCGGTCACGTCGGTCCCGGCTGCATCTGCAGTCGTTAACTCGTAATACCCACCGATTCGCACTTTGCCAGCGTGGTGGGTTAGGTATGGCCTATTCTCAGACATTAAAAGGCTGGCGATGATGATGAAATTTTATTTTATAATTATTAAGTGACCGTTCCCAGGAGGTAATCTGACGCGTGGACTTAAAGATTCCATTACTGAATGAAATTAGTGATCGAAAATGATCTCCTAACTTGTAAATGAGCGTCCAGCCGGCGGCGCCTTCGCAGCCTAATCGTCGTGCCACGATTCTGATTACGTGTGATTGTTGTATCAATCATTTCCCCTATCAAATTATTCGGTGGCCGGTAATTCTATCGCCTCCATTCGTAATGGACGCGACTCGACGGAAACATTCGGCCGCACTTAGTCTCGCTTTGTTACTCGATGGATTGTAATTCATATGCTATTACTGACGAAAATTAGGGAGAACTTGTTCCTCGTGACTACAGTTTCTACTTAGAAACGGTGTCTTTCGTGACGACGTTGTTTACCGTTGTTTTAACGTTTTCGATGTGCGAAACGTATCTACCTACTGTAAATTCAGTTTTTTGGTACTGTAAGGGTCTGTTTCACAATCGAAAAGTAAAGTTATAAGTATTTACTTAGCCAGTAAATTACATAGAGGTTAAATCCTTCCGGTAACTTTCTTTGCGTTTCACAATCATCCAACTAGTAAATTAAAGTGAAGATTAACTAATAAATACTTACTTAGGAGTATGCTGGCAACTTTAGAGTTTACCGTTTCGTTTCAAGGTAAGAATAATTTCTGTATTTGTAATAAGTACAGTAAATGCAGCAACCAAATTACAAATATTTTTCGTTATGATTTTCACATAAAATAAAGATGTATTCACATGAAAAACATAGTACATTGTGAGGTTATTAAGTGATTTCACCTTTTCTAAAATCAATGCTTCTGTAAGAATGGAACGTACGAGTTGTCAACAAAAGATCCATGTCAAACGTTTGTCAGTGAGATAGGTTTCAATGGTGTCAGTCAGATTATTTTCAATAATTGTTTCAGAGTGGATTTTGTGCAGTGAAAGTGGTGTTATTTTGCTGCACAAACATCCGTGTTGATGTGCAATTATGCAGAATCATTGAAAATAAGTCTTGTGATGTGTTTTATGTTGAGAATTCTATATTGGTTTTCACCACCTCATCAGTCATCATGAACTTTTACTAGAATTAAATTCACGCCAAGCAATAGATGCGTTCAAATATCTGACTCCTGATTCGTCTATCTCTGTCTGGGCCTCACGAGGATATATTTTCATATACTTTAGCCAAATGAAAATTTCTTTAAATAAATAATTTCCTACTTGTTTTAGGTAAACAAAAACCAATGAGACCTTTTGAAAAGGTGGCGGAAAGCAAACTAGAAATCGCAGAAACAAATTATAGAAGAGGAATGAGAGCATAAACGGAAACAGTGGTTGTAAAGAAGAAGACTGGTTGCAAAATAAAATTGATAAAAATTTGTGAACATTTTATTTTAAATAAATTTCTTAACTAACTATATAATGTTTTCTTATAATAAATAAAACATTACATTGTGTAGTGCTCATGCAAATATTATTTGCACGAGCACTACACAATTGTAGGTGTTCCGATTTACACAAACAAAGCTTACAGTAGGTATCATTGTTTTTGGCAGTATGAGGACGGTATTGGGATGGAGGTGGTATGTTCCAATCATTATCCCTATTGATGTTTGGATGTTTCTTGATCAGTAGCTGTGTAATCGCATGTGAAATTAATTTAACAATTCGACTAGCAGATGCCTTGTTTACACCAGTGAAGTCACCTGTTGCATAATATCTTTGTGTTAATAATAGACGATCCAATGGTTTAACTGCATAATTCCTAGAACAAGGACATAATATATTAATAAAACTAGGTAAGTAGTAGGACTAGAATGCATAAAATAATGAAAAGTGTAAATTTTACGTACTGTCGCTATAGATGTTGGAATACATAACAACTTACCTCGACTTAGGAGCAGTTATTGAATGCTCTATTAGAGAAAACATATAATTAACACCCTCTTTAGAAAGTCGGAATCCTATCTTGAAGTCATTATCATCATATTTTTCCATGTTGTTTACACGATACCGAAATATTGGTTCCCTACGCGGTCCCGTCATGCGACCGAAAAAATCGTCAAATTCATTTTCAATAAGATCAAAAATTTCCATTTTAAATGACAATAATAAACATTGTTGATGAATCTAGAAATGTCGTATTTGAGGTTATCTTGTCATAAATAGATTTACTTCTCACAAGTATACGGCTACTTGGTAGTGCATCCGATGATTAATTTAATCTGCAGATTACGTTGTAATTAACCCTACTCAGAGATTGTGAAACGCAAAAATTTGTTTACTGAGCAGATAAGTTCGAAGTAGCTTACTTCGAACTTTACTTTTCGATTGTGAAACAGGCCCTAAATATCACAGATATATAATACTTAGGGCCTGTTTCACAATCGACAAGTGAGTTCGAAGTAGCTTACTTTGAAGTTCAATTGACATATATTTCATATTACAACTGTCAAATGATCTGCGAAGTAAGCTACCTCGAACTTACTTTTCGATTGTGAAACAGGCCCTTAAATTGATATATCTGTGGTAAATATAGTTTGTTTGTAATGTAAATACAGTTTGTTGGTATATAAATTTTAATACAGTATGTTGGTATTGTAAAATAAATCGGTTTGTTTGTAATGTAAATACAGTACCACAGTGCTGAAAACTTCTTCATCCTACCCTGTTCTCAAATTATTTCGGATCGCTACACAAAGACTTCGGTTATACCTACTGATCTAGGATAAGGCACTCAGTACACTTACACATGAAATACATTAGTTTCGATTCATTTATTATTAGATTATATAAGAAACAGGTTAATTATAAAAAATATATATACTGTAAGAAGACTATAAAAAGCCACGATAATAGCGTGCTTCAAGAAAAACATTTAAAATACCTACACACCGATTAGTACCTATTATTACTTACATGGTGTTTTAATAATCTTACCAACATTACAACATTCATTACAAATTTTAAAATACACAGAAATTTTTAGTTCGTGGGAAAATTGTATTTAAGTAATTTTTTTTTTTCATAATTTATTAAAATAAGCCGTCAGTAAATTGATAAAAATTTTGAAAGCAGTCTTGCGAAATAGCGCTCCGTTTCATAAATCATTGCTACGTAGGTAAATGGCTCGCTTTTAGCTTGTAAATGCGTAGTAATAAATGGAGCAAACGTATATCATTCGGCAACATGCTTCTTAACCGTGTGTTAATTGGTTAATTCATACCAGATGTTTGTAGGTAGTGTATGTGTGCGTCATTTCAGTTTCAGGAAATGCATGGAACATGGTAATTAGTTGTTTTCAGTTATGTAGGAGTGGAGTTACGTCACACCTTTGTCCCACAGGATTAGGCATAGATCACAATATTAAGGCACTTGAACCTCCTTTGGGGGTACCTATTCGTGATTATTAAATGTATTTCTCCTATATTCTAGTACCTACTATTACCGCGGGTGAGTAGCCTGCCTAGGTAGTACCTATCTACCGGTCAATATTTTTATTAACAACTCCTGTAAACAAATACGACATGACATCAACGATGTACACGTTTGAATTTAAATAGAATTTTAGTTTTTGATTGGTAAAATAGAAAGGAATATGCCCTAAAATCTCTCTACGTCGATAGATATGCCCTATCATTGACACACTTACTGCCGCACTCAGAGACGTCAATTAACTTTAATGAGTATTTAATGTCAAAAATTTTCATTCAAATCTAGACCATAGATAGACCCGGCAAGAATAGCGACTAGTTTTGAATAGTAATTTTTTGACGTTAAGTACACATTAACGATATTTGACGTCTCTGAGTGCGGCAGTTAGCTAACCAATATCGCCTCAAATAACTTCGACCAATTAACGACATGGGGACAGTCAAGTGCCATTCACGAAATTTAATTACGGAAAATTTGTTCCTACAAGTCATTAAATCACTCCCCTCCTTAGGAAAGCCGATATTAATCATAGAGAAAAAGGCCTAATTACCGAGTCGACTGAGACTGGAAATTTGTTGGATTCTTATTAGATTAGATAATGCGGCAGTTGTCTAAACTAATTGGCAACTAGTTTCCCATGGACGGGGAGGGGGACCCTCGCTCGATTCTAGCAATTAACGTGGTTTGGTCGCGTAATGATAATGAGAGGTTGCGGTAAACGTAGTACTAGCGATCACGCCACGTCGCAGCTGCGCCCGTGATATGATTGGGTACTGAAGTCAAGTACTAAATGACAAAATAATTGATTTTTGATGGAGAACAAAATTCACGACGGCTGTATTGGTTCACGTTTCGAGGTCCTGTCTAGAGGTCTTTAATCTCTCCTTTGTTGGGTTGTAGGTTGGTTCTAGTAGTTGGTTATGTGCAAGACTTCTTATTTATTAAATAAATAAAATTACAACACCCACAACCATACTGTGGCCGTGTGGTGACGGCAAGGCCGTGTGCGGACGGCAGAGTAGAATACAATTGTCACCACCCCAAATCTCTCCCGTGGGTGTCGTACAAGGCGACTAAGGATAAATCAGTGATAAGGAATGGGCAGCAGCGTTCCTCTTATACCACCTAGCAATGTACTGCGACTTTTGTGCCCGATAAATGGCAATAGGCTCGCCACCTATTACATGGGACCTAACATAATTGGCGAATCGTGGGTGCTAGTTCACCTCTGCCTACCCCTTCGGGGATATAGGCGTGATGTATGTATGTATGTATGTACAACCATACTGCCTGTTACAAGTTTATAGAAAACCAATTTGATATTCAAATTTCACACGATTGCTCGACTAAAAAAGTATCATGAATATCAGGCAAATTAATTTCTCGTTTGCCCGTAAGCACTGTGTTTGTGTGGACGATAGTGTAATTAGTCGCAATTATTTTTGTAAGTCACGGTAATTACGTCGCTTCTATGGTAATTGAAAAACTTTTGTATCGATACGGGCGGGCGAACAGCCGAAAATTACACCTTTCTTCACATTTCGTCAGGACGAGATTAGTATCGGATTTATCCAACAGTTATTACTATTTGAACTTTTAATAATAAAACTGGGATTTCGTGCCGAATTCACTGCGTAATGACTCGGTGAGGGGGCTAATTCAAAAACTTACAAAGTGATTACATTGTGTCGTGATTCGGAAAGTTTGTCAGGGCAAAAATTATTTCGTTTTATTATTCGGTTGAACCACCAAGTCCACGACTTGTTGAAACTTTTTGCTCATAAAATGTTACTAAGAAAGACAAATAAAATATTAATTATTATGTGCAAACGAATAAACAATTAATAAGGTCCAATTTTATATTTAAATTTTAAAATAAAGCGCCTACAAATAATAGCAACCGTAAATACTGCTGCTGCTAAGAAACAGAGCTTTAAAACAAACAGGTTAGCCTATTGCAGAATCAACTAGTTTTTAATATAATACTTTTGCAAGACACCAAGTATTTTTATTAAATTTGTTTCGAGTGAAATAAGGATTTTTTTGTAGCTTTTGAGTAAGTTTGCTTGGAAATGTGAATACTCCTACTCAACCAAAAGTACTTATAAATAAATAATAAATAAAATAATTATGTTACTATACACATCTCACAAGCTGCTTTATTCCCATTAGGTTCTAATAGCAACATTATCATTGTTATTCAAACGTAATCAATGGCCGTATTTAACTTTGTAGTTGGATAGCAAAAAATGTAATTCATTATGACAAGTTAATAGCGTTTACGTTAGAGTTTACCTCTTTATGAAAGAATTATGAGCAGGCTTTGCAATTTATTTGGTAATATGCAATTGAATAAAAGGCCATCAATGGCCACTCGAATGCTCGAGGAGCGTTTTAACTTTTTGTAAAGTGCAACACTTTCCCAGCCGTCGGGGGCCCTTCAAAATGCTACTGCGTTTAGACAAATGAACTGCACCCTACGCGGCACACGCCACCGCTCTGCCGCGAACAATGATGTATAAGGATATACAATTGTACGTGCTGGAATAGACCACACCGTGAGGTGGTAGTATGTTCAGGTTTTCTTAGACGAATCGTTCATTTGGATATTAAATCTGTTGAAAAGTAGTGTAACGTTATACAAAATTACACAACGGAAGTACATTTTCTTAGTTATGTACAAAGTTTTTTATTTGTGTTCTAAAACTAGGTAGGTTTATGGTAGACACTGTATTTTTTAAAATTCTGCGATTTGGTGCTCCTTATAATTTTGTAGGAATATTGTCGTTTAGGAAGTCGTTTAAACATTTTATGTAAAATTTAATAAGGATTACAATCTATTAGAGTAAGGTGGCAGTTTTGTAGGGTCTGAAGTTCTGTTGACTGTACAAATAGATTAAATATCAAATGTATAAGTACTGCAATTAACTTCTTGTTGCCCAAGATTTTGCATAGGAGTTATCCAGTCATACCTTGTGTGAAGAGTCTACTACTGTCTACTGTAACATAAAACGTAAAAACTGTTTACTGGATTTAGATTGATATTGTAGAAACCTATTAGTAAATTTTGAATAACATTGATATTAAGAATTTCTATATCAAACCTAAACTACGCCCAAGACAGGCCCGATCAAGCCGTTCTTCCATACATCTGTGTACTACTACAAAATACAGTAGAACCACAAAATGGCGGAACTTGTAGGACACAATAAATCAATTGGAGTGGGTGGTTGACTTTTCACTCAAATGTGTGGTTAATTGTAACCGAAAATGACTGTTGATCGAGCCGCACTTAATTTGAGTGGTGCTTTAGCGTTGTTTGTAGGCACCGAGGGGAGAACGTGGGGTGAAACTAAGTAATGGGCCAGTTGCCTTCGTGATTATTTGATATTTGTACTAATTTTGTGTACCGGAACTGGTTTAGTCATTAAATTTGTATTACTGTGACCAAAAAATACATAGAGCACAGTGCATGTACAACTATTTTCGGTTTAGATTACAGTAAGTTTTTTATGTAGTTTGTACCTACTTACAAATTAATTTTATGTTACTAAACTTATACCTTCCGAAACTCATGGTAATATTTTTTTTTGTTATAGCTCATTTTCTCTATTCTTTTACATCAGTAGGCATTTGCTCCAGCATGATAACGAAGAATCTCTTTTAGGCTATAAAAAAGTGGTAAAAGTGAATTAGCTACATAGAGAGGGAGACAAAAAGAGTCTAAGAATAGACTATTTAATAGTTCTGTTGATTTCGCTCAGACATATTTCATAACATTACGAAAGTGTAGAATGTGCCGCAAAGTTAAAGTTTAGCATTGATTAATTTTATACAACCACAAATTTACACAATTCTTTTTAACCAGGAATGATTATGAGGATTATTTTAAGATGGAAGGAATAACTAGCTTAAAGAGACCTAAGAGTGAGAGGCGACACATGATCAAGGCATCAAAATATAGCTATATAAGCTATTCCGATGTCGAAGACTTCGATAAAATACTAATTTAAAATGAAAATCTTCATCTCCGAGGATACTATCTTCAGAATGAGATCCAACAATAACCCGAACGAAAATTTCTTCAGCGACAGACTGGTGTATTTGTGGAATTAGATTCCAGAAGAAATAGTGACAGATAAAAATATTAACCAGTTTAAGATCTGATGCAGATACAAAAATCTAAGACGTACATACATACATACATAAATCACGCCTATATCCCCGAAGGGGTAGGCGGAGGTGAACCAGCACCCGCATTTCGCCAATTATGTCAAGTCCCATGTAATAGGTGGCGAGCCTATTGCCATTTAACGGGCACAAAAGTCGCAGTAAATTGCTAAGTTGTACGAGTATAAGAGGAACGCTGCTGCCCATTCCTCAGTACTGATTTATCCTTAGTCGCCTTGTACGACACCCACGGGAGAGATTTGGGGTGGTGACAATTGTATTCTACTCTGCCGTCACCATACGGCCATACGGCGTAATCTAAGACGTGATTGATTAAATACTATTGCATCACTGGTAAATTGTCCTAACTGCGTGCCTGATTAACTAATAATAACAATTAATGTCTACGAGTTGGAAAAAGATTTTTTCTTATCCACATCATGTACACATGAGGTCACTCATGTGAAGACAATAAACTAATCTTACGACGAATGACAACTTCATTAAGGACAAGGTTAGTAAAAAATACCCGTGTTTCTTTGTAGCTAAACCTTTAATAAATGGTCGTTAGACTCGTACAACTGACCACGGTTTCTACAATGTTTAATAGGGTGCACTCGAATGAGTTTTTGCTTTTTATAGTTACTTACCAGATTATAGTAACCAGCCCGGCTAGCATGAACACAAACGAAACAAAACTTTGAACTGTCAAAACTCCATTGATTTTTCATGATGGTCATGCACGAGCAGAACACAATTGTACACGCCACCCCTTTCCATCAATTGGGACACGCAAAATCTTAGTATTCCATAGATTCACCATGCGGGTGCCTGATCCATAGTGTGGCAGAGAGGGAAACCAGGGGCAGCGCTTGGAACTTGTGACCCTTGTCTCTATGTCCAGCCAAATTTGGTAAGGTTCTCTCTGTGAGAGCTGCCTTAGACACACGTTCCAGAGCAGAACTTACGGCAGACAAGCCAACGTCTTTTTGTATTTAAAATAATTTTTAAAATGTTCAAATGAAAATCAAATATTAAATATTTTGTGTAATACTAACTTTAATGAAGGCTTATTGAAATGCTGATTACACACGTATAATAAAGCAAGTAGGTAATAATTAGTACACATTTTATTGTTCATCCGGCCAGTAAATATGGATCATTTTCTTCAGCCGCTCGTCGAGTTCGGAGTGATTTGGCGGCTGCTTGCCCAGGAGGAACACGAACTTCTCATGGCAGTCCATCATGCCCAAATACTGGCCCTCCACAATCTTCAGCCGCATCGGGTACCGGTGGAACTCGGACAGGTCCATAGTAGCTGAAAAACAAAGTCAATGACAATATAGCTTGAAAAAAGAAACATGATCCTCGAGCTTTGCAATCGAACACTCGCTGAGACTTGAGAGGGTTTCTAGAGACGGCAGGTATTCCGGGGAGTCTCACAGGGCGGTACGAATTGGAGCGGGGTGGTCTGCCCCTCTAGAATGTATTCGAACGAAGATAATACAAAATGTATGAAACGGACGTACGAGTATTATAGAGAAAGACAACTTGGCGATCGTCGTGTCAAATGTTACGTGAAGCTGTCAAAAAATTATATTTATATTCTATTCGTTCGAATAGATTGGCCACTTGGTTTTTTGAAGGACCTAGAACCAACAGGGCCCAGAGGCCTTTACAGCATCTACCGGATTTTTTGAGGAAGGCGAAGACCCTGCAGTAGAGCACTCCTTGTGAGGGTACCTCCACAGCAGGCGTCCCATGGGGGACGGCATCTCCCGGTGAAGATATACTGCCGCGGAGAGCCTCACAGGGCGCCCGAGTCGGAGCTTGGATCGGCAGGCTCTATTGGTGCCTCTAAAGGCGCGGACCTCGGATTGGCCACTTGTCTGGGCCCTGCCGTTCAGGATGTTTGTATTATAGTCCGACATGTTCGTGCGCGACCTTCCTGCGGGGTGAGAGACGGTGGCAGGGACGCGGCACTCTAGATGTTAGCGGGGCGGGTGATGCGGCAAGGAGGGAAAACTCGTGCAATACAGCATGCAATACCTCAGTCCCCCAACGTCTTTCACCCCGCGGGAAGGTCGCGCACGAAGTTGTCGGACTATAGTTTACTATGATACCTGTTGGAGCTGGCATCTGCAAAGTCCTGTAGGAGCCATCTCCTTCAAGCCTCTCCAGGTAGTAGTCACGGGACCTATTCGATTTCATGCTGGAGCACGGGATTTGCATCTTGAGCGACAGATTCTCCCACTTCAAGTTCTCTACATACTGGCTGATGCGGTTTGATAACTCCTTTCGTTCCTGTATTTATGGACATAAGTTAAAAGGGTTTAGATTGCACTTCACAAAGCGGAGTTTCTTATATTAAATTACGTATTTAATGTTATACTTTACATCTTTTAGTGCAAACTGGCAGTTGGGATCTTCTTACACTAATTGTAGCTGGAGTAATGAACGTAGCTATAAGTAATGAGGAATGGGAAACAGCGGTCCTTTTAAACCATCTAGCAAATGACTGCGATTAAATTTGCCAGTGAATGTCACTAAGCTTGACTCCTATTACATGACTTCTGAAATAAGCTGGCGAAACGCGGGAGTTAAAACACCTCTGCATAACCCTTGGGAAGGCTTGATTTTATGTATGTACAAGTTACAAAAATGTTACAAGAACCTTATGATAATGTTACAAGAACCATAATCTGCATTAATACCTCATCGTTGACGGGTGTGAATTCCACACAATGCGGGTCTCCACTGCCATTGGTCTTCTCGGTGCTGTAGAGAAGAAGATGCCAGGTGCCAATAGCTTGGCTGTCATTGAATGTTAATCCTTGGGTGTACTCTTGACAGGTAGTCAACTTACCCGTCTTCGTGGACGGAGAGGTCGCTACAAATGCACAGTACAGCGCTGTTGGGTAAAAAACGTTTTGTACCTAATTATTAATGCACATACCAAAGGTCTCTGCATAGGTACGTAATGTAAAAATACCCCGGACGGAACGTGAGCAGGACGGGGACGGGGCCTCTCTCATTCAAAACGCCCCGTGCCCGTGACATATTGTCCTTCATGTTAATTTTGTATGAAACGATATTTCTGCAGTCACGTCCCCGTCCCGTCCACGTCCTGTCCGGGGAATTTTCCCGTTACGTATGTAGAGACCTTTACAATCATTAAAAATATTAAAAATTGCTATAAAATAATATAATTTTATATAGTCAAAAAATTACCGAACACAAAACCGAGTAGAGGTCGTCCTGACATTTTTAAGACAGACGTCCTACGTTGACTGTTTGGTTAATGAAATGAATGACTTGATTGCACTGCGAAGAGTAGAGCTAAATATGGCGGATGTAGTACATTGGATGGACATGGCAATTTATATATTTTGCCATAACCCTTATTTTTTATTGATTGAAGTCTATAATACTTTGGGTATACACAATGGGTATTTAGGTCTTAGTTGTAACAATTATTGTTAGCATGCACCCTGTCGGGCGCAGCAAGATTGTTCTTCCATGCTGGCTTAAAAAATAACGTAGAATTCGCTAGTCCCGACTCACGCCAAGGCAAGGAAGATTTCTGAAGAGTATGCCAATAAGCACCTTAAGGCAAACCACACGGAAAGCGGTCGGCTGTACAACCAAAGCAAGACCTTGGACAGCATGCATTGTAATGTTGTGATCCCAATCACTATCTTCTTCGTTTCCTTTACTTTTCAATAAATTCATAAATTTCTATTACATTTCCTATCTCCTATATAGGTAGGTAATATTGGCCCCTTTTATAATAATCTACTATTTTATAAACTATTAGGTCCGTATCCCCCGTTGCGCATTGTTCCATGTCATTGCGTTGGAGTAAAGATTGAGTGCGGAGCAAACAGACTAAAGTGGGACATCCCGTCCTCCTCCCGGAATTGTACGATAATTTTCATTACAGCCATCACAAGGTGTATACATTTGCCTGATGATTAGACTCTCCTCAAACTGAACAGATGTATTAGCATTTTAAGCAATAGTTATTTGTTGTACGTGAGTGCAAAGTTGTTTTTTAACCGCGTGCTCAATTTTGATGACCGAGCTAGCGAAGGATTCTAAAATTGAATCACGAGCATAGCGAGTGATTCAAAAATTAGAATCCTGAGCGATAGCGAGGGAATCAAAAGAGCACAAGGTAAAAAATCTTTGCACTCGAGTGCAACACGTAATTTTTCATCCCCCCCAACGAGGAAATTGCAAAATACAATCACAACAGTTTCTGTTTTCACCCAGAATCTTCCACAACACCCTGCCATTCACCCAGAAACACCCAATAACATCCATTCATCCAGAAACACCCACAAAACACCCATTCACCCAGAAACACCCACAAAACACCCATTCACCCAGAAACACCCACAAAACACCCATTCACCCAGAAACACCCACAAAACACCCATTCACCCAGAAACAACCACAAAACACCCATTCACCCAGAAACACCCAAAAAACAACCATTCACCCAGAAACACCCACAACACACCCATTCACCCAGAAACAACCACAAAACACCCATTCACCCAGAAACACCCAAAAAACAACCATTCACCCAGAAACACCCACAACACACCCATTCACCCAGAATCACCCATAAAACACCCATTCACCCAGAAACACTCACAAAACACCCATTCACCCAGAAACACCCACAAAACACCCATTCACCCAGAAACACCCATTCACCCAGAAACACCCATTCACCCAGAAACACCCATTAACCCAGAAACACCCATTAACCCAGAAACACCCATTCACCCAGGACACCCACAAAATATCTAATCAACCAGACACACCCACAACATCCATTCAAACACCCACAACTTCCACCCAGGCACGCCCACAATACTCACCCATCCATTCAGAGAAACCCACAAAACACCCATTCACCCAGACACACCCGCAAAATTTATCCTGACACACCTGTAAGTACCTAATAAAAATTACCGTCTCTAATGGAGTTCCGAGACGGTCAATCAGCTTGAGTCAAGCACGTTTATTTTCTGTATATTTTTGTTCCGTTGCTAGCGTAAACAAATAAAAAAAACCTAAAAAACTTTTAAATGCTTGACTCAAGCATCAAGCAAGCATTGTAGACGATCAAAATGTTTAAAGCAAGATTGACGCCAAGCTGATTGACCGTCACGGAACTCCTAAGTTTTAACAAATATATGACGTGAAAAGAAAATGACGCGCGCAAAGCAAATTACAAAAAAAGTACACCAAGAAGGTTCCGAGTCTGAGTTTTTAACAAATTAAAATAGGTTGCATGATAATTTCGGCACCATGGAGGTAGAAATAAATAGGTATAATGATGTTTTGAATTCACAAACTCATTGCACACGATGTTCTAAATTCAAATTTACTTTATCCTCTAGAGGATAAAAACGGCTTTTGCACTCAGATATCGAAGAGCAAAAACGCCTTTTCCGAGATGGTGGGATGAAATAGTAGATTTTCCATCAAGTGCACAAAACGAATCATTTTTGTCCGAGACTTTTAGCAGCCCGAGCCGAAGGCGAGGGCTGATAGTAATGTCGAGGATAAAAATGGTTTTGTGGACGAGGTAGAAACTCTGCTTTTCACTTCGATTGCAAGGAAATAATACAGTAGTTTATCATAACATTTCATAAAATTCAAACTAAAATTAGTACAATTTTGAATACTGAAGGAAATTGTTTTTCCCATTGGTATTAGGCTTGGGCTGCAGACCTATACAGCCAAGTATTAAATTAATTTTGAAATAATAATTTTCTTAAGCTAATTTAATAACCTACCGTACCTACTTAAATTAAAATTATGTCTTAAAAAACGCATTAGGCAAATAAATTTAAGTAAATAATAAAATAACAAATTCTATCTCTGAATTTCTTATTGTGTTTGGCTGCATTGCTCACTTTCTTTGCCTTAATAGAGACACATTTATGAGTAGATACGTTAATGCTCTAGAGCACAAAAATCTATTTTGTGCAGCCTATATCCTGCACAAATAAGCACTTTCAGAGCATGAGAAGTGAAAAAATTATTTTGCAATGAAGCTCTTCAGTGGGTTTTTAATTGTAGCATGGGACGTGGAAAAGAAAATATTTTTCTCTCGCTCTAACTCCCACTAAATCCCGAAACAAAACACTGTCATGTGGTGGAGAGAGATTTATGACCATGTCCCGTGCTAAGCCTGCTGATGAAGTGAGCTCAAACAAAATCTCACAAAGAGCTATACCTTATAGAGCTAGACTTTTTTGTCAGATTTTGTTTTAGAATTATGTGACTCTGCTCGTCTCATAACCAGTAAGGCTCGTAGCCGAGACTACGAATACGTTTTTTTCCATACGACACATCCGTTTGACTTTCCTAAAACAATATGCAGGCATATACATTGTAAGAGCGCTTACGCACTACATCCGGTCCGAATCCGAGATTTTCACGGTCCGTTGTAGCCGTAGAACTATTTCTATGGTAACTTACGCACTACATCCGATCTCTGTCCGAGTTTTCTAGACCCATAATTTTTTGGCGGATTCGGATCGGATGTAGTGCAAAGGTGCTCTAACTGCCGCACTCAGAGACGTCAATTAACTTTAATGAGTATTTAATGTCAAAATTTTCATTCTAATCTAGACCATAGACCCGGCAAGAATAGCGACTGTTTTTGAATTGTCATTTTTTGACGTTAAGTACTCATTATCGTTATTTGACGTCTCTGAGTGCGGCAGTTAGGGTATTTGGAAATACCCTTAGAGCAGCGCGGCAAATGAGTGGGACTACCGCTCGTGAATTTTCACTCGTCGGCGGGCGGTGGATACAGCGATGAAAAAATATGGCTTGTATTCGTCTGTAATGATCTACGGGATCCTCAACAAGACATATGTTGCCAACACATACCATGCGCTGTTGCCGCATAGTTTATGTCTGGATAAACCCTTACATAGTCTCAGATTGTGTGAGCAATGATAATGAAGGAGTGAGTGACAGAAAAACTGCGACGGAACATTGATAGAGTCAACCGTTGATATTACAGTTTTTTTTTTACAAAATATTTTAAAATACGGCACGCAGGTATTGCGGTTTCGCTTTGTTGTTGTATTTTTTAATTAATTCTGCCGAGGTAAAGTTACATTTAGACCGCACTGTTTTTAAAACGTCCTGTGCGGTTAGACTCTCCAATGATATCCTTTGTTTTAAACGAGCCGAGTTAGCCTGGAAGTGTACCTACTGTTGTTGAGCAAATTTGATATTTTCAAGTCAGCAGACCGGTATTTTGCAATCTGAATTGTACTTTATTCTGTGAGGTCTAACGATCATTTTCACAAACTTTCTTCGCAAAGTTGCGGTTATATTCGCACGAGCTGCTTGTACCAACAATCATACACTATAGGCAAAAACGTCTTTGTATTTTTTGTGTTGTAACATAATCTTCAATAATTTAAGCACATTCATTATTCTCTTTTGGGACTTTTACAAATTATTTTCACTAATAAGAAATTATCAAATCAAGTGTAATTGTAGTTTTATATATTTAATCTTGGCGTTGGTCTTTAGTGAATAAAAGGCTTTCAGCCCACCTTCAGTTTATTGGCTTTTTGATGGTCTCGAAATACATAATAAAAATACAAAGACGTTTAGGTTCGATAGAATGTTGATATTTCATTTATTTCCGCTCAGATTAGAAGCACCGTCGTCGTTAGGGTCACTGGGAATCCCCTGGGGGATACGGCGACATATTCTCCAGGGATTGTTACAATCGGAGGTGTGTTACCCTTCAAAAGTCTTCACTTTTGTGATAAATACCTCTCGACCAACGGCATCAGCACCCATGAAACGATGTGATTGGGTCATCATTAAGCCCATAGACGGCCATCACTGTACATAGATCTACCCTGAACTGTTTTACTATGGCTTTCGATTTTTATTCTTATGCTGATTGCTGAGGGTAATATCTACCCCCTCGCTTATTACTTGAATTCATGTAACCGACAAATTATTAAAGTTTTTCTCCTCTCTTCTTAGCACCATGACTAGGAAAATGATAATCAAAAAAAAATATTTTGTTGCTTGAAAATTTGTGTAAAGAATCAATTTTGAATAGTTATATCATTAATACAGCTATTAATCTATTTTGTGTGCCGTGTGGTGACGGCAGAGTAGAATACAATTGTCACCACCCCAAATCTCTCCCGTGGGGGTAGTACAAGGCGACTAAGGATAAATCAGTGTCAATGGGCAGCAGCGTTCCTCGTATATCATCTAGCTATTACCTACTGCGACTTTTGTGCCCGATAAATGGCAATAGGCTCGCCACCTATTACATGGGACCTAGCATATTTGGCGAAACGCGGGTGCTAGTTCACCTCTGCCTACCCCTTCGGGGATATAGGCGTGATTTATGTATGTATGTATTAATCTATTTTGTCTTGTAATGAAGTGTCTATGTATATCACCTTAACAGGAGACAGGTCTATATTACTGAGTATGAACTCTTTATATCCTCACACTCAATAAATTTTATTGCCCTCGAAGAATTACAATTCACAGACTTCTTGATACTCGTAGCATGCGATCTTTAGCTGCGACACCTGTCGACTTCGTTTCCAATGAAACTTTTTTGTCTTCAACTTAAAATATCATTTAAAAATGCTTTTATAACGTAAATGATAGGAAGAACAATGTAATTACGTTTTTTGTTTTCTCTCATTCGGTTTTTGCTCGGTAATTATTGCTTTAAACCCATTAGAGTGATCACGGTTCCATTGTAATTACACTTACTTATATAAGTTTAAGATTTTAAAAGCGTTGCTATCAAGTGAGTGTTCATTAATATTTAAAACAAATGATCGAATTTGTAATTTGACAGATTTTACATTTAATCTTAAATTGGGCAGGTTTTGGAAATGACTTGGCAAATTACCTAACGATCATACCGTTACCACAACTGCCTGGCTGTATGAATTTGCGTATTATTTTTAATAAAAGATATGAATAGTCATGAGCATTACAATGAGTAATTGTAGCACTCTGACACTTTACTTTAGACGTACCTACTTTACAGTCAAGAGGCCAACTAAAACTTTTTCTTTTCAGAGTCGTGAGAAGTGTATTCCGTGCAATATTGTCTCCACAACATTTCATCATTATCACTAGCCCTTTAATGTCCCCACTGCTAGGGCACGGGCCTTCCCTATGGATGGAAGAATATGGGGAGATTGGGCCATAACCCACCACGCTGGCCCAGTGCGGGTTGGTGGGTACTAACGACTGCAGATGCAGCCGGGACCAACGGCTAAACGTGTCTTCCGAAGCACGGAGGAACTTGAGATAATAAATTTTTGGTCACCTGTAAACGATGGATCGCCGGCGTGAGGATTCGGGACAATAAAAATGAAACTTTTGGAATAATTTTACCGAACATCCAATAACCGGCCGTAGCGAAATTGCTTAGTTTACGCAATCGCAGGCCAAGCGCGCTGTACCACTGCGCTAGCGAGCTCCTCTCCACAACATTTGGATCAGATTAATTAATGTATTTTTTTGGTAGACAATTGATGATGATGATAGTTAACTTAAATACCCTTACTGCCGCACTCAGAGATGTCAAATAACGATAATTCGTGCTAAATGTAAAAAAATGACAATTCAAAACTAGTCTTGTCTAAGGTCTAGATTTAAATGAATTATTTTGACATTAAGTACTCATTAAAGTTATTTGACGTCTCTGAGTGCGGCAGTAAGACATTTTGTGGAGGCTGAATTTTAGTACAGATCTTTAAACAATTCCAATTGGCAATGGTTATTTTTCCAACAGTCTTTTTGTGCCGTCCCAAGGGCCAGAACCCTTAGTCAGAGAAATCCGTCAGTTTAAGTTGTGTAGCGGCTACTTTATGGGCGGGGGTTATCGGACGAGATTAGATCGCGCCGTATCTTCCGCCCACGGTCCGATCTCTGCCTTCTATTATATGATTCTGATAAAACATAAGTAAAATGTAACATGATTGGTGGAAAATTTGCGATATTACCTTTCCCTGCGACTCCGCTGTGGTTGTCCGTTATTGTCACTGGTGAAATATATAGTGTCAACTGGGTATAGGAAATTTTGTTGGCCCGTCGAAGGAACCAAAACTTCCGATTGACTTAATTCGTATATTTTACGCATTACGTAGAAGAATTATTACGTTGGCCGTGTGGTGACGGCAGAGTAGGATACAATTGTCACGACCCCAAATCTCTCCCGTGGGTGTCGTACAAGGCGACTAAGGATCAATCAGTGATGAGGAATGGGCAGCAGCGTTCCTCTTATACCTACTACCCAGCAAAGTACTGCGACTTTTGTGCCCGATAAATGGCAATAGGCTCGCCACCTATTACATGGGATCTAGCATAATTGGCGAAGCGTGGGTGCTAGTTCACCTCTGCCCACCCCTTCGGGGATATAGGCGTGAATTATGTATGTATGTATGTATATATATATATACGTGGAAGAAGCAGAAAAGTACAATTAGACGCTAAAAAGCAATCTATTCCAGAACGTATTTAAATTTTCGGAGTTTATTAAAAAAAATTACAATCGCTTTGTCTTGACAATCCATCATCTAACTATACATACATACACAGATCACGCCTGTTTGTCCCCGAAGGGATAGAAAATTCACATTTCGCCAGATATGTTAGGTCCTATTGTTACATATTATTCGCGTATGGTACACCAGCCCGGCCAGCATGACCACCGAAACACGATATGATAATTATGATATAACCGGGTTGGAAAGGAACGCTGGTCATTTAGAGGGTAGACAGAGAAAGTAGTTAGAAGTCGTAAGTAACGTCATTTAAAGTGTGATAATACGAACAAATGCGTGCGTGTGGCGACACTGGTCTTGGTAAAAACATTGCATGATATGACTTCTAACCTCTTTTACTGTTCTGTGGTAGTGACAATATTGTATTCTGCTCGGATGATACCAAAACGGAAACTATACTATATTATCCTTAGTCCATTATAGTAATATGTATTATTATCTAAAATAAAGCAGTTGCAATATCGACTCTGTCAAACGGCTTAGCGTGACTTCCGGAGCACTGGCTCTTTATTGCAAACTGGCATTGTTATGGATAAATCGTGATGAGAAAGATACGCTTTCTTAAGATCCTGCACAAAGCAACGGCTTAGCTGGGGCCTAAGTCTGACATTACGAACTGTATCATTATAGTCAGTACCTAATGGAACAATGGTCGATTATGACTTAATGACGTAATAAATAATTGCTTTACCGATTGCCAAAATCGATCATCTGAATATCACTTTGTCTGTATGCTTTTACTTCGTACGGCCAGGCAGATTTATATGGTAGGAAACTACTCCAGTAGGCCTAGCACGGGACGTGGACAGAATCTCTCTTCACCACTTGACAGTGTTTTGTCTCAGTATTTAGTGGAAGTTAGAGCGAGAGGATAATATTTTCTTTTACCCCGATCAGAATTCTCCACGTGCCGTGGACGGGGGCAGGTTTTGGTCCTGGCTATCTTAAACGATGTGGCAGAGAGCTACCCCACGGAGTGACTTTGACTGGTAGCGTGGGTCTCACCCAATACTGAATACGGTCCAAGAATCAAAAGCTTGGCTTAAAAGCCAAATTATTTGTTACGAACTGAGCCTGATGACCAAAATGGGTTCCATGGTAGTCCTGGAAGAGCAGCGTGCAATGTGTCATCTACTTGGCCTATACCGCTAGAGGCAACGGCGTTTTCTGGAAGGTCCAGGAAGGTCCTAGAAGGTCCACCTAGAGTCTTTTACAGCATCTACCGGGTTTGTTGGGGGAAGGTGAATACTTTGGTTGTCTTCAAGCCTTGTATTCGAGCCTTTCTTGGGGTTTTTCTACCGGTTTCCAACAGGGCTGTGCGAGGTAGCTAAGTGACGTGCGAAGAAAAAATACATCAATACTGTTTCTGTAATACGGATATGGAGCAATCGTATCAAACTATTCGTCCTATCCTCGAGCAACTCTCACCTCTATGTCGCACAGATGCACCGCTACCGAAGAGATCCTCGTAGGGCGAAGACTCGGAGCGGGACGTACGAGGGCGGAGAACGGGCTTTAAATATAATTTTAGGATAAGTCTGACGGCTTATCTTAAAATTATATTATAGGCTGTTTTCAAAAATGTGACCTGATATTGTTTTTTTTTCACAATATACTGGAACGTTCTCCTACTTCACAAATGCGACAGCATGCATTTGTGAAGTACGACGTAGTACGAAGTATGAAGTAGTAAGAGTACGTAGCGACATACTAGTATGGCAGGGTACTAAAATGTTCAGCTACTTAAGATGTTCACCGTTCCTCGGTATTTAGTTGTCACTGTCACCACTTACTTTACTTGATAAAGAAATTACCATGAGTTCCTATTCTGTAAGTGCCCTTATCTCAGGTGTCAGATGTTAAAAAGCGATGTAATTCTGTATTAGGTAACAAAGAACGATATTCAAACATACAAGAAAGTTACAGTTATATCAATTGGCACCTGGCTGTAACTGTCCCAGCGATTAGCTCTCCAGACCCAATTGTCTAATTGTGCCAATGCCGGCTCAATTATAATAAACTATTCACCTGTCCCTGCGTTTCAGCGGCGCGATGCATCATCTCCGCGTTATTAGTTTTAAAATTAGATCGCCTTTTGTTCCCGGGCAGACACCCCGGCGTGGTTTTAATTACCTACGGAGTTAATGTAATCAAAGCTCGATACATCATGCCGGCTATCGCTCCGGCTGGATTTGATTAATAATTCTAATGAGCGGCGGTGCCAAACGAGTTAATTAAGCGTCCGTTTTTTGGGGCCGGTGCCACCGCGGTAAACGGCGCATCAATCACGCTTTGTGCGCGCCGCCGTACTGCTTAATGATTGAAATGACGGACCGATGCACTTTGACCGTGCCCGGCTCCTTGCCCGCTAGGAATTTATCAGGAGATGTAATTGGAAAACAATTAGCTGCTAACCGCCCTCGGCTGAGCCTGGCCTCGGAGCGTTAGGTCTCTCTCTGTCCTTTACGTGTACTAGCTTGCACTTTACTGCGATTCACGTGGCCGATAGATGGCAAAGACTCGCCCACTATTATAAAGGATCAAACATGCTTGACGCATGGATGAATAGACGTTATATTATAGTATAGCTATAGGTACAGCAACAACTTTAAATAGTTACAGTGTATTAAATCATAGTAAGGTAATAACGAAAATATATTATCGTGTACCTTATTTAATACAAAAGTTATACACACCAGGCGATTGCTCAGTCAATCTGGTTCGATTTTAAGTACCCTTAAGTTAGTAAGTAAAAGTCATAGTTTTTAGTACTGTAAGTTAACGCAAGATTGCTTATTTCGTTGCTCAGTGATTTTTTTAAATAAATTTTCTTGTTTTTTTATTGAAACTTTTGATAAGCTCTCTGTTTAATATTGTTTCTCTGTAAGTTAATATGAATAATTTTTTTTCAAGCTGCGCAGGCGCCGAATCCTCACCACAGGCCAGGCTACGTGACAAATGGCAAAGTTTAGTGTGCATCACAACAGTTTATTCAGTAAAACTAGTCGGGTTCCCAAACATTATCAATCATACCTGCCCGTGGGCAGCCGGCCTTAATTTGATAAATGCAATTAGCTACCAAAAGAAATCTAATCTGAGACGGGTTCAGTTCTTGATGGACGCGCAGCGGAGCGCTCCTTTTTGTACTGGGACGACATAATGAGAAATTGTTCTGTTCCAAATATTTCATGCCTTACACGAAAATGTGTACAGGTTTTAGCTACACACTTTGGGCTGACCCTGACAGTAATATACTCCTTAATGGTGAAATTTGTAGGATTATTAAAGAAAAAATATTATTGGTTTTAAAAATTTCTGACCACTTTTTCTTCTAATGATTTTTCTAACATTTACATAAATAATGTCCAAATCAAAATCAAGAGTACGTGTTGCTTGCAATAATGTAAATGTAAAAGAAACTGATCAAATATTTTTGTCACACAATCCGCCGATGGCTCAATAAATTATATATTTTTGATTTTTTTTTACGTAATATGTAGATACTACATATCTTACCTATTATCTCATCATCTGCTAATTTCGTTTTTTACTCTAATTAACTTTTAACTCTTTGTATTTTCGTTTAAATATCCCTCGTGCCTAGTTCTGAAAAAAAATAATTATGCCAAATTAATCTAGACCTCTTAGCTACATGCCGCCTGATTGATGACTTTGAAAAATCCTTAATAGATAGGTAGGGACCTATTTACCTACCTACTTTAAATGGCACGATTAATTAAGAGAATTCTATAAACGTCTCGTTCAAGGTTTGCAGGAGATGTTGGTAATTTTTTACCAAAGTTAAAAAGTGTGGCATTGTTTGTTACAGGTATCAGTTTGTGTTGCGATGATGATTCGGTGGCAGGTCTGGGTGAGCGCGCCGCGGGATCCAACGTCTAATTCTCCGCGCTACCAACAGGTGGCAGCAGCGCGGCCTTTCAAATCTGACAAACGCCATTGCCTCTACGTCGAGAGGCGCGAATAAAATTAATGATGTTCGCGCCTTAATGACGTTTCACGACGCCGCTCCATTGTGTCCGTAATACAACAATTATTGAGATCATTTATTAAGTTTATTGATCTTTTAACTTAATCTTTTATTTCGTAATTTAGCTCCGCGCGAACTCTGAAAAAAATATCTCATATGCGGAGGTATTTTTTGGACTATTTTTGTCATTATACGGCGTGATGTGAGCGGGTCTTTGAATGCAGAGGCAATTACTGCCCCGCATGTGGTTTGATTATGTACGACGGCGGCTCATTCCGCCTAGCGGTGAGGCTATAAAACGCCGGTAACATTACTAAAACCTTGGCCGATGGTAGTTTTTGAGCTTCCGTTGCTAAATTGACGTCGGTATTAAGAGCTTTTGTTACAATTTATGAAGCTGAGACTTTTTTGTGGAGATCAAATCATATTAGTGAGATGGACAGTCGCTGGAGTTGATTGTGGAGCTTAAGATGATTTTGTGGTTGGTTATGAAGGAGCGGTAGATTCTCGGTTGACAGTTCACATTACAGCGAGTACCGTACCGAAGTATGGCTATTAAGTGGGGCGGTCGTTCGGAGGTTAGAAGGAGGAAGCCCGCCGCTCAGGCCGGGACGCGACTAATTAGCAGTTAGCTGACAGTTGGCCGGCTTTGATGGCTGCTAACGTCAAACTTAGCATCTTATACTGTAATTAAAGACTCTGGCTGCATGTTAATAGTTTAGTTCTTGATTCTTGTTGATGTGTGAAGGCTGCGCCTTGCATTCTTGAAGCATGAGCGGCTCTTATAATTAGGATGAGGATAACTCGTCCTGTAAAACAACGTCTAACGATACCCGGCCGCAGTATGGGTAAATATCATTAGAATTCGCCTTGATGCTAAGTAATTACAGAGACAATGGCGACTATTAAACATAATCATTGTACACTGTATTATATAAAGGATGTAGACAGTTTTATTAAAAATATTTTTTATGTCACACCAGGGGGCCTACCGCCTAACTCGATTGCTAAAGCAAAAGCTATAGTTTATGACGTCATGCTGTCATTTCGCACTAAATGTACCTAAATTATTAGCGATAGCTTTGAACGAATGATCACCGAATGATTTTGTATGCATTTGGCACAAAATCCGTGCCGCCTTAAAATTCAGGATGTCTTCTATAGCCGTAAGCAGAGCATTGCAATATAGCTATCATCAGCAATCGAGTTAGGCGGTAGGCCCCCTGATCTTAAAATGGACATTTCCGCCCGCTACGCGTACGGGGTGGGATTTTCCCACTTCTTGATCACGGGGTGACATAAAACTATGATCTTACCTCGGGCGATAAAAAAGAAGGCCTCAGATCGCATATTAAATGTACTATTAATGCATTAGGAATAAAATAAATATTGACATTTTTCATCGCCTTTTGACATCGCCATTGCTCTTGGTGTGGGACAAGGTGATTATGCGTTAAAACTGATGAGGAATGTGTAGCAGCGTTATTCTTATACCACCAGTCATACATATACTGTGATTTGAAAGAGTATTTAAAGTGAAACGGTGGTTTAAAGACTTTTTAGTATTTATGCATATGGGAGTTAATTTAGTTTTTGGACATTGTGCTGTTATATAAGTACTTAATTTTAAGAATTATATCATAGCTGACGGGCTTGTGACTGTACCTACATAGACCGATGATTAAATAATTAGGTAGTCAAGGCAAATTGTTGTAGGAAACGTAAGCGATTTCTAATTCAGGTTAAATTACAGCCTCAAAATTATTATCAAGCTACAACGACTGCTACGGCCTTAAATGCAGTGTAGTGTACTGCACACATTGCCGGTAATCTTCAGTCCACGACTGTGTAGGAAACTAGCGCAATTAGATGCAATCGTGCCGGAATTATTGTAATAACCAAAAAGAATCGATGCCGCAACGATCGGCGATCGGCGCGCGCCCATTGGTGCGCCGCGAACCAATGCGCTCGCGCACGAAGTCATCGTTAGTCGATCCACCGACGATAAGTTAATAACACGACAAGAACGAACCTTGATTGTTATAGCTATTCCTCCTCCGCTCTCAATTCAAACGTTAACCTTCTCAAAGACATTTCAATCGATCCCAAAACCGTCCGTTATTAAACTATCGATACAGATACGGAACGTGTAGTTATATTGGGCCAGCACATCGATCGCATCGCCTAATCACCAGTTGCTACACACAGACCACCGTCGAAAGCTATCATGGAAATTAAAACGGAGCTTAGCAATATATTTATGTACATACCTACTTCACTCACATTATGAACATGTTGGAAAAACATCAACTCTATTGCTAGTCATCGTACAAATTACTAGAAATGTACGGTTGAAATAAAATTTCACCTTTCTTCGGTAAAAGAGCATTGCTTATTATATAGGTATTTATTATCTATGACGGTGAGAATTCGATTTGAAAACAAGAAAATTGTTTATTTATTGTTTATTGCGTAGAAGTCACACACAAAATTCTCCTTCAAGTTAGAACGGACGGAAGCAATAGAAATGAACTACATAATAAAATTTATCGTGTTAACATACATAAATTTATACATACATAATTTATACATACATAAATCACGCCTATATCCCCGAAGGGGTAGGCAGAGGTGAACTAGCACCCACGTTTCGCCAAATATGTCTATTTATGGTTGCAATAATAAATAATAATAATAAATAAATATTTTTACACTCACATCAATCATCTAGTCCAAAGTAAGCACTTGTGTTTTGGAACCTAGATGACGGACATATTTTTAATATAATTATGTATATAAATGTTAAAAATATACTACATAAACACATACACAACCATGACTCGGAAACAAACATTTGTGGACATCACAAAGTTTGCCCCTACTAGGATTCGAACCCGGGACCACTTGGCCAATACCCAGCAATCTGAGCATTCGACCAAGGCGGCCGTCATAGGATGCAATCTTCTCTTATTCCGATTTAA
This sequence comes from Cataclysta lemnata, assembly GCA_963931975.1. Taxonomy (NCBI): domain Eukaryota; kingdom Metazoa; phylum Arthropoda; class Insecta; order Lepidoptera; family Crambidae; genus Cataclysta; species Cataclysta lemnata. Next base: position 5,518,398 of record OZ008342.1, read on the forward strand.
TTTCTTTCTATCATCAAATCAGTTGTTTTCATTAAATTGGTTTGATATTTTAAACTTTTTATTGTTTGTAATCGTTTGTAGCTATAGAAAATATAAATTAAAACTTATGATAAATATAAATTTATGATATTATCTTATTCGAATGCAGCAAGTGGACCTTCTATAAATCTTAAAGAGGCCTGACAATATTTTCATCTCCTCTTTTTCTTTGTTTTCTTGAGTATCTTTCATGTTTAAATTTTGAGAGTCCTTTGGTGGAACTTTTTGTGTTCGATTTCCTGCTAAACTACACACTTCTTAAATTGCCTCTTTTCTTTCTTACAACAAACCATTACACAACACGAACTGAAAAGTATTGTCGAGCGATCATTATAAAATAGCCGGAGGGCGCGGAAGGTCTCGTCAAAAACTCGGCATAAACTTTAGGTGAAATGGGACACATCACAATTATACCAATTATCCCACATCATTACGGCTTGTTTGCGAAATTATTGGCGATGCGTAGTTTCCAAGGACCGTACGCTTAAGCATTTAAGGGTGGGTGAGACCGCAAACAAATTACGCATGGATGACATACGGTGAATTTTGCAAAAAAAAGAAGCAACATTTGGTGCCTGCTTGCAATAAGCATAAAATGTATTATTACTTATTGTAATTCGGGACAAACGACGCAATTGCCCGCGTTCTTCAACAGCACAAGAGCTATTCTGCATTTAGACAATAGCTTTTTTTAACTTGCAGAATTAATATGTTACGAGTATTGATTAAGTACACGTTCCACTTGCATTTTACAATTGAGCAATATCTTGTTGTTCTTTTTGCGGTACTTAAGCCTATATAAGACACGCAATTATTGTGTAGGTACAGTCAACAGCACGTCAGGCTACCACAAAATATCAAATTTTCTCATTCGACTTTGTGCTTCGATCGACAATCGACTACCAACAAGTTAAGGTTGACAATCGATTGAAGAAGGCAGGCAAATATACCTATCACCGAGCTTTAGCCTGTTCACCGCTGTTACACACAATGTATGTTGAAGTGTTTTAGTAGGTATAGTTATAGTGTAGGTATTTTTTATACATTTTAATTTTATTGATTTAATAATCGTGTGTTAAAGTCTTCACCATTTTAAGTTTGGATTTGTGATTTGTGTGTACTAGTGATGCAAATAATTAAAAAGAAAAGAAAGTTGACAGTTTTGGGTAGTCTGAAGTGCCGTTTTGTATTGAAAATGAAAAGCTATTGAATGTACTGAAAAAATTTATATAACTGTTTTGACATATCGATAATCGAAAAGTAAGTTTACCGTTGAATATGGTAGCAATTTCTGGATTACTTTTTTTTTACTAAAACAGATTAAACGAAAACACTCTTTATGTATGTATGTATGTACTCTTTATAGACGGAAGTGTGAACACTCAACATTAGGTTAAATAAATTGTAGGTAATCGAATAAATAAATATCATACATACATAAATCACGCCTATATCAAAGTCAAAGTTTTTTATTGCACCATGTTGTTACACAGATCTTAACAATGAAGAGAATCAAACATGACCCTGCATGGCACAGCAATATCTTTTTTCTGGTATAGGTACATAATTAAATATAATAAATTATCTTTTCTGAATTTATAAATTTCATAAATCATATTATATCATTATATCACATTATCAAATCAATTTAATGCATTAAATTATATTATAAAAAAATTAAATAAATATAATAAAAATAATAATAAAAAATATTTATAAAAAAAATTATCCCCGAAGGGGTAGGCAGAGGTGAACTAGAACCCAACTTTTGCCAACTATGTCCCATGTAATAGCTGGCGAGCCTATTGCCATTTATCGGGCACAATAGTCGCAGTACATTGCTAGGTGGTATAAGAGGAACGTTGCTGCCCATTCCTCATCACTGATTTATCCTTAGTCGCCTTGTACGACACCCACGGGAGAGATTTGGGGTGGTGACAATTGTATTCTACTCTGCCGTCACCATACGGCTCATATATCGACTTTCGACCGATTTCGATCGAATATATCGACTTTCCTAAAAAATTCTTTCAACTTACTACATTCATGATTTACTGTAGAGTTGCGGCGCGCTTATTGTTAAAATTGTTCCGGCGTTCGTAGAAAATATTTACCGCTAATCGAAACAGGTAAATTATGGATTGAACTCGCAATATCTACCCTTAAAAGACACTAGCACATTGCTTACTCATAGTTCCACTAATAACAGTGATCGGTGTTCGTTTAATTCCCTTCAACACAAAGTACGCATGCACGTACACAGGCGGTGTTGGGACCTATGATACGTGACCACCGGCCTGCAAGGCAACAGATGTATTATTACCATTTTAATAATATGACCTGTGTTCAGTCTAACACTAGAATGCCAGCAGTATATCGGCGGAAGCGTTTTATGTATACGTCCTGAATAGAGAAGACAAAATAATGTCAGAAAACATAGGATAGCGGTGAGGGCAGAGTAGAATACTACTGTTGCTTCTTCTTGTGTGAATTATGTGATTCATTTCATGGTGCGCACACCACGTGGTGCGAACTCGCAGTTATCGTGTAGAAAAGTACCTACTTTTTGTAAGATCCAGCCATGTTGTGACTGGTGTATGATAAGAGGCTTGCCTATTATTGGGAGCTAAATGGCTTACTGGCTGCCTATTAAAGCAATTATAAATTAAGTTTATTTAGGGCCTGTTTCACAAACGACAAGTAAGTTGTAAAATGAAATATATGTCAATTGAACTGCAAAGTAAGCTACTTCGGATTTACCTGTCGATTGTGAAACAGGCCCTTAGGAATGTAGGTGCATTTTAGATACACTTAAGTATTCTTTTAAATTAATATCAACTTATTCAATTATTAATTTTAGCATATCGCACAAAGGACATAACAATTATTTTAAAATTACTTATAAAATGACAATAATAATATGATCAAATTCACAGTTTTGGCCATCTCCTTTCTTTTTGCATTTTATAGTTATATTTTAATACTTTATATTTTTGATAGTTAAAATGTTAATATTTATGCAGTGTAAAAATTTCATGAGCCAAGTAGATGATATGAACATCTAATTGTTATATTAATTAAACCTATTGAAGATAAGGTTTTTAATATTACCGCTGCATGCATCCCTTATGTTATAGTAAGGAATTGATTTGTGCTGATTACAGTGAAAGTTACACGAATCAGTCAATATCTGTAAGACCGGCGAGTTGCTGCATAAGCGAGAAATAGTGTGACAGTATTCAGTTCAAACTTAGGAGAGGTGACAGCCCTGCGCGGCGTAGGCGGCGACATGGTCTACACATTTGTCCCAATGACGACCGGCGACTTTATTATAATTCATTTATTGTGTTCCTCGCTCTTGTCCGCATAATGAATATTTAGAGTAGCGGCCGTGAGTCCATTGACTCTCAAGTAATGGCATTTAGCAACTATCTCTTATATCATAATTCCATTTTGCATACATACATACATAAACATCAATACGTATATAAATCACACCTATATCCGTAGGCAGAGGTGAACTTACAATTAATGAAATAACGAACATGTCACAGTTCTGTATTCAGCAGAGATAAAATAAGCCCGGTTTCAGTACAGAAAAGTGATGAAAAGGGCTATGTAAAGAGACCGATGAACGGAAGAGGAATTTAAAGCCGCCGCGTTACAAATAAATCAGGGTACTCCGGGACGGGGGCCTCGGCGATCGGGGTACTCGGGGAATAACCCAACTGCTCAAAGGTTTTCCGTGGATCTTACAGCCAGCCCCGCTGTTGTTTTAGTTTGCTCTTAACCATTCCGGTGGTGCAAGTAGCGGTGGCTTATGGCTCCAGCTTGAACTAAAGGGGCTTCAACCCTCCGGTGGTGTAGGCTCCACTTCGCCCCCCCTGTACTCAACCCTGGTCTAAAGGTCAAGTTGCATGTGGGTCTACACCGAGCAATCTCCCATAGTCGACTTTTACAACATTCTTAGGACAAAATATCTCCACTTAACCGTCTTTTATCAGGATTTTGTGGGAGTTTTTTTTTTATGTTAGACATGAAAGCTCTTGCCCTTCATCTAACCTGATGGTAAGTGACGATGGTGAGTTAGAGCGAGAGGATCTTTTTTTTTCTTTCCTCGAGGACATCTTGTCCACGTCCCATGCAAGGCCTAGGGTATTCTACGTTATTTTTTGCTCCCAGGCCTATATGGAAGGAACATACAACAATCACGCCTATATCCCCGAAGGGGTAGGCAGATGTGCATAAGCACTCACGTGTCGCTAATTATGTTACGTCTCATGGTAGTATAGGTGGCGAGCCTATTGCCATTTATCGGGCACAAAAGTCGCAGTACATTGCTAGATGGTATAAGAGGAACGCTGCGACCCATTCCTCATCACTGTTTTATCCTTAGTCGCCTTGTACGATACCTATGGAAGGAACAACCATACTTAAAAGACATCATGCATTTAAATAAAATTTGTATATCGCGATACAATTTGAATAATGAATATTTAGTGACAGAATATGGCTCTGCTTATCTTAAAGAAACATTGAAAGGTATTCTTCATCAATCCCTTAAGTTCATATTTAAAACTGGATAACGAATAAAAAATCTATTAAAGCAAGATATTATGTTTTTGTAGCACGTTTCACAGCACAAATACTAAAAACTCAGCCAAAATATTTTGTACATACATACATACATAAATCACGCCTATATCCCCGAAGGGGTAGGCAGAGGTGAACTAGCACCCACGTTTCGCCAATTATGTCAGGTCCCATGTAATAGGTGGCGAGCCTATTGCCATTTATCGGGCACAAAAGTCGCAGTATATTGCTGGGTGGTAGGTATAACAGGAACGCTGCTGCCCATTCCTCATCACTGTTTTATCCTTAGTCGCCTTGTACGACACCCACGGGAGAGATTTGGGGTGGTGACTATTGTATTCTACTCTGCCGTCACCACACGGCTATATATATAAATAGTTTGTAAAGATCCAATAAGTTTTTGTTGAAATTTAATATTTATTATATTGAAAAACCATTTTCAATATTACAGGCTTGTTTTACCTCTCCCTATAGTGACGGCAAAGCACATGTATTGTGCATTGGCACCATAAATTACACCTGTAATTCCTGACGGAGTAGGTAGAGGTGAATTAAAACACACGTTCGCTATTATGAACCCGTGTTAAGGGGGTCTATCGAGCCTATTGCCATCTTTCGGATACGTAATCGCAGTATACTGCTACAAGAGAACGCTGCTGCCCTTTTAGCCTCGGGAGTGATAGGGGTGGTGACAATAAGTGTAATCTGCTATCCCGTCACGTCACGTTGTATCACATTAATCACGTCTTTTCCCCCTAAGGAGTAGGCAGAAGTTCATTTATCACATTTCGCCAGCTTATTTCAGGTCCATTATTGCCATTCTTTACTTGCGGTCATTTGATTGGCATTCCTCGTTATATTAAAACTAGTAGTCTTATACGACACCCTCGAGGAAGATAGGGGTGGTGACAATTGCACTCTTCTCTGTTTAGTTGTAGTGATTATATTAAGCGCTTAGATTCCGCTACGGTTCGATTGTTAGCTCATAAAATAACAGAATGCTTGTAGGCGATTTATTAAAATAACAAACGTCCCGTAAATCAGGATCGGAGAGAGTTATAGCAGCCACCCACCTCTTGTTAATGGCTGCATTGGACAGCAGTTTAATTTCGAATCTTATAAACAAGCCAACAGGTTCGCCGATAAAACGCTAAGTGATTTGTGGCGATTCCATTTACATACTTCGAAAGTATAGCCTCAGATTTGCATGTAGTTCTACAGAAGAGCTGGCCAAAGAAACCGTTGAATATGTGTGTGATTAATGCCGTTTGGCGGGTGAATTGATACCTAATCAATATTACAACTTGGAATATTTAAAATTCGCCCACACAATCCAGCCAAGCCATCAATTTAGATCGGACCAATAATTGCTTTTTATTGAAATCTTTCCAGTTGTTAGGTACAATTACAGAATTGTGTTTGTGAAAATTAATAAATAAATTTAATTTTAATTTACTTATAATAAGGTACAATTATAAACACTCGTGGATCGTAAGGAATGAAATATGTTAAACATCATGAAGGTTTCTCAATTCTTTCTTCTGAAAATTACTTATTCCTCCTTGTATGTACCTACCAAGATTCTGTGAATTCTGCACGCACCATCAGCGAAAAGGAAAGATCTTCCTCCAAGCTTGCTGAGATCAGAATGTATTTATATTCTAAAATGTAACGGTTTTGCTAATCATTAGTGCTGTGTGGTGACGGCAGAGAAGAATACAATTGTCACCACCCCATCTCTCTCGTTGGTGTCGTACAAGGCAACTGAGAGCTGTTATATTATAACATGGAAGGGGCAGCAGCGTTCTTGGTGTGCGTTCTAGGAAATTACTGCAATTATAGAATTTCCCGGTGAATATTAAATGGGACCTCAAAAAAGCTGGCGAAACGCGGGTGCTAATTAATACACCCCTTATGGGAGAAAGGCGTGATTTATATACATATATATGTATCTATGTTTGCTAATCATGTTCTGCCATATTTCTGTAGTTAGGAGTTTTGATTATTAGCAACTTTTATTACAATTAATTACCAACATTATACGCGGATCAACACTTTCTCGGTTACTGAGTACTTTGTGTAACGCAATGACGTGACCGCTACGAGGTATTTACTCAACTTTACAGCTATAAAGTTTACACTACTAATTTGAATGTAACAAAAAGTACTTAGCAAGCAAACAGAATAAACATTATTAGTTACAAAGTTGTATTCGCTGTACTTAACTTACTCATGAATACGTTTTAAAGTACAAACAACGGATCCGAATTGAGTTTAATACTTAGTTGTAATAACAAGCTTTTTATGCAACCTCTTAAGTAGCACTTTGTAGATAAGTTGGCCGGTACAAAATTAAATCGAAATCGCGTCGAATGTGAGCATTTATAAAAAATACTTTGTTGTCTTCGCCCTGCTCACCCATGGGAAATAATTGCCATATGAAAAAATACAGGAAGTCATTAGTGGCAAAACGAGCGGCATCTATTTCACGAGAACGTGAACATGTCGGCTGCAGTCACACCGTTGCTAGTGACCCCAAAGATGTTAGGGATAGTGCGACCTCTGCACTGATGACTTTCGTTTGACAGTCTGCTGAGGTAGTAGTAGTTACTAAAATACTCTACAGCACATCAGACTATACAAAACTGTCAAATATCTCGAATCGATTATTAACCGTAATTTGTATGACGTAAAACACAAAGGAATTCGGAAGGACTTCCGAAGAATGGTGGAATTCTAGACAAAATTTTTGGAGAGCCATCCAGTGATGAACTTCCGAAATCATCATTACATTAAACACATTAACATTGTATTTTATCTGGTATTTTAACAGCAAAGCGGTGACTTTATGACTTTGGAAATTTTAATTTTAAGATCATATATTTATTTATTTATTTATCTATCATGCAGATCTCTAGTCAAGTCTGTTGCGTAGAAATTGAATTTACTCAAAGAGTTTCACGAGTTTTTCTTCGAACTTGGAAAGCAGATTGTTATCAAATCATGTATAAGGGGATATCTTTTGACATTTTTTATGTACAGATCAGATTGTCAACAATTGAATTTTTTAAATAAATTAAATTAGACTTTTGAATATTTAAAGAAATTTTTGAAAATAAACCTGTCATCACAAGATGTTTCAGCCTTTAAAACTATTTCTAAATACTTTTTAAAATACATCAAAGTGAAATAGTACTACAACATTTATATTAAAGTAACATATTTCTTGCATAACATTCCTCTATATACTCTCGTAGCAAGATGTTACACAACATTGTAAACGAGGATGCTCAAATGGCCACTATTCAATGTGTCCTCGCAATTTGACATTTTAGACGTTTTAATTCCCTTTTAATTCACCTTATGAGTAGCGCTTTTACGCGGTTTGTACATTATTTTGTGTTCATTAGTAACAACGTTTCTCATTAGGGGCCCACTACTTACAGACCTCGAAGGGGCCAATCTTATTTGGAACCATTAATGCAATGACGGGTTTCGTATGTGCTGTATGTCTTTTATTATGACCAGAATAAAAAACGGAAAGCAATTTGTAACAATATGCGATATCTAGACCGTGTCTTAATTTATATTTCAGACGTTTGGGTTTATCAATTTCTCGAATCAGACGTTATGGATAATTTTAAGATTCGTAAACTGGCTAAAGTTAGACGAGTTGCGTCAGAAGTGATGTTTGGTGTTTAATGATAGTTACTTAGAGATATTTTACAATTATTCACGGTTTGTGTTTGAATATGTATCGCTTTCGGTAGGTGTTTGTGAAACAAATATATGTGAAATACGAAGAGGGAACGCATGCGTCATAATGCGAGTGTTCAAATACGACACCCATAAAACCTTTATGATTAGTCAAACCGTTGTGAGGACGATTCATTATAGGCCATTATGCGCCGTGTTTATCGACTTACTCTATACAAGCCAATAAAATAACGAACGACCGAGATAAGAGCTCGACAGTCTTCTAATCTCCGGAACAAGGGACACTAATTCGATTGTGGTTTTGGCCGAGCCTTTTTCGGGTATACGGCACAAATTGTAGCATTAAAAAAACTACAAATTGACTTTTTCGAGGGCCATTCATTAGTTCGGCGCTGAATGGCGTTGCTTGTGTCGTTTTCGCTCAATTAGTTAAACGGAAATTCACGTCTCGTTTGGTCACACACGAAGGCCTGGTTGTCGTGTCCCGACGGATCTAACATTTTTTTATATAAAGAATAATAGACAGGTACCTCTACGAAGTCGTAGCAATTTAGAGTGTAGGTGAAACGTAGATACTGTAGTCAGTGCGGGCGGTACCGTTGGCAAAGGCCGGTAATTGAAAAATTGTGGTTCGGTAGACACCACGCAACCATCCACCCTTCACGTGGGCCAAGTCCTGACAAATGCAGCTGCGATCAGCGGCTTATCGTGCTTACTGTAAGAACTAGTATAATTTTTTTTTTTTCACAATCATAGGTCCAAAAATGTATACATACTTACATACGATACTTTGTTAGGGTAACGTGGTAGTAAATGTCTTCACTGAAACTATATTTTGTTAAAATTGTTTTACCAATAAGAATTATAAAATTTTGAATATAAAATTTATGTCGCTTAATTATTTTTTCATTGCCCTAGATTAAACAGTTATTGCAATCTAGGATTTTGATTATATTTTTTTCGAGTTAGTAGGTACGACCTTTTTTTATTAACTTCAATTATAATTTACAAAAAAATTGCAAAAAATTTAATTGTAGTGTGTCATATTTGTTAGAGAACAAGTTATGTATGTTTTACTTGAAAATAATATAAATAGAAATAAATGATAAAATTCAAACTATGTTATCCTTTTTATGTCTTTCTTCAAACCATTAAACCCTACTCAAATATGCTCATAATTAAATAAATCAATTACACCTATTTATCATCCAAAACCTAGGCAGAGGTGAATCAACACCCACGTTTCGCCACTTAAGTCAGGTCCCCGTAATAGGGGGCGAGCCTATTGCCATCTATCGGGCACGTAAATCGCAGTATATATCTGTGCGATATAAAACACGAAATACTCTTTGTATATTAATAAAATAAACTTCCATTACCAGGGCTAATTGCTTATTTCGCCAGAATATACTCATTCATCAAACTTTATCTCCTAATTAGCATCACCGTATTGCTATTGCCATAATCACATTAAACTAATAGTGGACACGCATAGATTAGCCGTAAAATTGAAATTTATGCAAATACGCATAACCTTTTGGTCGAAAGTTGTTGAAATGTAAACGGTACCGCGATATTTTAGTGGATAGCGATATTTGTTTTTTTATTAAGTAATAGATTAATATTATAAATGTAGTTTGTGGTGACGGCAGAGTAGAATACAATTGTCACCACCCCAAATCTCTCCCGTGGGTGTCGTACAAGGCGACTAAGGATAAATAATTATGAGGAATGGGCAGCAGCGTTCCTCTTATACCACCTAACAATAGCAATGTACTGCGACTTTTGTGCCCGATAAATGGCAATAGGCTCGCCACCTATTACATGGGACCTAACATAATTGGCGAAACGTGGGTGCCAGTTCACCTCTGCCTACCCCTTCGGGGATATAGGCGTGATTTATGTATGTATGTATGTATGTATGTAGTTTGTTAATCGAATAGAAAGACATTCGAGTTCTTAAACTTTAATTTTCGGCTCTCTACGCTATTTATGTTAATACTGAAAATCTAATATTGAAACGGGAAAGAATGATGTATGATCAGATGTGTTTTCACGAAAATATCTTATAGTACCTACAACCAACAGCTCGTCAGGCTAACACAAAAATAATAACACTATGTTTTGCTTTCCTTCAAACACGTTAAGGTTGACTTGATTGGTTATTTTTCAAGGTTTTGTATTTACATGCTGATGCTGTATATAGAAAATTGTATTATTGTCATAATAATGTTATCACCAGCCATTTTTCGTTCGTTATGATGGAAGGCACCAGGGGGGAAGGAATCCCAGGCGGGAATTGTAAATATGCGTTAGCCACCAGTTACATTATTAAGTAAATTAATAAAGCCAAAATATGCTAGTTTTTCATAGACATTTATAAACATACTTGCTTGATTTCCAAAGTTTTCATAACTTATCCTTTATAGTGAAATAACTAAGTACTGAATAAATATACATTTATAAAATCATAAAGGTAATGAGTATGTAATGTAAATCTAACCGTACCTACATAAACGTCTGAGTGTTTTCATAATCATCAAAACACTCGATACCCTAAGTAAATTAGTCCAACCCTAAACGTCCGAGTGTTCTGCTAATCGTTAAAATACCCGATAGCTATCCAATAAGCGCGCTGTAATCGCTTGATACCTACGCAGGTGACAGGGGCGCCGTAAAAATGCCACAATGGTCGTCTTGAACACATTTAGCGTATCGGCCGTATAGTTAAAAGCTGTATAATAGCGTTATCTCTCCGCCGGCACTAAATTGGGATGTCTCGAGGCGTGGCTTTATCAGTTGTCGTGTTCATCTTGAGTTGTTAGGCTTTAGGACGGATATTTACGTCGTCGACGGGGTGGCGCGCTGGCAGGCCTCCACGCGACAATGTCGGGAACTTAATGCTAGGATATGTGGCCACTCATACATATCCTACGACCTACAGCGTTACAATTTTCATTTTGCTATAGCTATAACCGCAATTATGGTCCTCTTACTTTGTTGTTGGCTTTTGTTTTTTCTATAGGCTAGGCATTTATTTATGGTTTGATTTTTATTTGAACATGATTTTGATTATATACTTACTTCAAAAAATGTTATAAAGAAATTAAGTGAGTAATCATTTTGAAAAGTTATTTGTTCTGATGCGGGAAAATTATTTGTCCCGCATCAGGAAAAATAAATTTTCGGAATTCTGACTTTATTTTCTTTAATACATTAATTATAAAAATGTTATTAAGATTGAAGGGAGTAATGACAAATGGTTTATTATCATCTATTTGTTGTGCCTACTTAATGAAAATAACAAAAAACACTAAGAAAATTAAAGGTTCTATTTTACCTTTTATGTTATTTATAGTTTCAGTTAGTTTGATTTGAAATAGAGTGTGTTTTGAAGAATAAATAAATATTGGACACTATGTATTGAATAATAACATTTTAATATATTATCTCAAAAAGAAGCAATAAGTTTGAAAATAAATTATTAGCTGCTTCAATATTTTAAGTTGTTTTTTCATATCAGAGCCATTCTTCCAAAGAAAAATAAAATTATCCGTCTTTTGGGAATTATGTATGAAGCGGGATAAAAGAAAGGTGATCTTAACTTAGAAATATTAATATACATACATAAATCACTCCTATATCCCCGAAGGGGCAGGCAGAGGCGAATACCTACTTTCGCCAAATAAGTTAGGACCCATGTAATAGGTGGCAAGCCTATTGCCATATAACGGGCACAAAAGTCGCAGTACTATTGCTAGGTGGTATAAGAGGAACGCTGCTGGCCATTCCTCATCGCTGATTTATCCTAAGTCGCCTTGTACGACACCCAGTAGGCTTAGCCTATAAACCTTTAAACCGTAAGGCAATCCCATGCTACAGTTCATCATACTTGCCAGTATTGTTGCTCTATACCGATAAAATGTCACTCACACACAGGTGATGTCAATTTCTTGTAGAACCTACCTCGTATAAACTAGCACGGGGAGATGGAGTTCCTCGTTGAAATGAAATTTATTGATTAGCCATTAGCATTCTTATCGCTTTTTTAAATCCGTGTATATAAAACTGTTTCAATAAGTTTTTCCGAGATAGTTAAGTGAAAGAATTGCTCCATAAAGACTAGGTCCATAAACCCGTGTATATTTAAAATAAGTTACTTGACAGTTATTCTTATTTAGTTGAGTGCTGGTCATGTGGTGAGTCAGGCCATTTGAGTCACAAGCAAGGGAGATTCCTCTCTTGGCTGTGACTCAAATGTTATTTAAGAATCGTATCTTAAGATCCCTGCAAACAGAAACGTAACACCAGTTACGACATCATAGGTCATCTATCTGATCATGGTTAATATTGCATAATTTTCTGAGCTACAAAATTACTTAACATAATCCAGAAATAAAACTATCGAATATTTTTGAAAACGCATACAACGCGGCACATAACTCAGTTCTGGTCTACAAGCTTGAAGTTGATAGTCTAACGACAAAAGTAACATAAATAAGAGGGCAGTGGAGATTGTTTTCTAAACAAATCAAGTAAGAAAAACCACCGTACGTATTTATTGGTGGACCGTTCAGAGTCACGATCGCCAAAGGGCCGATCAATCGTTTCGATTACTCTAAGCGTCAACCCTTGCCGGACATGCATCGGTTTAATGAAGCGCTCTTTTGATACTTTTTCTGTGTATTTCTTCTTTTTTCATCTTGTTGTCCGCGGCCCATTGATAAACGGACAGGTATACGTACTCAGACAGGCGCCAACATTCTTCGCTTCGACCTCACACTTACTCGCTGCCTTATAAAAACGGGCACGCTTTTTTATAAAGGCACTTTTTAGCCTTATTTGCCTCCTTTTGTGACGGTCCTAGTTGTTTGTTTTGGTTATTAGCGCGGCTGTAGGAAGTGGCCGAGATAAACCTATTGGGTTTAACCGTTTTATTGTACCAATTTTGGATATCCGTTTTCGAGATAGAGAGGTGTCGATGATGGGACGGCGGGCCCGAGTTATTTATTTAGAGATAGTCGTGACTATCATAGGTCCATTAGCACTGAGTGGGCCCAATTGTGATGGTTCCGCAATACCTGCGCCTGCGCAACATCCAGGACGAGGCGAATTATCGACGTTTCATTGCGCTTTTAAAGTTACATTTGCATACGAATAGAGGCGTTGGGCGGTGATTGAAATGCAAAGTGATGATTGCATCTCAATATTTATTGCATTTACGTATTATTATTGCGTCGTGATTGCTCTATTTTCGACATAGTACCAATATTAAGTACCTACCTATTGCTTTTGGTATAATTTTCTTCAAATTATCACTTTTGAATTAAGCAAACTTTGTCTTGCATGCCGTGTGGTGACAGCAGAACATAATACAATTGTCACCACCCCTTATCTCTTCCACAGGTATCTATCGTTCAGAGTGTCTGAGGGTTGTAAGAGTTATGGAGTACCGCTATTAACGTGCCATATAGATGGCAATAGGCTCACTTCTAACATTGCCGGTGAACTGTGGGTGTTGATACCTCTTCGAGAATGACCCTTTGACTGCTCGTCAACATCTTTGTTTCGAAGTAAAATTGTTTATGAAGTAAAATTTCGTAAAATAATAGTAAAATCTAGTCGACGACGTCGTATATATATGATTAACGCAAAAATGTATTGATAACCCTTCGAGGATGAGCAAGAGTGCCTTTGACTGTTCGTCAACATCTTTGTTTTGCTATTATAATCTCACGCCGCAATACCACACAAAGTTGTAGAATTTAATTGAGAATAATCGTGCCAATGCAAAATTATCGAATAACTAGTGGTTAGTTTCAAGATAATAATAATGAGCAATATCGATTTCAGCAAATCACCTATGATCTATCACAGGTGCGGGACGAATCACGCTATTATATTGTGATCGTCCGATAAACAATAACTTACACATCACTGGCCCTTCTTCTTTATAAAGTTAATAACAATAATTAGAATATAATTATGCTGTGTGTCACTACACGCATTGAGAATACTGTAATACCTAATTATATCATGATCTCACGAGGCTACTTAAAATTGTTTCTTATTATCGCTAGATTAGCTATAATTCAGAAAATGATCTTCTATGATGGTAGATACGTAGATAGGTAGGTATATCTACCCGTAAATCAGATAAAAATGCGCACAAAGTTGTTGAATGAGTATTATGACATTTAGTCCATTTTTTTGTATTAAAGACTACCGCTGCAGCATTCTTGTTATACATACTAGCAATATACTGCAATGTTCAGTCAACAGCACGTCAGACTACCACAGAATGCCAAATTTCTCAATCGATTTTGTGCTCTATTATTACCAAGTTAAGGTTGACAATCGATTGAAGAAATTTGACAGTTTTGGTTAGTTTGAAGTGCCGATGACTGTACTTGCCTGGTGGGCAATAGGCTCGCCTCCTATTACATGGGACCTAACCTTGATCCAGCCAAGTTATTAAAACTTTTCCAGTTATTAAAACAGTACCTATTCAAACAGTTCCTTAAGACATTAATTGCTTACTTTAATGAGTACTTAGTATCAAAAATGTCATTGAAATCTAGGCCATAGACCCAGCAAGAACAGCGACCAGTTTTGAATTGTCATTTTTTGACATTAAGTACTCATTATCGTTAATTGACGTCTCCGAGTGCGGCAGTTAATCAAGACTATGTGAACAATTACTGCACATTATGCGCCGGCGCCGTCCTTAATATTACATAGTGATATACACAACACTTTAGACAGCCGGGTATTGTCAAATGGTAGTCAAATCGCTGGCTATTGGCCTCGAGGTCCCGGGTTCCAAACCTGATATCTATATTTAGTATATTTTCAACATTTATGTACATACATAATTTAGTATATTTGTCCGTCATCAAGTATTTACGTCATCAAGTATTTACTTTGGACTGATGATAGGTGTAAGGAGTGTAAGGAAGATGATAGGTCTTATACTTGGAATATTTCATTATACTGTTTTCACTATCTTGGCTCCGGCTACCTTTCCCGAAATCCTTAAGTCATTTGTCCAGTCTGCCTCTAGTTCATTTTCAACTTACTTATTGACATCAAGTCACCACCCCAAACGTCTCCCGTGGGTGTCGTACAAGGTGACTAAGGATGAATCAGTGATGAGGAATGGGCAGCAGCATTCCTGTTATACCACCTAGCAATAGTACTGCGACTTTTGTGCCCGATAAATGGCAATAGGCTCGCCACCTATTACATGGGACCTAACATAATTGGCGAAACGTGGGTGCTAGTTCAACTCTGCCTATCCCTTCGGGGATATAGGCGTGATTTATGTATGTATGTTAAACGAATAATTCATTAATTGCTATTCAAAATCAAACAACAGCCGCTTATGTGTGATAATTTTTTAAGCTGAAAATCAAGGATTTTGTTCCTAAATTGGTCTCTGGCATATTGTCACAAAAAATAAGACGAGGTAACGACAAAATTAAAACCTTTTTACATCATCACAGTGTTGAAAAAAACGTGGTTTCGCACGACAAAAAAAAACATGAATGAACGCTAAATGATCACTTAAAACCGGAAATGATCTCTTAAATAAATCAAAATTGCACCATGCTAGCAAATTGGCCATTAGACAAAGGGACCCGACCGACTGGACCATTCATTTGAGAGCGATCATCAAAACTCTGATTTGAGTCACCGGCCGCAAATATCCACAGGCTAAAAGGTGTATTCATTCATGAGTTTCCTCGATGGCTGTACTCTATTATTTATGAATTTGAACCAGGGGGCCTACCGCCTAACTCAATTGCTGATGATAGCTTTAAATCAATGCACTGCTTACGGTCACAGCAGCCATCCTGAATTTTTAGGCGGTACAGATTTTGTGCAAAATTCATACAAAATCATTCGGTGATCATTCGTTCAAAGCTATTGCTAATAGTTTAGGTACATTTGGTGCGAAATGACAGCATGACGTCAACTTAAACTATAGCTTTTACTTTACAATCGAGTTAGGCGGTAGGCCCCCAGGACGTGAAGCAGTAGGACGAATAGACAAGTTATTTTTCCGATTTTATCATCGAATATTTTAGTGCAATCAATAAAAGGTCTGGTTGTTTAAAACTATCAATATTTCCAATAACACTTCAACCTTAACATGGTAGAAATAATGTATATAATCTATTGACATGTCAGGTTTGGTGGAGTCGATATCTATAGCATTTTCGAATTTCTTAACAAATGAAAATAAAATAAGTCATCTATTTATTAATTATTTAGATTTATATTTCATATAAGTATAAAAATGTTAGAAAAATTATCACAAAGAAATTTGTGGTCAAAAAAGTTATAGTTTGATGCTGGAATCGAACACGCGTCCACCGCATTCCGGACAGATGCCCGGATGATGCGGGTTCGATTCCCGCATCAAAACTATAATTTTTCGAACTTGTCCTAACCACAAATTTCTTATTCATCTATTTATTTCACTTCTTCATAACTATCTCCAAGCGTTGTCCTACTCTATATATTAATAATATTTAATAGACATTATTTTAAGATCACATTTATTGTTACGTAATTTTCTCCTTTTGTGGAGCATCACACATCTCGACATGACATTCGCATCTCGCACTTTTCTATCATCAATTATTGTTCTGGTTTCGCCTAGTAAAGTATAATTTTAACCTCCCAGCATTGATCACCAAAGTACATGGAAATAAAAATTCACGACTTTCTATAATAACAATAGATTAATAGCCCAACCATTAGTTGGTGCTTACAAAAATCCGTGAGCACATTTCTTTGGTCGCCCATGTATCTCGCGTGGAATAAATTCAATATGTAGGTATTGTGAGATAAGAGTACGCCTTATCTCAGCCCGTGTGTTATCCGGCTCGCGCTATTTATCACTCGTGACATAAACACTTTCAAACGCGTGTCAGGCTCTTAGTCCATTCATAAAATGCTAATCCGACTAGTTCCGGATTGTTTTGGCTAATTTATCGCCCGGGGCCAGCGACCCGTTACACCTCCATTAATTTCATAATTAACACCTGGCGAAAACATTTAATGTCGACGTTTTATGCTAATAGCCAAACCCGACCCAAGATCTAGAACGTGGTTTTTGCGAACTCCTCCACTTCCCAATTAATCTTTTGCGTACTTCGCGTGTTTACGCTAGTACCGTCTAGCTTATAATTTATTAGAGAAATAACAATAAAAAAGTTTGTTTCTTATTTACAATGTTAATTGCACTAATTAAACCTACCTATTAGCAAATAAAATACACGAGATCAACATACACTACTTTTAATTGCTGTTTAAAAGCAAATTTCTCATAGCATAATGGTAAAATTTAACTCATTAAAATTTTAATTTTATTTACCCATTAATCTACAGCGTTACAAGCCTCATTTCAACTCTATAAATGACATGCCTGGTAAACTAAGTGAATACAGGAGAGCTATTACTTGAATGTAGAATACATTTTTGCGTTAATCATATAAGTCCATACTGTCGACTAGATTTTACTATTATTTTACGAAATTTTACTTCATAACGAATCAAAGATGTTGACGAGCAGTCAAAGGGGTCATTCTCGAAGAGGTATCAACACCCACAGTTCACCGGCAATGTTAAGAGTGGGCCTATTGCCATCTATATGGCACCTTAATAGCGGTATTCCATAACTCTCACAACCCTTAGTCACTCTGTACGCTAGATACCTACCTGTAAAAGAGATAGGGGGTGGTGACAATTGTATTTTCTTTCTGTCGTAACCATACGGCATGCAAGACGAAATTTGCTTAGTTTATAAAAATTATAAAAAGTGATGATTTGGAGAAAATTATATGAAAAGCAATATTATATATTGGTACTATTACAGAAAACATAAGCACTGTCCATGATAGATTTAGGGTATAGCGATTTTACTGTATTGTATTTATAATTTGTAATTGTAACTTCATTTTGACACTGATTATATTTACTTTTTAGAAAAATAACCCCCACATTCTTAAGGTATAATATTGATAATTTTAAAAATATCATTAAAACAACTGCCATATCAATCACGTAAGCGGTAGAGGTATTACTCTTTAGCTGCTTAGTGATTCAGCTAAGCCCCTTTCTGTCCCCCTTATGTTGACATAGGACAATGCGCTGTTTGCCGCGAAGCAGTAAAACAAACAAGAATTATACCGCACCACTAGCTGACGATAAATCGGCAGGGTTTACATTGTTTGTATGGGATCCGACATTTTTCACATTTTGGCACTCGCCCGTAGTATTTAGCAGCGCACTTTTTATTTCTTGATAATTCTATGTTGAAAGGAACTAAAAAAAGTAAATAAAGGTTTGGTACTGTCTTTCGTTTCTTATTGTTACTTTTAATTTGTGTGTTAAATAAATGATAGTCGATTAATTCATACTTTAGTTTTTCCTTATCATAATAATTTTATTAAAGACTAAATTAGTCTTTAGATACCTATTATGCGGATGGGTGGAGTTGGTGTTTATATTTTTAATTTATTATCTAGTACTTAGGTTTGTACTAAAAAGAACCATATTTAGATGAAACACAATAAAACAATTTTTTATTAAATTTTTAGAGACAAAAAAGTCTTACTGCCGCACTCAGAGACGCCAAATAACGTTAATGAGTACTTAACGTCAAAAAAATGACATTCAAAGCTAGTCTCTATTCTTGCCCGGTCTATGGTCTTGATTTGAATGAACATTTTTGACATTAAATACTCATTAAAGTTAATTGACGTCTCTGAGTGCGGCAGTTAGCAATTCATGGATTCATTATGCGGGTGCTGGGTCCAAAATGTGGCAGAGATGGAAGCCTTACATGTAAACAATTATGTACATTACCCAGACTTCTCTCTCTGCCCAATAAAATTATTCAGTTAAACTTCGTAATTTTTTCTTTAAAATGTGGTAGTATTTGGAACCTAATCCAAGCCTTCCTTTCTTTTCCATTATTATATATTACAAGGGAGAAAATTATTACGTAGGTCAATATTGTGCAACCAAATCACTGATACCGTATTATCCATATCTCCAACAATGCAGTGATGTCATCCCGCTCCAGCCAGGTAACATTAAGTACCGTGAACTTGACAATGTTATGAATACTATTACGTTGACGGCCTGTGCACCAAACTGTTTACAGCTTAAGGTTGATTTTAGCAGGTTGTGGTGTTTGTGGGATGTGTCAGTCGGTTGCTTGCGTTATCTCAGTCCCGTCTTGACACCTTGGATGTGGTCGGGCTATGTGGGTGCCGAACCAAACTAGGAGACTCGCATTCCGAGTTATTGGTAAGCCCGTTTTTACATTAATACTTGTGTGGCTATCTTACGATATAATTTAAAGGTAATAGTGCCACACGGAGTTTTCATAAAAGTAATTGTTTATTTAGTTTGAATGGGATTAAAAGAGTTAATTTTGGCGAGTAGGCTGACTTGTGTTTCATTCAGATGAAGGCAGAGCAGAATACAATTCTAAATCTATCTCTCACGTGGGTGCCGTACATGACGACTAAGGGTAGAGAAAGCGATTAGTAATGGTCAGCAGCGTTACTCTATAAGCAATATCGGGTACGTATATAAGCAATATACTGCAATGTACGTGCCCGATAGATGACAATATGCTTGCCCCCTAATACATTGGATCTAACATAATCAAATATATTCAACATATATTTCTCCCTAATGTTTTCTTATATTTGCACGAGCACTACACATTTGAAAAAAAACAACTTTTACGGATAAGACTCGCGTGGTCACGGGGGTCCCCCCGTGACCACGGCCACTGTAAAGTGATCGAAACGTCGGGTTAAATAATTAATATGCCAAACACCAAATTATACGCGAGTCTTATCCGTAAAAGTTGTTTTATTTCAAATATATTTCTCCCTTTATTCTCCCATCCATAGGAAAGGCTTGTCAGTGTCAGCAGAGGGGACATCAAAGGAATATGATGTGATGATGATAACATCATTGGCGTAACGTGGGTGTAAATTCACCTCTGTCTAACCCTTCGACTTTAAATTGGCGTTATTTATGTATGTATGTCCGTAGGCCGACTTGTATAGAACCACCACAGAGTTTTACTAATATTATGAATATAAGGGCCTATATCACAATCGACAAGTAAGTTCTGAGTAGCTTATTTGGCAGATCATTTGACAGCTGTAATATGAAATATATGTCAATTGAACCGCCAAGTAGGCTACTCAGAACTTACTTGTCGATTGTGAAACAGGCCCTAAGTATCTATAATATCTATATCGTGGTCAAATATTGCAATTTTCGTCATTCGTTCTAAAACAAAATTTGTCATACGTGTCAATATGTTTGAATAAAGACAGCCCCGTCCCGGAATGTGAACAGGGATGTGTATTTGGAGGCGCCAAACCAATTAGCCCGCCGTCCGGATAGAATTAATTTGTATATACGTCTAATGAAGACTTTAATTAATCAATTAGCATCCGAAACGACGCGAGCACTGATACCATTGGGATGAATGGGAAAACAAATCCGATTACACAAGGCGCTCTGATGGAAATACAGAGTTAGTAGTAGGTACCTATTGATGAAAATAATTTTCTACAAACATTATATTGTTTTTCTTATTATTAAATCACTTGTTTAAAATTTACCATATCAAATTATGTATTGACTCTTGTTCTGAAATGTCTGTACTTACGTACTACGAATTTGCTGATAAAATATGAGCACCAATTTTCTTTGTAATTATTTTTATGCTGCCTATTGCTTTTTAACATACTACGGTAATCGCCTCGAACGTCATCAATGGGAGACACATGATGTACTTATTGACAATTGTATTCTACTATGCCCCACACGGCTAAGAACGTACGCTGCGTTTAATTGGGATGTATGACACTGTCTTGGGAGTCTAAATGAGCTTAATTAATTATTAATGTATTTAATATAGTTTCGTCACCAGTTTAACAACATTCAATTACATGAAACACTATATAAATGAGCGATTCACATTTTGATTTCGATCAGAACGGTCCCAAACAACAATTCGATTGAAACGTTTTGAAAATAACTCTATACTATAGCATTACGTGCGCTACATTCCGTCGCGTATACTAAATGAAATGTTCTCACAGTATTGAGCATTTAATAACGAAGGCTATAATGCTATTCAAACGATTTATTTTCCACGTAAGCACATCACGTACGATCGAAATGATCGGTCGAGCAGCCGAAAATATCGAGATAGCTCCTATTAGAGCAGCGGATCATTCGATACAAATCGTATGAAATCGATTCGTATCGAGGATAAATACTACAATCAGGGGCCTCGTTGCAGCTGTTAGATCGGCGTCATCCACTAAAATAATATGACACAGCCATTTCTGGATCTCCTTCGTGCGCCCAAAAAGGAAAACTATCGAATATATAGTAGTGTATGTATAGGCGTATACAGACAGCAGCTCAATCGCTAATATAATTTATTCATAACAAAGAAAATGACATGACTTCTTTTTTTAATATACCGACAACATGTAGTGAAAGATATGTATTTTGAATTTAGTTTCAAACACGTAGTATATGAAATAAATGACTTTATTTGTTTGTTGGAGAAATGTTGGTATGTAAATGTTGATACGGTTTCCTTTTTAACTGTCATTTACATAACTAAGTTTCAGTTTTATTAACATAATTTCGTAGCTAATTTTTCGTCTAGCACTGCTAATAAATCATTTACATACTTACTATCTACACCAAAAACACATATATCATACCATAGGGGAAGATAAATGCCAAAACCTGTTAGGTATAGGGTTATTTTTAGAATACTTTTACCATACCCTAAGAGGGTCAGGTAGGCGGCAGGCTTTAAAACCTAAGTCAGAACAGAACCATAAGCAGTATGGATTCATCATTCATCACTTTTCTATTCATCCAATCACCACTACCACCCTTCCGGTGTGATGGACGATGCGAATAAAAAGGGAGAAGATGATTTGGTAACGTCTTACCGATATTAATGGAAGAGGAAGCATACTGCGCTGACTCCATGTTTATCAGCATACATACAGTGTAGGAAGATGAATTTAATGTTACACGTTTATTTACTCAGTTTTCAAAACAGAGATAAGAAAGGAATAGAAATCAGTTGAAGACGAAATACATAATTAATAGCCTATGTCGTAGGTAGAAAACGGAACAACTATTTCAACGCTTACTTACACTTACACATCCTTACTATTATATATTTTACAGTAATTCAAATTTACCCTCATTATAAAATTACAAAACACGGCGCTCCTGAGTAAATTTCTAATAGATAATAATTTATTTGGGCAGCCAACTTGACTTGCTTGCTGTCCGTATCGGCAGGGATCAACGGCAGACGTCGTAAGTGGTCGCTCATGCTTTCAGAGCCTATAATTTGACAATATTTTGTGTCATTTGGGCTTTATTATTACTTACGGCATTACACGACTGTGGATATAAAGTTAATACGTCTCCGCGGGGACGATTAAGGGCGAATAACCACAGGGTCCCCTAATTCAATATTAAAAGCATCCTACGACGTGATCGGCAACTAATAATAGTTTAATTCGAAGAAATGTCCCTGAGAAAATGACGGAATGTCATCCTTCTCTAGTTTTTTTGACACAAATGAAATGGGCAATTTCGTGATATTAGATCTGAATTACTGTGTTTACCGGGGCGCCTTGTGTTTTGAATGCGGATAAATGTCCTCTAAATAGACACTAAGATATATTTATGGTACTATAAATAAGATATGTGATAACATTCCTATTTATCTAGAACCGTCGGTTACTAAGGTGAAAAACATCAATAAATTTTTTAAATAAAGTCGCTTAATTTAGGTATAAGTTGTGTGAATTTGGCAGTTTAATCTCATTCCGTTGTTCGTCATTTTTTTATAAGAAAAAGAGATCATAAAAAAATCTCTAAATTACACGGGTATGCCTAGTAGTTGAACACAAATTTAGATTTTTTACTAAATATTTGCCCCTACCAGGATTCGACCCCGGGACATCTAGGCTGCTAGCCAGCTTTCTGAGCACTCAACTAAACTGTTCGTCAGAGTGCACAGTGTTTGTCTGACTGGGCGATTTCGGTTGGGCGATTAGTCCGAATTAAGGTATCATGTGCGAACCCTTCGCTTAACTGTGTATCGTGGCATGTTGTCAGATCGATCTCAATTACGGCCACATAGAACGACCAACCGTCACGTGCCGTCGTATGTAGGGAGACTGCCAAGTATGTACCAGCGGTCCCGACCTGCGTCTGCTCATAATGCAGCCCAGGGCGCAGGGCCCGTCCCAGCCCATGCATACTAACGGAGTAATAAGCACCCTCATTTCCCGATTATCCCCGGCTTCCTCCAGATACAATCGATTCCGAACCACTGGGCACCCCGGCGTATTTTGATTTGATTCAAGCTAAGTAGGTACATATGAGAGTGTAGAGCACATTTTCCGATGTATGCCGGTTTAAATAAACAGAATTTTTGTTATATTTTAGCAGGTCTGGGACCTTTATCCTCACTAAGAATGCTTGAATATAATGAACTGATAATGTCACAATTTGTCATGCTAATTTAGTCTATTCGTTTTAAAGTGACTGTTCTAGTCTATGTTTATTGTTATTTTCCGTAGCTATTCGATTTTAATTTCAACATTATCTTGTCTCGGTTGGCCGAGCGGTTAGGCACCTGCCCGGATTGCTGTGGACGCGGGTTCGATTCCCGCATCAAGACCATAATTTTTGGAACTTTTCTAACCACCAAAATCTTTGTACAAAGCAACTATGTTCGATTATTAAATATTTCGAAAAATATTGTCTGATAATCTTCTAAGAAATGAAAATATAAAAATACTTTTGTGCGTGTTGCGACGAGTGTTTGTACATACTATTCAAACTGTCCTTTCCATATTGAGTTCTCAGCATTCTTTCGTGGGCCAACATAAAGAAAAGAAGTGAATGGATAATGTTCTGTTTCAGTTGTGTAGTGCTTGTACACATTTGAAATAAAACAAACTTAACGGATTTATAATCTTTGTTTCAGAGAGCACGCGGCATCTGCGAGAACACCCGGCAAACGAATTGAATCATGTCAAGCAAGTACTGCTGAATAACAAACTGCAAGTACGATGGCTCCATCGCATAAGTATAAAGTGTCACATGCCACTTCAAGATGCTTTATAAACCACGTTGTGACTGTAGACTCTTAAACATAGGCTAAACAAAGCGTAATATAGGCACCCGGGTTAAAGAACACATAGCGAAATATGTGAACTTGCCTTTCAGGATAACTTCTAAATCAGAAATTCTAGCAAAAGAGAAACGACAATAAATACCTAAAATGATAAAAAAAACTATTAAAATAAAATAAAAAATCCATATTTCCACGGCGAAAATGGTTGTAATATACCAAATAAACTGATTTAACATAGTTAAATGTAATTACTGGGTTTAAAACTATTATCTTTACATTTTCTAAAATTGGTTAACTTCACAAAAGCCTTCGCACCATATTTGAACAGAGTAATAGTAATTCCGAAACAGTTGATAATACTCCTTATTCATGCTAAAGAATCTGACTAAATTAGCAATAGAAAGAAACCGGTCTTGCCAAGCAATTTTTAAGTGCTTTAAGGTTTATTTGATAAATTTTCGTAACCCTAATATAAAAAACAAAGTAAGTTTTATGTTCTAGACCGGCGGTTATAAAAACACGCATTTCACTGTTGTATTTAGACATTTAGCTAACAATGTAGACAAAATAAGGTTAGATTGCCAGAACCGATTCTGCCCCGGAAGGTTTCAAGTGTTACTGCACATTTACAATAAAAACCTCATTGCGCAAGAAACTTTTCACAATGGCACGTAATTTAATTACGTAGTTACCAACACGGAAGTTTATCTTTTCTCTATGTCTAATGTATATATAAATATTGTCATTAAAACACTTCAAAAGAGATTTTTTGTCGATAAATTAACATTTAATGTACGTTTGATGCGAATTAGACTCAGATTGTTGTGATGGATCATTATGTTATTAATAGCATTATAAATGGAGTTGGACTGTCATAGGAGCAGATAATGAGCTAGTTTTTGTCATATGTCCTTTGCCATCAGCGGCCATTATTAGATATGGTGACATAGTGGAGTGGAGGCTGCAAGCAGTTACATAACTTCTATTTCTATTTTTTTAAAGTATAAATATGCATTGCAATAGATTTATAATTATCTTACAGCCAATGGCAAATTATAATCGGTATTTCTTGTATTTGTCCCTGATTGTATACTTATTAAAATATAAATACTTTTTACTGCATGTAAATATAATTATAAACTTTTTACTATATGGCATGATTCAATACGTATATATAATATTAGGTTGGGGAAAAAGTCTTTTCGCATTGTAATATGTATAAACTTGTAATAAAATCTCTTTGGCTATACTATTTGTATCTGGCTGGTTTTTGTATCATTGAAAGTTTAAATTTTAAAGAACATAATTCCAAATTCAAATTAGGAAAATGTGTGATTTTCATTTGTTTTTCGTACCGCCAAGATGAGTGAATCTAATGAAGAAATTCGATACATTTTAAAATTTTACTACAAAAAAGGTAAAAATGCAACGCAAGCCGCGAAAAAAATTTGCGATGTTTATGGACCTAGTGCAGTGTCTGTGAGAGTAGCACAAATTTGGTTTAAGCGTTTTCAATCCGGAAATTTTGATGTCAAAGATGCACGTCGCTCTGGTCGCCCTATTACAGATAAAATGGATGCCATTTTTGAAAAAGTGGAGCAAGATCGGCATGTCAGTAGTTACGACGTAGCTGAAGAACTGGGAATTGACCACAAAACAGTTTTGGCGCATTTGAAAAAAACTGGGTACACAAAAAAGCTCGACATTTGGGTACCTCACGAGCTCACTGAAAGAAACCTAATGAACCGTGTACTCATTTGTGATTCTTTATTACGACGTAATGAAACCGAACCATTTTTGAAGAAGCTGATAACTGGTGATGAAAAGTGGATCACGTACGACAAGAAAGCGCGAAAAAGGTCGTGGTCAAAGGCCGGTCAGGCTTCACAGACTGTGGCGAAACCCGGGTTAACTCGCAACAAGGTGATGCTGTGTGTGTGGTGGGATTGGAAGGGCATTATTCATTATGAGCTGTTACCACCAGGCAGGACCATCGATTCTGAACTCTACTGCGAACAACTGATGAGATTAAAGCAAGAAGTTGAGAGAAAGCGGCCGGAATTAATCAACAGAAGGGGTGTGGTTTTTCGCCATGATAACGCTAGACCTCACACATCTTTAGCTACTCAGCAAAAATTTAGAGAGTTTAGCTGGGAGAAGTTAATGCATCCGCCGTATAGTCCTGACCTTGCACCTTCAGATTTCTACCTGTTTCGGTCTCTTCAGAATTCTTTAGGCAGTGTCAGGTTAACATCACGAGAGGACTGCCAAAACCACTTGTCGCGGTATTTTGACCAGAAGTCCCAAAATTTCTATAGCAATGGGATCATGTCCCTACCTACAAGATGGCAAAAAGTTATCTAACAAAATGGTACCTACATACTTTAGTTAAATGTAAATAAACTATATTAAAAAATGTTTTGAATTTTCTTAAAAAATGCGAAGAAACTTTTTCCCCAACCTATTATTACCTTGATAAGCGTTAAATAAATCGTAATTTTCACACATCAAATTACAGTAAGCTCTATTTTGCCTTATGTGAGTTTTGAGATAATCGAATAATAGTATAAAATATCGGCCGATTTTGTCAGTAGGTTGTCAACACGGACAATTTAAGCGGTCTTCTTTTAATTGATTTGTTTATTTTACGTTCGAAAGAAAATTAATTTTTTCAACAAAATTTTTACCATACAATAATAATACTACTTTACTTGCAGAAAACCTGTTCTTCGATTTTAATACAATAATACAAACTTGTATCACTGCCGTTTCAATTGAACTATGGTGCAGGCACGCTCGAGCGCCGTCAATCAAAATATGTCATTTTGTGAACAATTTCGGAAAATAGTGTTTTTGAACTGAACGCTTTTTATTAGTAACGTTGGCTGAAACACTTTCAACCACTAATGAGATATGTATGACATAATAGCCATAAATAAAGTGTAATTACCGTGCCTACGTTTCCATTCTATACCATAATAACTATATGTTACCAAACCGGTAGATTTTTTTTCAAAACTGACATTTTGTTTAGGTATTTATAGTATTTTTATCCAATAAACAATTTAATTTGCTAAGACACTCCTGTATAATATAAATCTTCTAAATTTAATTAAAAAAAAGCACTAACCAACATTAATTTTCCACACAATAAGTTTCGCAGATAAATCAACTCGTGCTCTTACAAAATCCTTAATTAGCATTTTATTTTACAACCAAGCATAATATATTGTTTTCTTTTGTAAATGAGAACGGAATATTATTTAAAAGTGCCTAAATGAGTAACGAAAACAGCTGATAGCATCAAAGAGTTATTGTCAACTAAGGAGCAATTTCCCGCTAAAAGTGCTCCGACTTGCGCATGCGCAACAGAGCGGCACGCGGCCGGCCAGCCGGCTTCTTACAAATAATGAGACCATCATCGTTTACAGAAGTAACCTTAATTAATGTAAAAACCGCGTTTACTCTAACCGCTGCTTTATCGGAGCAATCTTACCACCTATAATGACTTTTGTTCATTATTTTGCTGGTTGGAGTGCGTCGTGTGCGTGGGAAATGGGTGCACGCAGAATGTCTTCTCGGAGAAAGGAATATCTTTTGCTACGATATTTTGACGACTTTATATTATATTTTAACTGATCAGTTGTGAAATAACCTGTAGAGATAACCAGATGATAGAACGAGAATAAGTCCAAAAACCGCTGGCTGTATTGCAGACAGATGATAATATAACGAAGATAGAAGACTACGATGGAAGCTCAAGAAGAGAAACATGTTTGAATGATGGATACCTGCATTTTTCTGCTGGTAGCTATAGCTTAATTTAAGAAATAAGTGTAAATTATGGCCTAAATGATATAATTATTTTGTAAGCATCGGCTGTAATTTGTTTGTAACATGTAACCTGTTTTGTCAAATTATAATTTATAATTATTATTATAATTTTTATTATATTGGTGAAACTTGGGTGTTGCTTCACCTCTGCCTACCCATTCGAGGATAAATAGTATAGGCGATTAATGTGTGTTATTATGTGTAATTAAACGAAACATAGATTACGACCCTCGGCATCAGTTATTTACTGTGTGGATTACTTCCCGGACCTTCTAAACACCAATTTTATGGCTATGCGACTGTTAGATTTGTACGCACACAGACTTAGTTTCAATGCGAGAATTAGATTAATTAATTTTCTTTCTTAGAGAACGCTTATCTAATACAAGATATAATCACGAATATATCGTACGCGGTAGTTGGTGGTACTTAATTGGTTGCTTTCTATAATTGCATATAATTATCAACGTGATTCGAAATTATAGTACAAATTAAAATTGAATAAAAACCTTACATAGGTACGGTAATTTTTGAAACTAAAACAACACACCCTATTGTGTTAATTAGTTGCGTGTTATTTGTCTTCTATGCTGGCCTGGGAGTCTTTTATGCTGGCCGAAGAGATAAGGGAGGGAGCAAACAAATAACGTAGAATAGGCCAGCCCCGACTCATCCCATGGGTGTCGTAAAAGTCGACTAAGGGAGATTGCACCGTGTAGACCAATAAGCACCTTGAGGCACCCGTATGGTGGAGCCCAAACCACCAACAACAGTATACCCAAAGAGGGTTAGTGTCAGGCAGCGGCCGGCTGTAAAACCAAAGCCAAAACTTTTGAAAAATTTGTCCTGTAGGCCTATTCGCTAACTTTTTTTGACACTTGAAAGTGATAATCACTGAACTATTTACTGATGTATTACTACTTTACTATAACGCTATTGTGACACTTGTACTGTAAAAACAGTAATGGATAAGTAAATAGATCGGTGATCATCACTTTCAACTGCCAAAAAAAGTTAGCGAATAGGCCTACTGATCGGGGAAAGGAACCAGCGTCCTCCGCAATCCAGCCTTCTATATCACTCGACCAACCAGGACGTTAATTAACTATCTTTAAACTTCCAACTTCATGTTGTAAGCTAATGTGTACCAACCCCTTGGAGCGAAGAATTAAAAACCAAATCTAAAGCAGGAATTTTTACTAGTATTACCCTGTATTCGGTTAAGCTTGCATTTACTTATTATTTATAATTTGAACATTATATAAATAGCTAATATATCTAGCTATCTGTCATAATTTTACTGTAAGGCGATATAGCAATGTATGAATTTTCAAAATTACACCTTATTGGCTTAAAACTTTACTGATACGGTTTCTTAGTCATACCTGACAATTGCATGCATAATTCAGCGTTTCTGGGCGGAGTGCCCGAGACTGGTTTGTCTGGAAATCTGCTTACAGCTTTACTCACGGTTAGTCATTATATTAACAAAAATTTTCTAATTGGCTAAAACGCGTAATTATAAAAATTACTCAATTGTTCAGTTGCTCCGTGTGAAAGTGTGAAAAGTTGCGACATTGGTGCCTATTAGGTTATTGTAATTTGCTTACATATACTTTAATCATTTACTCCTTACATTCTGCCCTGGGAGCGACTAAAAGTATCAGTCCGGACTAATCCCATCCATGTCGTATAAAGTCGACTAAAGGAAATTGCCGTGTGTTAAAGGCAAACCACCAACAACAGCATATTATTGGATTTTTATTTCAATATTATATAAATGTTAGAAAAATTAGTGCAAAGATTTTGGCGGTAAGAAAAAGAATTTCAACGATCGACGACCGACGATCGACGATCGCAGCGGTCGCGGGTACGATTTCCGCATCAAGGCCATAATTTTTCGAAATTCTTTTTCTAACCACCAAAATCTTTGTATATATTATGTATTTATTTTGTTAATTATACGGTCAGGAAAGGAGTTTGATGACTGGCTGAGCGGAGTAGTTGAAGATGGCTAAGAGATCGCTAGGGTTTCAATCCTGGTTTTTACTATCAAGTCATACATACACTCAGAATTGTATTCAAATAACTTCGTTGATATTGGTGAAACATAAAATTTTACTTTTTATTTTACTTTTTTAACTACATTAACGAAATACGGAATACAATAACATCTTCCAGCAAAAATCGCGCATAATGAAAGAGTATTACGCACGTAAGTGCCATTGTTATCAACAACTGCATTACTTACAAAAATCTTACATGCATTCATCTCGGTCTTTTAAACTTGGAAACGTTAAAGCATATCTTTATTAGCGGTGTAACTGTTTGTCCCTTCGCAACAAAACAACTTTCCCTAATTACAATGAGAGTTCTGCTCATTAAACCAGTTCGTACGAAACACGTGATTGTTGGGCTTTTATGGCCGCGTAAACTTATTATGATGATTAAAATAATTGTTTAATTCGTTAGTTTCGCTCATGTCAACACGGAACCTTAAAAACTGTGTATTACTGGAGTAATTAATAGAAATAGTGATCATGTATAATAATGATACCGTTATAATTTAAGCCCTCGACCGATTTATGCACACACTTTTGTACAGATTTTTTTTAAAGGCGTGCAACCTGCACCCTGGTGTCCAAAAGGACCGCGCCCGTATTGCCCGGCAACTTAAAAGGTCCAACAACTTTTCATCTAGTCTGTGGTCCCTAAGGATTGATTTTTGTTCTGTATGACTTGTTCCAAGTGTTATAGTGCCACCAAATTTTCTAGCCAAGTGGCTTATCACTTGGCTAGAATACAAAACATACACACATAGAACACATAGATAAGCCACTTGGCTAGAATACAAAACATACACACATAGAACACATAGAAAACAAAAGTATGAAACTGGCGTTTTGTTTTCTCTGTATTACATCAGTTTCATACATTTTGTATTGCGATAGATTGGCCACTCGGCTAGCTGGTGGTCATATCATCCATAAGAATCAAAAGGGAGTGGATGGTTTGATGACGTCTGATCGATATTAATGGAAGAGGAAACATGCTGCGCCGACCCTAGATAAACTGGGAACAACTTACCTATCTCTGAATTTCACGAAGTTGGATATCTCCAAAATAAATACTTCTCGTGTACCGTTAACGGTACACGGATGTGACTGACCCATGCGGCTGGTACACAATACAGTAAAATAATCGTTTTCTCAATAGGACTATATTGCCAAAGAAAAAGTGTAATTTGCCAAAAATCTCGCATCTGTTCCCTTAGGTTTTATAACCCCGTTTAGTTTCGAACAAGGAAGCATACACAAATTTAAAAAATGTAATGATTACAGCTTAAATTTATTTCTGTCTTCATTTGGAGTTTTATATTTTCAATGATTGATGCCATGTTCTCACCTAATTGTAGGGACCAATTTTTCTCTCAACTCGTGAAAATATCGAAACTTTGTTTCGGCTTCAGCTATGAAATTCCGAGAACACACCTAACATGCGCCTAATGCTTTGGTAATTAGGAGCGCGTTGTAGCTACCTTCTATTGCCGGGCACAGCCGAAACGCTAGTAAAATCACTGGGGGCATTATAAAATCATTTTTTGTCCAGATTGCTATCAAGTTTCGCTAACGACCAGTCGAATGCTACGCGTAAGTCCATAAATAAGGCGTACGACCGCCGGTTAGCGTTGCTCACCGTAAAATTGCTTCAGGATATTTACGTTGTATAATTGAGCCGGGGCGGGCATGCCCAGAAAAAAGTTAACAAGGTCGCGGTCCCTCGGGTTACAGTCCATAAAGCAGCCCGGAGTCGCTGCATTGTTAGCGGGATGCGGCGAACCCTTTGAATAATGCAATAGTTACAAATTGCATTGTCGCCTTCGCAGACGAGTGCGAGGAAATTGGCACAGACCAATTCGATGTGCCTACGGTGTGGTGTAGGTGCCTATATGCGGCGTCTTAACTACTCGATCTGCAACGACTTATTCAAAGATCGCGCTTTACTTAAGAAGTCTCCAGATAACCGACTGGCAATGTTTTTACTTCCTCCGCACGGCAGTTCGTTAACAACCCTGATTAAAAACGTCACTATGTATTGCGATGTCTAAAACGCCTTAATCATTTTGATTCTTTCTTTGTCGGTAGTTCATCAAATCCGGCTCGTAGGACCAAAAGACCTTTTCAGTAATGCAGGCCTTGGTAGTTAGATAGATTTCCTATCGGCTTTGGTTATATTATTTTGGTTATCTATAACTCTGAGGTCTGAGGTCAAACCCATTAGCTCACGTCTGTCCCCAAAAAAATCTTGTTTCGTTTATTTTATAGACAAACAAAGAGACAGATTTGAAACAAGACTGTCAACTTTTTATAAAATAAACAAAATTTACGGTGCTATACCAATGTCCTAATGAGAAATGCAGTAATTGAACATATTACATTTTAAACATACACAGAAGCGGTAATGTGTGGAAATAATTATAGCTTATCAATAAAGCGACGTGCGCGATGAAAGGAGTAATAACTGCTGGCTGGCTGATTTTTCGCGCGTCCTATCACTCACTGTCCTCACGCGTAGACCACGTGTCAGAAGAAATTGAATTACATGTATTACATAGGCAGTTTAGCTAGCTGCTCATGTAAGACTGTTACGGATGAGCTACAGCCAGCCATTTTTTCCCCTTAATTTATTGCCTATTTATTGATGACCATATTAGGAGACCAACCGACCACACAAACCACCTGCTATTAAGTTTTTGTTGCAATCGTGAAACCTATGAGAACAAAATACGGATATTGTTGAGGACAAATTTATAGGTGGATATTTTGATGATATCCAAGGGTAAATATGAAAAACTTTTATTTACAACAATCAGTTTGTTCGTTTGTTGTTGTGGCTATAATTAACATAGCTGAATAAACTTGTGCTATGATCGACAAGGTCCATAATTGTTTCAAATTTTTATGAATTACCATCCAATTGTATATTGACGTTTTATAAAAATATGAGCCTATTGTGTATCAATATACAAATTGAAACGTGTCATTTTTCAATTATAGTCGAAATAACGCGATTTTACCTATTGGTGTTTTAGTTTATGAAATTAGAAGTCGTGAATGTGTTTTAAAATATGTGCCGATAAGTCCATATATTTTCAGATATTGACTATTTAAGGCCTTTGAAGCGAAAAAGTGTCCAAATCGACAAAACATAACACTATAGAAATATGTAGTAAATTTCTAGTGTGAAAACTTTCAATTAGTAAGTGCTTGGGTACTAAAATTGAAAAAAAAATATATAATACGTTAGCGTAAAGGTAACTCAAACCGCCCGCTGCGCCGGTTACAAGCACGAATCGAGATAATAGCTCTTGGAATTGACGCGAATTTTAACATGAACAAACATCCGTTACATTACGCTTATGAATTATCATAATTATTGGAATAACTATTGCGTTAATTAGGGCCAGTTTTTTAATCCATAGTTAATTGTTAACCAATTGTTAAAAATTAATACTTATTTTTAAATATCACTGATATTTAACAATATCAGACTGATATTTATCCATTAGTAACATTAGTTACTAAAATTGTTACTAATGGTCACATATCAGACTGATATTTAGCGATTAGTAACAGTTTTTAATAATTGGTTGAGTTAACTATGGATCAAAAAACCGGCCCTTAGTGGGCACAACAAAAATAGCAGTTGAAATTAAAACTATACAACTAACATTTAGCAATTGGCAGCATACATACCTACATAAATCACGCCTATACCCCGAAGGGGTAAGCAGTGAATTAACACTCACGTTTCGCCAATTATGTTAGGTCCCATGGTGGCGAGACTTTTGCCATTTATCGGGCACGAAAGTCGCAGTACATAGCTAGGTGATGCTAGGTGATATAAAAGGAACGCTATAGGCCATTCCTCATCACTGTTTAACCCTTAGTCGCCTTGTAAGACACCCGCGGGAGAGATTTGAAGTGGTAGGCGGATGTGAATTAAAACCCACACACATTTCGAAAATTATATATAGCATGTCAGGTGTAATAGGGGGTGAACCTATTGCCATCTACATAAGGAACGCAAATCGCAATATATTTTTGTGCAATATATTATTGATAGGTGGTATAAGAGAAACGCTGTTGCCCACTAATAATCGCTGTCTATACGGCGGGTCCCAAAATTCTATTTATATTTAAAAGTAAGCTTACTAAAGTTTAATTGCCTGGCATTTTTTGTTACATTACGATAAATAACAGAAGTTGCTAAGCAACTAAGCTGTAGTACATCTATCTTCAACTGTTGATAGAATAGAATAGAATTGTGGATATGCTGAAAACTTATGTAATAGTTGTTTAATGTTACTTCCGACGTAAGTATATAAAAATTGCGCGTAAGAGTGTTGATGCCATTATAACATAGCGATGCACTGCGTGCGTCCCAGTAACTGAGATAAGATGTTCACGGCTCTAGCACGCGAGCCAGCTCGCATACACTTTTTCCATCCGTCGCTATATGCTTACACAACGATCAAAATGGTTTGACGTGCAATGTGTACCCACGCTTGCGTCACATCTAATAATCTCAGTGGAACAAAGAGAGGAGCAATTAAATTAGTATTTGCTAAGCTGGCAGCTAGTAAAAACGCTCGCTAAATTAATGTGCCCCACCGGCTTCCTGATAATGAGTAATTATTGCAATTAGGGTACGGTCAGCGCGTCAGACGTCGTATAAGGGTTTTGATTAATTATTAATTGAAATTGCGCCACCACGTTGAAAATGTTATGCTAATGTTGCTATCTTCATTATTACAACCAACAACAGAAATCACTGTTAGATTAAGGGATATTAATATTATGTAAATCGTCTTTGTTTTATGATTACGGCCATAAAACTAAGAATGTACACGTACTACATCCAAAGTTAAGGAAGTGTTTTACATCAGCAGGGGACAGGAATAAATCATGTTACCAACTAAGGTGGAACAATAAGAGGAAAGATGAACGTTAGGCATTTTTTACGGTTCTTAGTTTTTGCATTTTGGAACATTTAGCGGTGTAATTTTAATATAATTAACGGGTTAATTATATGAATTTGAAGAATATAAGCAATGTCTTAATTGAAAATAGAGAGTTAGATACATGGTCTGGAATTCGCAAAGTATTAAATTAGAAAATTTTGCAATGAAAGCGTGTATGAAGCGAGCTAAATACTTTAGGGGAAGGTAATTAGTTGCACAATTAAATTTTGGAACAATATGTAGGTAATTACTTTTATAATAACAAAAAATCCTTTATATACTTTAAACGTGTAATTAGAGGCGTTTTAGTGTTTAAATGTGTAATTGGAACGGTTACTTATTAGACTTAAAAAAGTTTACGGAGTAAAACGATTCTTGTTGATTTAATGAGATCCGTTTCACTATTACGAAATGTTTAAATATATTTAGTACTACTAGTCGAGTAATTATAAAGTTTGCAAATTAAAAGAATTCTCAAATAAGATATCTTTATTTTTGGATATATTCCCTATAAAGCTTCATTTTGGTGATGCGATTGGTAGTTAGACCAAACATCGAAGATTTCTTTATTTATCTCACCAGAAGCCTTTTTAGCGTGTGAATAATAGATGAATAATAAGTGTGGTATACTGCTCCAATGACGCCATTCCAATATTGAACGGTAGATCTCTTTAAAAATTACAGCACATCAGCTTATCAAATTTCTCCTGTTGATATAATGTACAAAATAGTGTTATATAAAATAAAATAAAAAATGAAATAGTGTTTATGTTGATGCATGTTCGTATTGCGCTATAAAAAAAATAAGCCTCATGTATGACAGCTGCAAGATTTCAAGAGCTGTATAGTCACTGTCGAATCATTGAACGCATACTATGTAGGTGATATTAAATAGCTATAATAATCTATGCTATTCATAAAACAGTTATTTTTTATGTGCGCTTTATTTGCACACTTTGCTGGCTGTACAACGCACGGCATGCCGTACTAAGCGACACAATTATGTCACATCGATTAAGTGGGAATAAATGAGATCTTCACGTGTGTCAATCCGCCTATTCCCGAACTGTTACGAGAGACAGTCACGCTACGGTTATTATGCTGCCGTACCTATGTTTAATTTGGTTTGGGATTCTGTATTTAATGGAGCTAAAAGAAGTTTAATGAGTTAATGATGTTTTCTTGCAAGTTAGAATTACATATCACGTAAATCACGCTTACTTATCCCCGAAAGCGTAGGTAGAGGTGCAAATACACCCACGTTTCGGAAATTATTTTAGGTCCCGTGTAATAGGGTAAGTAAATCGCAGTTTATAGCTAGGTGGTATAAGAGGAACGCTACTGCCCATTACTCATCGCTATACCTTTTACGTCGCCTTGTACGACACTTGAGAGAGCTGACCCGGTGACAATTGTATTCTGCTCGATATCTCCACTGTGGATTACCTACAATATTTTTGGACACAAAGTTTGTCTCTGCGGTGTAAACAATAATTTAACAGTTTTTAAGATAAAACAAACATTGTATTGGTTCATTACGATCTCAGGATTGATTTTAAACCGTTTTCAAAAAAAAGTGTAATACCCTATTTCAGATAACGTTAAATATAATATCAGTAAAACATGACAGAAAGTGACATAATATAAATAAACGAACTTAATATTATTTTGTAAAAATATGTGACATCAAATTAGAAATTGATGTGTGGTGCATTACGACTAGAGGATTCGATCCCGGTCGGTTTTACTAATCCCAGGATTTCGGGATTATCTACAGTTAATCCCAGGATCCCGGGATAGTCCCAGGATTTTATTGCTAATAGAAAGTGGTAGCAAAAAGACAGTAAAACATATAAAAATCAACTTTTTTTTAAATCTTGAAAAAAAAAACAAAATTATACTTTCTTTTGATAAAACTAGGCACTTCTGTAAATAAATTATGAAATGGTTCCATAAATTATTTACAGAATTGCCTAGTTTGTTAATTTTATTTTACAACAATCTTAAAAAAAACAACTTCTTAAGACTTGTTTAGTTTAGATATACTATAAAAAAGACTTTATGCTAAAGAATGTTTTTAGGTAGTTTTAAATTAAATAGACCAGAAACTTTATAAATTACTTATTTATTTATTTAATATACTTAAGCCACGAAAATAAAATCTAAGGAAAAATATTTCATCCAACGTCTCATCCGAAAGCGCACTTCTCCATTTTTTGCACAAATAGGAAGAGGCGGAAAAAGCGTGTTCGGGCTCGAGGAATTTTCACACCTATTTCGGTACTGGTCGTTAGCAAAAATAAATGAAGTCAGCTGTGTTAAGTGTAAACAAGATGGCCGTCAAAACGTCAAATATAAGTAAGCGCGTTTTGTACGCACATTTTTATTGACTTAAATAAAAATAAGTTATCAATCCCGAAAATCCCGGGATTCATTATATTGATTCCCGAAAATTTCCCATTTCGGGATCCCGGAGCCCGGAATCGAATCCTCTAATTACGACGGTATCCGTTGGTATGCAATGTGCGACTAATTGTCAGGGAAATTTAGATTTCGAAAGGATTGGTTAGTATACCGCATCAAGAAAAGATTTATTGAAAACTTTACGGGGAAAAAACGTAGTTAATATGTGTCTAGGGCGGCTCTCACGGAATCTTACCAAATATGGCTGGACAGAGAGAGTAGTCGGGGTGGCGGAGGTGAGTGTTGACATAAATAAATATAAATAATAAATATTTTTACACTCACACCTATCATCTAGCCCAAATTAAGTAGCCTAAGCACTTGTGTTATGGATACTAGATGACGGACATATTTTTAATATAATTATGTATATAAATGTTGAAATTATACTACATAAACATATACACAACCATGACTAGGAAACAAACATTTGTGGTCATCACAAAGTTTGCCCCTACCAGGATTCGAACCCGGGACCTCTTGGCCAATACCCAGCAATCTGAGCATTCGACCAAGGCCCCATAAGCCTACACTTGGGTCACTAGTCCCAAACGCCGTCACTGACTTCTCTCTCTGCCATACTATGCTCCCGGCACACGCACGGTGAATCCATGGAATGCTACCAGTCATCTCACATAGTGTAGTTATGCGGACAAATACAATATGTCTTGCCAGGCGGCGGAAGTAGGAACTACGATTTACCTATAGATTTTGAAATTTCTATGACACTTTTTGTTCACCGCTAGACATCGAAAATGGCAAAGATGAACTGGCCGTATACTATAGCTTGGATTTATTAAACTTTTGGGCACCCACCCGATTATCGGAGTTTGGGAACGTTGCTTAAAGTCCGTGATCGCTCATGATCGAGTTTGAAAACGAGCAATCGATTCCTCTGAGACGTGTTTTAAGCCGGAAATGACACCGAGTTCAAGTAGTGTGAGACTCGATAAAATTTTAGATTAACTCCGCTACGGCTGAACATGAAAGGCACGCGCACCGGAAGAGAGCAAATGTCACAAACATAATTAGAACTACACTTGTGCGGAAAACGATAGCAAAACCAAGCTTCGATACTGAGAACGGAAACGCACGATAAACGACCCTATTTTGGACTCTAATCAAATGTTGTTGTCGTACAATTGATTGACAAACATATGCCGCTTCCGTGCGTAAGATTCTTTGAAAGCCTTTTTGCCTCACTTAGTTCGAAAAGCAATGCTTTTGTTGAGGAAGAGTTGCATCACCTTTTTGCTGCAAGCTTTATTAAGGATACTGGGTGCTAGTTCACCTCTGCCTACTCCATACGAAACGTGGGTGCTAGTTCACCTCTGCCTACCCCCTACGAAACGTGGGTGCTAGTTCACCTCTGCCTACCCCCTCGGGGATATAGGCGTGATTTATGTATGGATGTATGTATGTCTTGATGCGGGATTCCGAACTTTTTCTAACCACCAAAATCTTTGTACTAATTTTTCTAACATTTATATAATGTTAAAATTAAAATCGAATATATTTTACACTAGCTACATAGAAAAAGACCTAAATTTTTTCTGTATTTTTCTTAAATGTATATGATGTTGAAATTAAAATTAATTAAAAAGCAAACCTTAGAACAGCTTAACCGAATGCACGTTACGTTTGCTACGGATATTAGAAATGTATTTCTACATTTCGAAGGTGTGTTGGCTTTTAACGTGAAGTTTAAAGGTTAAAGAAATTTCGACAAGTTAATCATAAGACAATATTTTATATATTACCATCTTATTGTCGTGTTCTCAGGTTATCTGGGGTTAGCGTTATGCTTTCACTTCCATTAATATCAGTCAGACGTCATCAACGCATTTACCCCATTTTGATCCACATCC
This sequence comes from Cataclysta lemnata, assembly GCA_963931975.1. NCBI lineage: Eukaryota > Metazoa > Arthropoda > Insecta > Lepidoptera > Crambidae > Cataclysta > Cataclysta lemnata. Next base: position 5,558,179 of record OZ008342.1, read on the forward strand.
ACCACGCCATCACAACGGAAACGCTAGTGATGAATGAAAAAGAAAAGTGATGAAAAGAATGACTATTACAATGACATATGACGTGGACAAGTCTCTCTCCACCACTTGACAGTGTTTTGTCTCGGCAATTAGTGGGAGTTAGAGCGAGAGGAAAAGATTTTATGTCCCCTGAAAGAGATGTGTCCATGTCCCGTGCTACGGGGGCTGTAGTTGCTGGTTTGCCCTTCACAATTCGGGTGCCTCAAGTGAGTGTTGGTCTACCAGGCCAGGCAATCGCCCTTAGTCGACTTTCACGATAAACAATTTTTCTAACGTTTATAATAGATATAATATTCAAATAAAAATAGCTACATATGTATTATTCTACAAACTCAAAAGCAGGTCTTAACGTTCATTTAGAAGCGGCGTCTTACGTTGCTCTTATTTAATGATTTACAATTAATGTTATCGTTAATGCACGCCATGCAAAAAACTAACATGTCTGCTTTAGCATGATTGTGGAGTTTTTCAGCATGTTGTGGAGGCAAGCGTGAAATTACTGCGAGCTCGACGGAGATGCTTTTTATTTTTGTGATTTGTTGCTAGACAAAAAAAATATTCTATAGTTTTGCGGGAACATACCAGTAGTCTGGTTCTTCACAATGAAAGCATTTTAAATACGTGTTACGGATACGATACAATGGTTCCAGGGCATATATCTAATATTACCTATTTAGGAGAAACAAATTAAAATAGTGAATTAAAAATTTATTTCGTAATATTTTAAACAGTATGATAAGATGTACTGAATACTTCTTGCCCTGTTCCCAGTTTATCTGGGGTCAGCTAAGTATGTTTACTCTCCCATTCATATCGGTAGGACGTCAAATAGCTTATATCCACTACCTTTTGATTCATAGCACCCATCACACCAGGAAGGTGCTTACATATAATATAAATGGACGTATAGAAAAATGTTTGAAAGAAAACTGAACATTAACCAATACTTTGCAACATCATCACAGCATCATCAAGTAATTTAAAGAATTGCCAGTAGAGCTAAAACTATTTATCATATAAAAAGTAAACATGTAAATATGTAAATAGTAAATACATATTGAAATAAATTTCAAAAATGTTACGTTCACATAAAAAGAAAAAAATATGAAATATATAAAAGACCTTAACGGATTTAACTCGCGTTGTTTAGGTGTTTGGCATTGTTCCTATTTACACCAACGTTTCGTACACTTATCAGCAGCCACGGTCACGGGGATATTAATTATTGAATTGTTGTATGCTGTTGTGCTACCCGAGCTGGCTTCTAACTATAGCACGAATTGTAAAAGAACTATGATTATTAATAAATAAATTAAACACTGAAGTGGTCCACTTACTTACGAGTACTAATCTCAAAATTAGATATGAATATGAGGATCTCGTAAACATTACATTCAATATTTTGATAAGACAATACGTGTGTACCTAAGTACCTATACACAGTCCTTAATTGGGTACTTATTACGTAGGTAATCTATTTATATTAAATTGGAATTAACAAATGGCTGCAAAGAGTGTCTCTCCAGGTATGTCTGCCCAGCCCCCGTAGCACAGGACGTGGACACATCTCTTTCGGGGGACAGAAAATTTTTTCCTCTCGCTCTAACTCCCACTAAATGCCGAGACAAAACACTGTCAAGTGGTGGAGAGAGACTTGTCCACGTCCCCGTGCTAGGCCCGCAGGAGTGTAAACATTTGAATAAATAAATTATTAGACAAGTTTGAAATCTATTGGGGAAGGTGGCCCAATACCGGCATAGGTACCTACTAAACGCGTACCTATTTTGTTTATTAATTGTATATTATTTGAACATTGCATTAATATTATAAAAAAATAAAAAGAAAAAGATAATTTGGTAATAAAATAATTTGCCAATACGCAAGGTAGGTAATATGAGAATACTTGTTAAAATAGAAATAGATTGCTTTACCTAGTTTTTTTTCCGCTAACTTAAAGAGATAGACGGCGAGGCTAGCCAGATTACATACATTTTCAAAATGATTTTTTAAGGGGGTGTTCGTTTTGGGTAGTATACCTACCTACCTGGCACCTTCCTGAGCCATCTTTATTAACATTAACCTTCTCTAACAATCACACCGCTGGATATTGGTACCTACTCTATATTTTTTCTATGCTAAGACTGAAGTAGGTACTATGTATTGTATGATGTACCTACATTACGTTTTCTATCCGTTAAATAATATTCTAAGATTTTTTGTAACATTGTGATAGATCACTAGGTAGATTCGGTAGGTAGGTACTAGTTCGATTCGCTTCAGGATATTTTTTTCTAGATTTGTTGCAAAACATTTATAGGTATACTTTTAATGGATTTTAAATTATATTTCAATAACCGTAAAAACATAAATTCAATAAAAAGTAGGTAAAACAACAAAATTTTGTTGAACTTGAATTTATCTTTTAATTAAGTGACATCATTGGTATTTCAACTTTAGCACTAAATATTCTAAGATTTCTAAGGTAGGGTTTAAATAAGTCCCTAGGTACTCAAGCAATCACAATTATGAAAAAATTAAGTACCTATTGTTGAAACTATTTTGTTATCGACTCTAATAAGAAACAGGTGTTATCCCTACAATTTACTATGCGTTCAGCATACTTAATAGCATAGGTACAATGTACATGATTTTTTAGTTTAGTCACTACTTTCACTGTGAAGCTTTTTAAATAAAGTAATAAAAATCAGAAAAAAAAAGTAGACAAATCTTGTCAAAATGTGATATGAACTCTTTAAATCCCAACAACTAGCTACTCTAAAAAGCGTTTGTATATCATAGCCCAGTTAAACATTAGTAAAGCTGCGACACGAGTCCCAATTTGGCGGGCGCGAACCAATTACCAGTGTACTGTCGCCAACTTTCAGTGAAACGCCGTCATAAAGTGCGACATCCCGCTGCGAAAACGCTTTATTTCGTCGTAAAAGCGTTTTATCCACGTATAAAAGCTTAAATCCGAGCTTTCTCCGAGCGAGCAAAAAGAGCATTAGCGGGCAGCGCGGCAACATGGCAGCGGCACGCCCCAGCCGAGGCCGCGCCCAGCCGCCTCATTGGTCGGCGCCGCCTCCCGCCGTGCCGCGCCGCGCCGCTCAGTCGCATCCGACAACTCGCATCGCGCGGCACGTGCGCACTCGCTCCGCGGCACTCGCACGATCATCGGCACCTCACTAGCAATCAAAACATTGTGGTTCAGTGCGTTAAACTCTTGTGCTATTCGGCCTATTCTTAACTGTGCGGCTCTGAAGCGAATCCAAATTCAAACGGATGGCGCGAGGAGTCTGAGCGGCGCGGCAGACGGCAGTGTCGGGTTTGTGATGTACCGTGTGCGGTGACGGCGCGGTGGCGGTCGCGTTGGGAGCGTGCGAGGCGGTCAGCGGGCGGTGGCCCGCGCTGGATGCGGTAGGAGCTGCGCGGGCGGCGGCGGTGGGCCCCGCCGGCGCGGGCGGCGCGCTGGCGATGACGGTGCAGCGGGACGAGCGCGAGCGCGCGCCGAGGACGCGTTTCATGATCACCGACATACTGCACGACGCGGCGCCCAGGGACCTCAGCGCGCACAGGGACTCTGACTCCGACAGATCGGCCACAGACTCACCAGGTGCGTTCTAAGGAGTATTGTCATCATATACAAGACAGGCATATTCCTCCCTTTCGCGCGAAGTGATTTGCTGCCGCTTTCATTATGGGCTTATACACTATCATATCAATATGTATCAAAGACAGCACTTTCCGACTTATCGATACCATCGGATTTATAGCAATTATTATTATAACAGGGTGGTAATTTATGTTAAGATCGGCAAAGTTAGAACGGATAGTGTGATATCCTACTATGGCAATAACTGATTTAACGCTAAGAACTGCTACTAATCATCAGGTGGGATTGACGCCATTTGCCTACCTGCAAATAAAAAAAAGTATTTTCAAATACTTATTAACGCCCTTTAGATATATAATACCGGTCCCGGTGTTAGCAGACAAGATAAATGAAAAAAGAAGATATTAATATTATGGAATTGATAATATTATTTGTTAAAAAAAGAACTTCGCTGGTATTTGGATTTGACTGTCATTTTCATCTGCCATACCAAAAATAGATAATATTAAAAAAAAAAAATTCTTTTGAGAACGACGACGCGACGGAAGGTACTAAACGAGGAAGCTTGCGGACGACCACAGAGGTGACAAAAATCGCTCGCATCCTTAGCTATTAGAATCGAAGTATTTATCGATAATAATATAGAAAATTTTATATTAGACAGACACCTGTATGTAATTTTCAATAGAGTCGATATTATAGTTTAAGTGCTCGAAGCCCGAATACACATATAGTAGGTGTACATTTATTCAATGGTACGAATGTCTCTAATGGTTGGCAACCATTAGAGACAGTTAAATGTGAATATCGAAATATCTTAACGATTACGTAAAGCTAGGAAGGCGAGGATATTTTTGAGCTTGATCACGAAAAAAAGGTATTAGGTTGTTCAAAATGACGTGTAGCTAATCATTTAGTTTATTATAACGTCATAGCTAATTAGCAGCGTTTATTATTGACAGTAATAAGAATAATAAGCGATGGATGAATTGTGTGAAAGATGATATGGAAAAAAGAGGAGTTCATGCTGACTCACGTCTAATAGAGGATAGTGGGAGAAGATATGTTGTGCCGACCCTACTTAGAGTAGGATAAGGTCAGGGAGAAGAAGAAGAAGAATCTATAAATAAAAAGTAAACTTAAGATCTAAAAAAAATGTAAACTGCAAAGATACCAAAAAAAAATTAAAATTATTTGTTCTTTCCGCATTAAAGGATTTATATATAATTATCGCATTTTGAACTTTTTTGAATCTTTTATTTATCCTAAATCATATTTAGATTACATCTATTATGTGTAAGGGACTTAATTACTTGATTTAGGTGCAGCAGTGCTAGGTACAGTTTTCTAAGCGAACAGTATACAGCCTGACTTACATTACAAAAGACATCAACGAAGCTTGAACGTATCTTACCACGTATCTATGTGAAAGTAATTAGTGAAATGGTGGCTAAACAGAACAATAATATTTTTATGACTGTTCTTAAATTATATAACATACTGTTTATAGACACTTAATTTTATTGAATTTAATCTTAATTTAATTAACCCAGATGGTATCGTAGGAACAATTTTATAGGTAGTAGAAGAGTAAAATGATTATTTCACACAAAGATCTAGAAAAGTCAGTGTAATCCAACTATTTGCACCTATCTACATATTTGGTCAAATATAAACTTTATTAATTTATGTATGCCAGATTTCATTACAAAATACTTTTGATTATTTTGAATGCCTAAATATAATATAATTGTAAAACTCATGCATCATTTATAAAAAATATTCTCAGGAATTTAATACATCTACAGGTACTAATATTATAAAGCTGAAGAGTTTGTTTGTTTGTTTGATTGGTTGGTTAGTTAAACGCGCTAATCTCAGAAACTACTGGTTCAAATTTAAAAATTATGTTTGTGTTGGATAGTCCATTTATTGAGGAAGGTTATAAGGCTATATAGCAACCGAATACGAATAAACATACTAATTATAACATTAATTAACCTTATAATGTGCAATAATATTCGTCAATACTCATTAATTCTTATCGGATGGGTAAAACCGTTTAGGATAAAAATATAATGGTGCATTACTATTGTTTACTGCGGGCGTAATGTTGAATTGTTTTTATTAATTTCAAGGATATATAATTATACATTTTAAATCAATTGGTTTTATTGTAATCTAAACCTATAAAGAATCAATGTAGTAGATACCTACAATATCAACCAAGAGTTATTTTTTTTGAAAACTATATTTATTTATTATGCCTGTTTTATTCGATTAGTACATTATACAAAAACTATTTCTTTCAATAAATACAATAAATTATAATACAGAGGTCCAAGATTGCTTTAATAGGTATAAACTATTATTCTTAATGAAAAATCCAGCAGAAGTTTCCACTAAGAATAAATCGGTTGACTTAATTAAATAAAAATAAATAAAATAAAATCGGCAAAAAGTGGCATGTAGCCACGTGACACTAAACATCAATCAGAAGCCCGTAGCACGCGATGTGGAGAAAATCTCCTCGGGGAAAGAAAAAATTTTCCTATCATCCTCTCGCCCTAACTTCCACAAATTCCCGAGACAAAACACTGTCAAGTGGCGGAGAGAGATTTTGTCTACGTCCCGTGGTAGAGAGCGTGACGTCATTTGCTTGACGAGCAATGTAGACGTTGATTGTTATTACTACATAGGATATGGTATACCGTGACGTCATTCAAGATGCCATGACAGTCTTGGCTATTTTCGAGGCAAATTTAAAATTGGTAAATAAGTAAAACGCCTGTTTTTATTAAAATAAAAATAGGCGTGTTAAGTAAAAATTGTGTAAGTAAGACACAATTAAAGGCATTTTTTTATACCATTTCCCAAAATTTTAACTAGCCTTAGTGCTACGTGATACTGTCACTTGAGAAGCAAACAAATAATTTAGTTTCTATAAAGAGAAACGTGTTAAAGAAAAATCTGCAAATTAGTTTTTAAGACGTCATCGTGAACAATTAACAACGCAAAAGCCATTTCAAATAGGCAACTAAAATACAGTGTAACGCGTCCCCAAAAAGGTTGAGAGCCAACGAGACCTGCCCAATAAGACAAAAACAATAGAAGCTCATTTTCGACCTTGCCCCGTCCCAGGTGGGGCTGAAACCCGACCCGCGACTCAGTCACAAGTCACAACTGTCCTCTCGAAATGCGGCCGACCGACACAGATTCTGTGTGACTTGCTCGCGTTTTGATTTGAAAAAGGATTGGTTTTTTTGGGGGTCAAGATTTTTAGGTGTTTTGGTCTGTGTGAATAACTGCCGCACTCAGAGACGTCAAATAACGTTAATGAGTACTTAACGTCAAAAAATGACAATTCAAAATTAGTCGCTATTCTTGCCGTGTCTATAGTCTAGATTTGAATGAAAATTTTTGACATTAAATACTCATTAAAGTTAATTGACGTCTCTGAGTGCGGCAGTTAGTGTGGCTATTCGGTACCCGCCGCGGATTGCGATTGATGTCTGATTCTGTTGGTGTTCCGTTAGGAGTTCTGTCAGCGGTGCAAGCCGGAGCGCTAAAACTACAAAATACTTAGTAAGGACTGTTTTTCTGTTTGTCTGTTTTCCAAGAAAGATACATAACAGCCGAGGTGCCTACCTAAGTTAGTTCCATACATTAAATTAAAGACGATAAACATTATGAGAGGGTCTCTATAGTCAATACCTACCTAATCTGAATACTTAATAAATTGTATTTTTTTTAATCTTTCTGGGTTAAAATATGTTTTTTATTTTTGCGATAATACCTATCTATATAAAATAATTGGTCTTTAAATTGTGAAATCCAGGTACGTGGTGTAAATCCCGTTTATTCACAATTTAAAGATGAAAGTGACCACGTAAGCTTAAAACAATATATAAAATAATTGTTTTATTATTAAACTTGATTACCTATATAGAGAGCAATCGTTATACTACACACAATCTTAAGTAGATAAAATAAAATCTATTAGCGACTATAACTCGGTACCCACCTATATTGACGGCCGCCTTGGTCGAATGCTCAGATTGCTGGGTATTGGCCAAGAGGTCCCGGGTTCGAATCCTGGTTGGGGCAAACTTTGTGATGACCACAAATGTTTGTTTCCGAGTCATGGTTGTGTATATGTTTATGTTGTATATTTTCAACATTTATATACATAATGATATTAAAAATATGTCCGTCATCTAGTATCCATAACACAAGTGCTTAGGCTACTTACTTTGGGCTAGATGATAGGTGTGAGTGTAAAAATATTTTTTATTATATGTTTTTTTTTTTAGTTTTTAGTATTAGTAACAGTGCTAAGTTTTAATAGAGTAGTAGTTGTAATGAAAATTCATTGCATCATTAATCCAAGTTCTGAACCTTTTAGGTGTATTTCTAAAATAATATAACTTATTCAGTAACCTACCAAATTCTAATCTGATACTTATTTATATCACAGTCGAGGAATTAAAAATGCCGGCGATAATGTAGTCGTAATAATAGCGCTCCAATTACTCGCTACGATCATTTTATAATTTAAAATAATTCCATTAAATGCAAGAAGGTTTGTATGTAAATATTTATAACCTTTCGTATTTTATGAAACAGTTTAATTTCAATGTAAGCCAACTTCTATAATCTCCATCACAATTAGGCTTTAAACTTTAATTTAAGCATTAAACTAATTAGTGTGCTCTAGAGGTAGATCATTTTAATCGCTATGAGGAGCAATTAACAACAAAGTATTTTAATTAATATAAAACGGTCTTAATTATGAAACAAAAACTCGCCTTGTCTTCGTTTGAAACTATAAACGTGCATAATTTACCTTCAATACTTATTATACTTGTACATATCCCTAATGTTGCTGATAAGAAATGTGAGATTTATGTGTCAATTAAACATAAACACTTTAATATTAACGAATTAACGTGTGAAACATAAATTAAGGCTCAAACACGTAAAGCACCCTCATAAAAATAAATTAACAAATTTAGATATCGAAAGCTAAGTAATGTTTGAGTTTCGATCGCATTATCCCGTCGACAATTTAATAGACAAGCCGATAAACTCGAGGCGTTATATAAATTAAATAATAAAACCGTATAATGGACGCGATAAATACAACCCGTTCTAACTTTCGGTTCTCGAGATAACTAAGCCCTTATAAAACGAACCAAATTAATCCTGGCTCAAAAGCCTCGGCTCTACACGAGGGTAAAAGAAAAAAGATTGACGTCATAATCAGCTTTTTGTCAAATGTCACTACGGTTTTTAAATTTGGAATAGCTTACTGAATTCCAAAGAGGCCCCACTGCGAACGGTTGAGGCGATATAATTCTATATTTGAAATTGACTTTTGTAAAAAGAGCTGTTTTATGAATGACACTACAATAGTAACAACCACATGCGATTAAACCTATAGGCATTATTGTAGTCTAACGTTAACGTTATCTCGCGAATTCGTCTCCCAATTACTGTATTTAACATCCGCCGTCGGCAATTAAACGTCTCATGCAACTGTAAATATAAAACTTCGTGGCGCGTAATTTGAAAAACCCACTTACCTACACTACACAGAATGTGAAAAAATACAGCTTTTATAGCAATTAATGCCCATACAAGTCCGGCTGACAATTTAACGGGGTAATTAATCCGATGGTAATGGCGGGGTGCGCGCATACGTAGTCAAATCAAATTGATTAGTCATTTTCTAAAATAATGTAATTGCATAGATCTTTTTTGAGATTTTGTTTATAAGCATCTTGATCTCCTTGACATTACTAAATGATTGCATTATCTTTACGACCGATCAACATTGTAAGAACATATTAATGAGTTTAAGGTTCGTTTGCATGTAGGTATAATTCACATAACACAGTTGTTTTATATCGGTCTGGTTATCTAAAGGATGGATTACATGCAAATCTTTATTTAGGATGGGTCTTTGTATCCCAGTACATAAAATATGGATATTTTTTCTTCTGAGCAGTATTTGGCAATGGAAAATGAGATAAGATTTTTTTTTAATTAATGAAAATCGAGGATATACAAAATACAGCGTAGTACTTTGAAAGCTAATCTTTAACGATATACTCGTATACCCTCTATTGCGCAACTTTCTAAGCTGTTCAATACAACAGTAACAGTTATGAAGCAAAATTGCACTTTATCACGACAGCATAAGATACTAAGGCACTTATATTTCCAATCGTGACTTTTGGCATCGCGATAAAGGTGAGAAAAAAGTGACGATTCTCTCGTCGAGTTGATAACATCGAAACTTTTTATTGTCACAATAAATAGATTATCATTGGTATAAATAGGGCTTGTTTGAGTTCTCCCATAATACGGCTTCCATTCGCGGCTTTGTGTCGCTTTTGACAGGCGATGCGAGCTGTGAAATTGGGTTCGATTTAAAAATATAAAAGCTGTCTCAAGACTGCGATTAAACTTTTTTTCGACGGGGATTATTCACAGTTTGTTTAGTTGTACTAATGTTGGAACTGTCAACGGGACAAGTTTGGTAATTTAAACAATTGTTCGAGTCGCTGCAATTCGGTTCTGCGCGTGGTCTTGTTAACGATGTTTTTTCTCAAGCAATTTTGTTTCTTAAATCAATTTATTCTACGGTTTAAAGTCGAGGAATATGTTTAGCGAATCCTGGGCGATTTCGAGGCACGAGAAACGCAACTGTGCTAGTGTGAGCGTTGGTTTCCATTTAAAGGCACAACCTTTAAAGTTTGAGCCGAAGATGGGTGAACAAAATTCTGAAGAAAAAGATTTTGTTCAAAAACTCGATCTCAGAATCATTTATAAGCAGTATTTTGCACTCTAACACTAACTGCCGCACTCAGAGACTTCAAATAACTTCAGTGAGTATTTAATGTCAAAAAATTTCATTCAAATCTAGACCATAAACCCGGCAAGAAAAGCGACTAGTTTTGAATTGTAATTTTTTGACGTTAAGTACTCATTAACGTTATTTGACGTCTCTGAGTGTGGCAGTATGTTCAGCAAAAGGGTTTTGCTATGCATTGCTCATTAATAAGGGACTTTAATAAAGTTGTCATAATGTAATGGAATAGTAATGGAGCCAAAAAAAATCATCACGCTATAATCGCTATAAAAGACTCGATATATTTGTAAAGATGATTTTGAAAATAAAGTTATGTATTAAAAAATACCGTGCAATTTTCCGTTTATTATATGAATTGCAAACATTGTAAACGCGATTAGATAAATCAACTCGAAATAACTCTCAGTCAACTGATCCCACAATCAATTTGAGTGCATAGTTGATTAAAGGCCTTTTTGACTGTGGTTTCCCTAGATGAGTTTAAAAATGGCACAGTGTTTTTTTAAACTATTTGTCTGATGAGACAATTTCAAAACGGATCAGGGGGCCTACCGTCTAACTCGATTACTAAAGCAAAAGCTATAGTTTATGACGTCATGCTGTCATTTCGCACCAAATGTACCTTAACTATTAGCGATAGCTTTGAACGAATGATCACCGGATGATTTTGTATCAATTTGGCACAAAATCCGTACCGCCTAAAAATTCAGGATGGCTGCTATAGCCGTAAGCAGTGCACTGCTATATAGCTGTTATCAGCAATCGAGTTAGGCGGTAGGTCCCCAGATAATTTAAAACAGGTTCTAAAGAGTCATGGTTGGCGATCATTTTTATCTCATAATACATATATAAATCACGCATATTTATGCCTTAGGTAAGGCAAGGGTGAAATGATATCCACGTTAATTGAATTGTTGTTAACTGACGTATCGACTTGACTGTACAAGATAGATGGCATTAGACACGCCTCTTATTATATGGAATTTAGTATAGTTTGTGAACTATCGGCGTTGTTACACCTCTGCCTTGTTTACTACTCCTTCGGGGATAAACAGAGTTGTTTTATGTATATGTATCTTTGTAGCCGTTAACTGTAAAAAATAATTGTTATATTTTTCCATGGACTGCTCGCAAATTGACGACATTGTAATGAAATCTATGAAACGTTATGCTGTGAACGTTATTTAAACATTATAGTATTGCCGTAATGGCTTGGTGTTGATATAAACGTAAGTAACACGAGCTTGTTCAAAATCGTACATAGAATTCTTTCCTTATTACCCGATAACATCGTAACAACGTAGGCATTACCCGTTCTCGGACTGCGAAGCGTGTAATGGCTTCCGAGCGTCCACCCAAGCGCGAGTTACGAAACCATCGGAAAATGCATAATTTTTCATTCGATTTCACATCGATATGCCGAATATTGAGAATCGATTGCCCTTTGAAGTGTTACATACCTACTCGGTATAAAATGTTCATAAATATTCCGAGCGCTTTGATAGAGAAAACTAGGGTAGAAGTAGTTTATTTTTCCATCGGTTCGCAATCAGCGTACAGACATATCTGATACAACTCGTTAAGTCAAAATTTCATTTCCACTTAACAATTACCGGGCCAAAAGTACAAGAAATTGAAACGAACACGAGGCTTCCAGCAAGACAATTATCCGGTATTATGTGACACATTTATCTACAGAATCATTAAAATGATTACACTCCCCAAAGGGGACTTTACTTGGAAGATAAATCCGTAGAAGCGAAAAATTACGATTTAAAATTAATGTTCTTGTATCGCATTACGTCATTCGTCCGTTTAAAAATTATTCGCAATGTCCAACCTTCAGTCTTCCATATTTGCTTTTGCGCTTAACACACTTGCCGTGCGATGTAATGGCTTCTTAAAAATGCAATTCGTTTTGAACAATTGTCTTAATCACGCTGCTTTTCTGAGTAATTAACAACGGAGCAGTATTACTTTGGTTGTTAAGTGTTGAGTATTTATTGACTTGTACAAGGATGTATCGAGCGGGCCAAGTAATTATAGAGTTCGACACTTAACTTTGATACGTGCCGTGATATACTACGGAAAATAAGCAGACATATTTTTACCCTCGCTATATAAAGAGGGCAAACTGGTCAATTTGAAATAAAGGACGTGAGTGAAATTCGTTACAGAGGAAAAATAGTGTAAAATCTTTCTTTTAACAATCTTTCTTGTTAAATAATGTCTAATAAAACTAAGAAATTAGTATGCTTTAAGCGTTAATTTTATAAACTATTTTAGATACATAAATATCAGAAATAAGTATTTTATTTGCTTAATTGTGTGTAATTAATTATCTATGTCTTAATATGTGTTTGTATAATAATGATCCAATTAGGATAAATTTAACTGTTCACAGTTAAATGAACACACAGTTATATGAAGAATTTAACTGTGAAAAGTGTTATTTGACGGGCTTTCGAAAATTTTTATTACTGATTTATAGTTAACATCACTATTGTCTGAAAATCCCCATTTCTAACTAATTGTTTTTACCGCCAATTGTTGTAAAATAGACCATTCGTAGCAGAAGTCTTATTGCATAAGGTTCAAATGAAACCTGAATATGATACTTTTGTTCATACTTATAGCTTCTTCTAGTAAGTAATACTGTATACTGTGTAATGAAGCTGTTTCATAAAGCATCGCGGAGGTAGACGAAAAAGAAAACCACATCAAATGTAATTCAGTGTGATTCGCACTTAATTGGCAAAAACGCGAAACTTGCCAACGATATGTATTTATTTACTGGATCGCTTGTGGCTGGGCCTATCGCTCGTGTTATGCCACAGTCGTGACATAATGCGCGCGACGCCCGGTAGGAATCAGGGTTGGCGCAGGTGGGAGCGACGACAAATAATTAAATTCAAACGGATTATATTTGATTGGCCTCTGGTGACGGCAGAGCCGAATACAATTGTCACCACCCACGTCTCTCCACGGGTGTCACACAAGGCTACCAAGGGTAAAGCCAGCGATGAGTGGGCAGCGACGTTTCTCTTATACCACCTAGCAATACTGCAATTTACGTGCCCGACAAATGGAAATAGGCTCCTGTTACATGTGTCCTAGCATAGTTTACGAAATGTGTGTGTGTTATTTCTCTCTGTGTGTGAACATAATTAAAGGTCGTGTGGTGACGGCGGAGTAGAATACAATTGTCACCACCCCAAATCTCTCCCGTGGATGTCGTACAAGGCGATTAAGGATAAATCAGTGATGAGGAATGGGCAGCAGCGTTCCTCTTATACCACCTAGCAATGTACTGCGACTTTTGTGCCCGATAAATTGCAATGGGCTTGCCAGCTATTACATGGGACCTAACATAATTGGCGAAACGTGGGTGCTAGTTCACCTCTGCCTACCCCTTCGGGGATATAGGCGTGATTTATGTATGTATGTATGTAATTAAAGGTCGGTTTGGTCGAATGGTCAGTTCCCTGGCTATCAGCCATAAGTGCTTATTATACTTTGACGAGAGGTGTGAGTGTAAGAAATATTTATTATTTATTTGTTTACTAAGCCTCAAAAAAGATTGACTAGTAAAAAAATAAAAATAAGTTCTGACTTCGGTTTTAAAGTCAGCCGCCTGTCCGACGCCAACCTTCTTTGGGTAAGCAATTGTTGGCTTACCCTCCTCTATTCGGGTGCCCCTAAGCGCTACATATTCAAAATACGGTCTTATTTTAGTCAGTTGCCTCCATCTAGTATTTTGGAAGTACTGAGCACTCGGAATTAAGTGAAGGGCGCGGGTTATAATTTCGATGGATTCCCGATGACATACATCAAAATAATGTATTTTCAGGTTTTGTGCTTAACGCGCAGTAACGGTAACGTACATTGCAACAGTGTCAACGAAGGTAAATTGCTTCGTTACAAAGTTGTTCGTCACACAGATTACATAGCATACCGATTCCTTTGCGGATTAACAAATATTCCTTCTTCATGATATAGATATGTCTATTTCTGATCTGGATGTCATAAATATATACAGTTTTATTTATTTATATAATATGCAACGTAGTTTATGGGTCAACCCTATTACGAGTAGAGCCGAACGCGCTCTCACGAGCTAACCGCTCGCTATTGTTATGCTATTAATTAATTGGAGCTCCACATTCAAGACAAATAGTTATTAAAGTTCATCATTACGATCTGCACTTATGTATGTACAGTTATCTTCAACTGAGGCCTAGGTGTTCTTTTTTACCAGGCTCATACACGAATTTGTAGCGGATTAATAATGAATTTATGGAAATACTGGTAGTGTTTCTTTTATGCGCTCAAGAACTTGTCATTGTTACAATATTAGCTTATCAAATGTGGCAACTTAAGAATTGAACGAGACATGATTGAACGAGTGCTGAACCTTATGAAGGGATCGATGGCACAGTGGCATAGCGCCCTTTGCCTACGTTTGTGTAAACTAAGCAATGTAGGCTAAGGCTGATCATTGGATGGTAGTCAGTCATTATTATCTACCAACGAGCACAGCCCGGCTAGCATGACCACCGAAACACTGAAGCTGTCAAAAATCGATGTATTTTTAATTCAAAGCGATAAATTGCTATATCATATCGTGTTTCGGGCTGGGCTAACGTGGTGGGTTATAATATCCCATTTTTCCTGTACTCTTCCATCCATAGGGAGGGCCTGTACCCCAGCAGTGAAAACATTAAAGAGCTGGTAATGATGATTGTGAAATGGGTGGCGAATATAGAATTTTGCTATACACTCTCCAGACAGCCTATAATATCTCCTTTCTATGAAAGCCTGATAATGTGTCTGCTCCATCATTAATTCGCTACCGACTTAGAATTTAATTACATTCAGTTTTAGATAAACATCTTCTAGCGCCAGTGGTGTTTCATATAACAGCGTCTAAAATAGCCGTATTTTACCATCGACAATTATCGTGGGATCGAACCATAGCATGAATTTAAGCTTACACTTAAAGTGATTAATATTTTTTATCTACTTATTCGCCATTTTAATTACCTACTTACTTGTAATACTTGTTTATTGTTGTATATATCGTCTAATAATTTCGTGTAATTTGCGTATGTTCGTAATTATAATTCAAATGTTTTCAGTTAGCTAACCATGCGATGTAAAAACGCATGTAGATTTGGAGATAGGGAAATGCCGGCTGATTTAGTAAATGTTAAAGTATGTTGTGTAGCTTGAATTAATTAGAATTAGCGTTGGTTAAGCAAAGCCCAATGGATTACAGTATCGTGTGGTGACTTTTGGTGCTGAATACAATTGTCACCACCCCCATCCTGAACGTTATTCGTAGTTATTTATTTAGATAGTAAACCAGGAACGCTACTCCACATATAGGTATCTCTTAGTCGCCTTGTCACCAGCGAGAGAAGTAGGGGTGGTGACTGGTGACAATAGTATTCTGCTCTGCCGACGACAAACCACACGTCGGCATAATTTATTGCATGTATTCAACAATTTTATATAGATTTGAATAACTATAAAAATCATTAGATGATTTTTAATTTGACATGGCAACAATACATTTAATTTAATTTGGGAAATGTTTATTCAAAAACAAAAGATTACAAATAAATAAGTATTTTAATTGTCACAGGAACAGCCAAAAAGGCAGAGTAGGTACCTACAGAGTGTGCATTGTATTTAAATATTCTGTGTATGTGAAAGGAGAAATATAATTAGCTCATTGATTACTAACCATTTAATGAATCCTATTTGTCGAACACATTAAAAAAAAGCTATTTCCTTGTAGTGAGAACTGTAATTGATTCATATCTGATTATCGTTCTATAACGAGTACTGAATGGACAATAATTCTTGCTAATCTCACGATTGAAATTAAATTGTTACAACTTGGATGTCGTGCAATTAAATCTTTTGTTTTGTAATCTTCTAATGTGGATTAATGCAAAGGGTATTAATTATCATTGGATTCTGTAGTGTATCATTCATAATCTATGATCTTATGTTATGTTACTATGGAGACACTTATAAACACGTCAAACATTGTCTTAGATTTTAAAGCTGAATAAAGCCAATATACTATTGGTTTTGTCTTTATTTATCAATTTATTCAGCTTTTTCTAGTTACATAATACCTATACATGGCAAAAAACGAAGAAAGCAATGAATCAAAACCAATATTTACAAGCATTGCAAGATATCTACGGCCAGAACGATTTGAAACAGAACCCATACATCTCAAGCAGATTTGAAATGGAGTCACTGGTTAGCAACTTTTAACAATTTCTTAGAGGAAGAGCATATACAAATACCATCTGAATTAAAATTAAGACTCTTGATAAACCACTTATCTCCAACAATTTTTTCGATAATAAGAGACTGTAAAAAGTTTGAAGATGCCATAAATATTTTAAATGCCGCTTACATCAAACCCAAAAATGAAATATATTCTCGCCATGTATTATCTTCACGGAAACAACAAGGCGGTGAAACAATATCGGAATACATACAAATATTGAAAAATTTAGCTCATGATTGCACCTTTAAAAATGTCACTGCCGACGAGTACAAACAAGAATATATTCGAGACTCTTTTATATCTGGCCTTAAATCACAATCAATGCGTCAAAGATTACTTGAAAACCACGACTTATCTTTAGATGACGCTTTCAAACAGGCTATGACGTTCGAATCTGCTGTAAAGGACAGCATGGCATTTGCGTCTACTTCTTCAAACATACCACTAGTTAATGCCGTCACCGCCGAATCATCATTGTCAAATGAGATGCCGCCGTGTCCTAATATCGCTGCAGCAACGCAACGGAAGCGACGTTGCTTCTTCTGTGGATCAAGTACTATACACCAGCGCGTCAAATGCCCTGCATACAGTAGTAACTGCCAATTGTGTTCTAAAAAAGGCCATTATGCTAGCGTTTGTCGTTCTGTCAAGCAAAATGAAAACTCTATGAATGCAGTCACGACGAACAATGAAGAAGTAGCGTGCATAACAGCAGCATTCCCAAGCAATTTACAAAAGGCGATAATTTCTATACTACTCAACGATATCCACGTCGACGCACTTGTAGATACTGGAAGCTCAACAAGTTTTATTAATGCCAGTCTTGTAGACTCTTTAAGATTGAAGAAAAAGAAAATATCACAATCAGTAACATTAGCATCACTGTCTCAAACATCATTTGTCAATGGTCTGTGCTACGCAACTATCGAAATAAACAATCACAAGTACAGACAACACCCGTTGCTAGTTATCAACCATCTATGTGCCGATGTAATAATTGGTCACGACATCCTAAAGCACCACGAATCGCTAAAGTTCAACCACTCATTCATGAAAAACCACCTCTTGGTGAAGAATCTTGCCAAGTGTTTAATAATCTAAAATCGGAAATTGCTAAAGCTGCCTTGGTGAGTATAAATGAAACTGACTTACTTACAGTAGAAACTGACGCTTCCGAATACGCCATTGCTGGAACTCTGTCACAAAATAATAGACCAGTCGCATTCTTTTCCCGATCACTTAACGAATCAGAAAAGAAACAATCATCAATTGAAAAGGAAGCGTGTGCCATTGTCGAGTCATTGAGAAGATGGCGTCATTATTTGCTTGGTAGACATTTTTTACTCCTGACAGATCAACAATCAGTCGCTTTTATGATGAAACACCATAACAGTAAAATAAAAAATGAAAAAATTGAGAGATGGCGCTTAGAGTTGTCTTGCTACAAATACGACATTTTATATAGGCCTGGGAAAGATAATGTTCCTGCCGACGCTTTGTCAAGAGTATGTGCCAGCTTAGATAACAATAACAGGTTATACGAACTACACAAATTACTTTGTCATCCTGGGATTGTACGAATGTGGCACTGGATTAGGTCTAAAAACTTACCTTATACACTGAACGATGTAAAATCAATGACCACATCTTGCACTGTATGTTCTGAAATCAAACCAAGGTTTAATACCAGCAAAAGTCAATTGATTAAGTCTACAGAACCATTTCAAAGGTTAAGCATTGATTTTAAAGGCCCTATCCCATCAAAATCTAGAAATATTTATATACTTACGATAATTGACGAGTACTCGAGATTTCCATTCGCTTATCCATGTTCAGATGTGTCAACTGAAACGGTTATAAAATGCTTGAAAGACTTATTTTATACTTTTGGAGCTCCAACATACATTCACACAGACAGAGGAGCGGCCTTCATGTCTAAGGAATTGAAACAATTTCTTATGAATTACGGTATTGCTTCTAGTCGTACTACACCATATAACCCTGAAGGTAACGGCCAAGTTGAAAGACTTAACGGCACACTCTGGAAAGCCATTCAACTTTGTCTGAAGTCTAACGGCTTAAGCTGCGAAGATTGGGAACGAGTATTGTCTATAGCTCTACATTCCATTCGATCTCTACTATGCACTGCAACAAACGAGACACCTCATGAACGATTATTCCGTCATACACGTCGTACGCCTACCGGTGAGACTATACCATCGTGGATGCTAACACCAGGCCCTGTCCTAATGAAAAGGAATGTCAGAGCATCTAAATACGATCCACTAGTAGAAGAAGTCGAATTGATCCAAGGGAATCCATATTATTCGTACGTTCGGTTGCCTGACGGTCGTGAGACTACCATATCGAATAGACATTTAGCGCGATTGCCAGTAGACGATTATGATGAAGACGAACCATCACCTAATAACATGGAAGAAGATTTAGTATGTTCTACAGAAGAAGAAGCTAAAGATAATAATGATGAGACATTAGCTCCTTCTGGAGAAAGCACCGAATGTATTCGGCGCTCTACTAGAAACAAGAAAGTTCCTACCTATCTTAAGGACTACAACGTGTATTAATTTTATTTTAAGTACTTTTAATTAGTGATAGATTATGGGAGGGTGAATGTAGTGTATCATTCATAATCTATGATCTTATGTTATGTTACTATGGAGACACTTATAAACACGTCAAACATTGTCTTAGATTTTAAAGCTGAATAAAGCCAATATACTATTGGTTTTGTCTTTATTTATCAGATTCTTTAATACAAAGTAAAATATGTCAGAAAAATTATGTCATGATCACACTGTTTTTATTCCATAAGTTATGCTTAAAATTTAATATTCCATTCTCAAATTAAACTCATCCGTTTTATTACATATTAAGCAAATATCAGCCACAATACCAAAAAGGACATCTATGGTTGTTTTCATTTCTTAGGATAATACGAGACCAGGCGTGAAAACATCTTAATTCTGAAAAATAGGCTATTTTCACGCCTGCTGGTGTCTACCGTACATTTCTCTATATCACTGTTTACATCATCAATCAAGTGAACCTTGCAAAGTGGTGAGTATACCACCCACAAATGAGTACCTTAGAAGAGTTGGTATCAGACGACCGGCCGTTCAAAAAAGTGGATAGTAGTATATAGTATTGGATACATGTTAGAACATACACACAACCGTTGAATTATTTTATTTTGTTCGAATTTCAATGACGTTTATCAAAAAAGTAACAACCATGTGTTTACTTTTAACAATTTAACAAATGCGTTGAGTGAATTCTCCAAAGCCCTGACACTGCTTTTCAGAGAATAGTTAAGCATGTTACTTCACATAGATTAATATTATGACATTATTAAAACAATAGTCCGTGACGTGTATACGATTGTTCCGTGTTCATAATTTATTTTACTTACTTAATTCGTGCGTAAATTACACTACACAAACGCACATAAAGTTGAGCAATAAGTATCGTACCAGGATTAATTCTTGTCGAAAATAATTATACATACATACATACATAAATCACGCCTACATCCCCGAAGAGGTAGGCAGAGGTGAACTAGCACCCATGCCATAGGCTCGCCACCTATTACATGGGACTTAACATAATTGGCGAAAATAATTATAGCTTTTATATAGCTTTTATATATATCTGCTTAGGAATTATTGATACCCTAGACTATATTACGATTGCTTCGATTTCTTTTAATACATTAACCAAAATATTATAAATAACGTTCGATAACAATTACGATTACATTATAAAGTTTAAAAGTATACATTTTTGAAATTCATATTTTTAAGCCGTGTTGTGACGGCAGAGTAGAATACAATTGTCACCTCCCCAAATCGCTCCCGTGGGTGTCGTACAAGGCGACTAAGGATAAATCAATGATGAGGAATGGGCAGCAGCGTTCCTCTAATACTGCATCCCGGAATAGCAATGTACTGCGACTTTTGTGCCCGATAAATGGCAATAGGCTCGCCACCTATTACATGGGACCTAATATAATTGGCGAAACGTGGGTGCTAGTTCACCTCTGCCTACCCCTGGATATAGGCGTGATTTATGTATGTATGTATGCATATTTTCAGACGATTTTAATAAGGGCTATTTGTGTACTTTATTAACTCTCTATTCTTCATTCTTCATGGCAAAAGTTTTAAGCTATAAAATAAATTCTAATCGTAGACATAAAACAGTATGGTAATCTGAAGTCTATATTGACGATACAAGTAATGGTAAATTTAAAATATAATGACGTTTTAAAAGCCATTTACCCGTTAACAAAGTCTTCTAACTCATTAAACATGTCACAATAATACGTCGGACAAATTTTAAATAGCTTGTTGTACTCTGGTACAATCCCCAAAGGTCGAAGAACCAAGGTTACACCACTTCTAATAATTAAGCACGCCTACGACTACATGCTGTATATAAACAAGCATCAGCCTGGATTGCAATGTCATCAATAGTTTTATCCACGAGACGTGGGAGTTGGCATATTTATTAAATAAGCAAGAAATAATTATCAGGACATTATTATTCGTACGTGTTTCTTTTTAATAATTTTCGTAAAATAAGTAGAAGTAGTTTACAAATGGCTGATAAATATTAACCCTTATCCCACTGCCCTTATCCCACTCCAGGCGGGGTCGGCACAACATGTTTTCTTCTTCCACTCCTCTTTATTCTTCTTATCCTATCCTAATAAATATTAAACCATTGTTGTTATAGTTTTCTTTGCATAGAAATGATACATACATACATACATACATAAATCACGCCTATATCCCAGAAGGGGTAGGCAGAGGTGAACTAGCACCCACGTTTCGCCAATTATGTTAGGTCCCATGTAATAGGTGGCGAGCCTTTTGCCATATATCGGGCACAAAAGTGTCGCAGTACATTGCTAGGTGGTATAAGAGGAACGCTGCAGCCCATTCCTCATCACTGATTTATCCTTAGTCGCCTCGTACGACACCCACGGGAGAGATTTTGGTAAGGGATCCCTTACTATAATATAAATAAAATTATTCTTTTTTTTAAGAAAAATAAATTACATTTTATGATGATTAGTTCTAACGCCAATATAAGATAACTACAAATTAATTTCTGTAACTTTATTACAGGCAATGAGCGAACAATGTCGTCCACTGTACTTGGCCTCAATCTGAGGATTTGTTCACGCGGAGATCGGATCGTTTATTGAGCAATTAAAACCCAACTTGAAATCAATCAAGTAGTATCAAGTAACTTAATATTCAATTAGCGCTTTAGTTTATTCATATATGTGCAGCTTAACGTATCGACTTAGTGCGGATGGTGTGGCGGAATGGGATTATGATCTAACTTTATGTTAAATACACCCAAGGCTTTCTTTAGATTAACGTAATGAGTTTTAGATTAGACGTTTTATCAAATCTAAAAAATTATGATTTAGCCTCTAAATTCTGAATGCCAATCAAAGTTTTAAAATTATTATTATATTCACATAAAAGACTTCGTAAAGGGTAATAAATGACCCAAAGTGTGATAAAATCCATAACAAATGAGCTGCTTACTTTGAGTTTTAATAGTAGATTTCCATCAAGTGCACAAAACGAATCATTTTTGTTCGAGACTTTTAGCAGATATAGCAGCTGATAGTAATGTCGAGGATAAAAATGGTTTTGTGGACGAGTTAGAAACTCTGCTTTTCACTTCGATTGCGAGGAAATAAAACAGTAGTTTATCATGACATTTCTTAAAATTCAAACTAAAATTAATACAGTTTTGAATACTGAAGGAAATTGTTTTTCCCATTGATAGTAGGCTTGGGCTGCAGACCTATACAGCCAAGTATTAAATTAATTTAGAAATAATAATTTTCTTAAATTATTTTAATAGCCTACCGCACCTACTTGAATTAAAATTTTAATATCTTTTATGACTTAAAAAACACATCAGGCAAATAAATTTGAGTAAATATTATAAAATAACAAATTCTATCTCTGAATTTCTTATTGTATTTGGCTGCATGGCTCATTTTCTTTGCCTTAATATAGACACATTTATGAGTAGATACGTTTATGGTCTAGAGCACAAAATTCGATTTTATGCAGCCTATATCCTGCACAAATAAGTACTTTCAGAGCATGAGAAGTGAAATATAGAATTAATTACTCTACCAAATATTTATTTGCAAAGAAAAATTTTGTTAAGTTCCTGGTTGCCCGTATGATATATTTTATGCATGCATTTCAGCTTTGTTGATGCAACTAAAAAATTTTGTTCTTACGTATTGACCCCAGATAAACTGGGAAAAGTGTGGATGATAATAAGCGTTAATAATTATGTCCACGGCACTCGTGATATGTAATTATGATATTTTAAGTCAAAGTTCCATGTGGTAACGGCAGAGCACAGCAGGATTAAGACTGTAATGAGTAATTGGCAGCAGCGTTCCTCTTATACCACCTACCAATATACTGCTATTTTTGGTGACTGTTGAATGGCAATAGGCTCGCCATCTGTTACATACTTATAACCCAACTTAATTCGCCAAACGAATGCGAATTGATTGAATGTAATAAGTATACAAAGTAAATTGTAAAACTCATGAAAAAATTAAATAAAAATAGTCACTTCCGATTCTCAACTTTCCTAAGTGACTTTACATTCTACTGAAAGCCTTTCACATTAATAAATAGAGGTTTAGTACAATCTCAAGCAATTGTTTTAATGTCATGTAAAAATAAGGTACGGGCTTAAATATTGTAGCGGAATACTGTTGGCGCGGGACGAGGTGTAGGTTGTAAATCCAAAAGAAAAAAAATAGACATTTCTATAAATAGACACCTACTGAAGTCACGTATATAAATTGAAAACTTGCTTCTAGTTTTAAATTAACTCAATTTTCACTGAGGTTTCTATTCAGATTCAGAGCCGTTTCTTGATATTAAGTTTTAGTCCTACTTGCATATTATAATTTAATTATCTGTCAGCTTAGAATTAGATCTATTGTGTCCCAATAAAATGTATTTTTGTATCAAACGCAGAATCATCTTATCGTCCGAATCATCATCATCATCACACACTTTTTTCATTTACATTAATCTGCCTCCTTAGGGGAGAAAGGCGTGATTTATGCATGTATGTTTGTTTATATTGCCCGTTTTACACATTTTAGCGCAATCGGTGGCGGCTGTGACTCGGTGCATTATTGTCCACTAATGATAATAATTTTCACGGTCGGCCGCGGTCGGCAGTTGGACCTTATTATAATAAATTAACGGCCGCCTAATGGGGCCCAGGTAATTACGCTCGATATTACAAACTGCTAAAGGGTCGGAAAAAATCACCTTCCGCGCCACCTACTTTAATTAATGTTTATTTATACAAAACCCAGCGGGGGGCTTGGTTTCCATACAATTTTGCATTTCGACATGGCATTTAAGTTGACTTTTGCCGATCAGAACTTTAAAATGAACGTTTTAATGGCTATACTCTAGCCGCTAGAGTATAGCCATTAAAACGAGATAAAAAATGTAAACAGTTTTGATATGTCTCTTTAGCGACGAAATTCATTTAAAAATAAAATATATTTTAAAATAAATAATGGTTAGCGACTTTGAGACATAGAAAAAATATTTTTTGTATTTTAAATTAAAAGACTCATCAACATTGTTTACGTTGAAAGATTTTGGTGGTTAGAAAAAGAATTTAGAAAAATTATGGTCTTGAGGCGGGAAACATTAAATTCTTTTTCTAACCACCAAAATCTTTCTACTAATTTTTCTAACATTTATATAATGTTAAAATTAAAAATCGAATTGTTTACGTTGTTTATCTCGTTATAATGGCTGGAGTATAGATCTCATGCCAATCAGAGGTAGAACAAAACTGTAGAAGGAACCAGAAGGATTAGAAGTCGTGAGAACCTGAAATGACATGCTTCTGTCATTTGAAACGAGGTGTTGGTAAAAGAGAAAAAAAGCATATGAAAGGGTGATAACCAGTGATAACGATTGGATAGAAGTGACCTGTGGGAAACAAACATGTTATTCATAACACTGGTGTTGAACTCGAATGGATTCAGTCTACTTTTTTTTATTAAAACGTCGCAATTAACGCTAATAAGTAATGGTGAAGACACGTGGTAAGTGGCATAGTAGAATTATAGAATACAATTGTCACCAAACAAAAACCAATAAGTCCTTTGACTTACCAACCGAATAACAAAAAATTGTTACACTGTGTTGTTTTGTATGCTTTTTAGCGGCTCTCAATCTTACCAAATATGGCTGGACATACAGAGCAATCAATGTAGCTAAGGTGAGTGTTAACACGTTGTGAAGGGGCCACGTAAACGTAACACTTGGGTCACAAGCCCTGCTCTCGACTTCGCTCTCTATAATAATCTGGACTTGGAATGGCACCCCAACCATACCCAAAGAGGGTTAGTGTCAGGCAGGCAGCCGGCTGTAAAACCTAAGCCAAAACTTTGAGCAGTATGGATTGGAATGTTGTCATTCCAATCACTCTCTCCGTTCATCGGTCTCTCGACATGGTCCATTCCGTCTCTTTTTTATACATTCATTCATCACTAGCACCTTTACGGTGTGATGGATGATATGAATCAAAAGGGAGTGGATGGCTTGATGATGTTTGAACCGACATGAATGGAAGAGGTAACATACTGCCGACCTTAGATAGACTGGGAACAGGGCAGGGAGAAGAAGGAATGGCACCCGCTATCCGCAATGCTAACAGTATTCATGTCATTTTTGTACTAGGTATACATACAGCAAGCTCATTAAAATTGAAGTCACATCCTAAGGTGTCCGAGACTTTTTTAGTAGAGGTGTATTCACGTAGTTTTATATCTTATGTAATCCAGTTACAACAGTGTACCGAAGCTGCGTGCCACACGGGTGGCAAACCGCAGCTCACTCCTACACTCGGATGCGCTAATTCCCTGTGTGTGCATTTATGTACCTACCTATACCTTCTTATTTTATTTTACACTGGCCGGTTCCGTATTCGTCACGAAATCCTTGTGTTTGTTTGTAATTATACTAATTATGTTTCTAACGGACGTGTTGGTTTTAACTATAAAGTAGGCATTAATATATTTCTGACACTCGCACCTTTCTTCTAACTAGCGCAAAGCATGGTGCTTCTGTTATGGATACTAGATGGCGAACAAATTATAATGTATCTACATAATAATGATATAGGCTAATGTATTTTGAAAACTAATTTGTCAACCTTAGCTGTTTCACGCGTAAATCTCAAAGTCAGTCAATTTTTTTAAGTATGATTAGGTAATTAATTCCAGTGCAACATTTTAGTGTGATTTAAGAGTCTACGCACGCACTTGCACCAAAATCGGATGCAATATGTCTAATAGACTGAACTAATTAAATTTACACTATTTTTTTTACTTAAACAATGATTTAATTATTTTGGGGCGTGGCATGGCTAACTCAAAGTGCTTATACCTACACATTGACAAATGCCAATGTAAATCGCTTTTTTTCCAACATAAGAGAGATTGATCAGCTCAATTGAGAGATTGAGCTGGTCAATCTCTCTTATCTTGGACCAAAATCTGTATGTATTGTATGTGTAAATGATTGATTTCACGACTAAACAACACTTTGGGTTATATAGACTTATAACACTACTGATTGTTAAATTATTCCATAGAAATTCAATGCTTTTCGAAATAGCTAATTAAAATAAAAAAAATACAAATCTACACAGTATTGCAAGCAAAGCAACAGTCCAACACTAGTGTTAAATCTTAGATTGCTCGTTTACAGTGCGGTGGCGAGGGATAAGACAAGTGATGTCGAAGGAAATGTGGCCAGTAACCGCAAGAAGCCCCGCGTGGCTTCGGCACAAAGCCCATGGGCAGGGGCAGGGTTGACAGCTTTTCAAACCTTGTTTTCTTAGGAGTGCATAACGCTTCTCGACAATTTTTTTTATTTATTTTTATTGAATTATAGACTATGAAAGAAGCACAAATCAAAAATGCTTTACAATAAAAAATGAGCCATAATAAGTACTATAAATGAATACCTACACGCTGCTTGTAGTAGATACGTTACGTGCCTTTAAGCCTCTAACGTGGTTTGAAGTGGGGGATAAGTCAAATATAGGTATAGGTGGATTGTGTGTTATAAATATGTAACAATTAAAACTAACTTTTCCACGAGAATAATAAATTCGATGCGGGTTCAGCTGTCTCAGAAAGAAGAGAGATTTAAATTTATTTCAATGGACAATAATAAATTCAGATAGATTTTTTTTTTAAACTTAACCATGCATTAAACGCCTCTTTTACTTCAATACTCCTTGGCATCTTTCTTTCAAAATGTATTTATATGTTGTGAAAGAGAAATTTCAGTGATTGAAAATTTGATTTATAGTCGTGACAAATACGAAAGAAATTCAAATATTTTTAAAATCTTAATGTATAAATTACTAATAGAAAAAATTAATAAAGCAAACAAGGTTTGTGAAATAGTAATATCATGACAGAAAAACGACTAATCAATATTGTTATTGCTTCGGCAGGTGGTAGCCCTAATATAATACGATCACAAATGTTTTGTCAGAAGTGCTAATGAAACATTAAACCGGCAATCAATATCACATACGCTGTCGCTATCCATCGTAGCTACAAAGTTATATTTAATATCGCGTCGAACAAAGGCACGACCGTTAAATCAGGAAGTAATTATAAATATTACGGTAGGTACCTTTATAGGAAATTAAATAATCAGATAGCAACTTTTACAGTCTATCTATTCATTGTAGAGCAACTTTCTGAACTAGATTGGTAACCAGATCTATCTATTCACAAATATGTACAAACTGATGCATGAATGCCTTAGAACAGTCAAAACACACACACATGATTATAGATACACTAACAAGTTATATCTTTTGTTAACATTACTGTTTTATAGTTTTTGTCAATTATCACCTCTTTTTTTATTAAAGTGGTTCGTGGTAGCGGGAGTCTGGTGACCAATAACACGGGTATTTTGTACTAGCTCAGACATCAGTCTCTGACGTTTATCTAATTTTGCAGTGTGATGCGAAATAAACTAAGAATTTTAATATAACAATCTAAATGAATGCCAACTTATAAATAGCATACATAGGTACATACCTAGAGCATAGAGTACATACCTAGAGTACATAAATCACGCCTGTATCTCCAAAGGGGCAGGCAGAGGTGAATTATAACCCACATTTCGCCAATTAAGTTAGATTTGGGGTGGTGACAACTGTATTCTACTCTGCCGTCACCACACGGCTTTTGTAAATAACACGATTCTAAAACAGATTTTTTCTCCCAACAGGTGTCAAAGACGATTCAGACGACGTATCCAGCAAGAGCTGCGGCGGCGACTCGTCGGGGCTGGCGAAGAAGCAACGGAAAGCGAGAACCGCTTTCACGGACCACCAACTCCAGACATTGGAGAAGTCGTTCGAGCGGCAGAAGTACTTAAGCGTCCAGGATCGGATGGAGCTGGCCGCGAAGCTGGGCCTCACGGACACGCAAGTCAAGACCTGGTACCAGAACAGACGGTGAGTTTCATACATTCGTATGTATTAATTTTGCGCTTCGAACTACAGAGGGAAACATTATTTCTTCTCTTTCCTTCGTTCGTGCTAAAATTTCAAGGCTCGAGTTCACTTACACGTAAAACGAGCGATTATTATTTTACCGTCGGTTTTTGACATTTTATCGTATGGTAGAACTGGCAAAAACTGACCGTTATTTTACAATCACTTGTTTTACGTTTGTTTGTTTGTGTTTACGTTTTAGTGAATACGAGCCTTACGTTATATACTACATAAATTAATATTGTAAATAAATACTCCACTTGACCATAATATACTTATAAAAAATCATGACTTTAGAATGTCGGTGTTCTTCACACTAAGGTTTTCCCCTACCATGATTCAAGCCTCCATTCTGCATGTTGGTCGAAAGCCAGCGATCTGATCATTCGACCACGCCAGTTGTCAAATAGGTATAGCCCGCAATATTTTGATAACGAATGTTTACTTATTCATAATTAAGTGGTTGCTTGTTTCTTGTACCATTTAGATCGATATTAGCCATGGAAACTCAGTAAGCGATCAGTTTACACAGTGTAAAAGGAAAAGCGGTTTACTTACGTCAGCTTAGCGACTACCACCTACTCGGAATTTAATAGTATTAAAAAGACGAAGACAGCACACCGAATGAAGAAAACAATTATCGAACGCGTGGGGTCCGGTCCAATTTAACAGATAGGAGCGGAAATTAAACTTTGACCTTAAAATTTGATTTAAAAGTAATCGAAATATTTGTATATATGATTACTTGCAATGATATTAAGTTAAAAGGCAAAAGAACCTCCAATATGGCTCATTTTCTTTTTTACTCAATATTAGCACCTTTTTTACAACTTCGGCACTTAAACATAATGATGAGTCGTAAATATCGAAGTGCTTTCTTAATGATTAAATCATTCGGTGTGGTGGGAATGATTTCTTTGCAGGCTTAATGATATTTGGTTATTGCTAGTTGATTTATGTTTGACATGATTTTAAAGTTTGTTTTTCAACTTTTTAGTAATTTTTACTTGTTGGTGACATTGCACGGCATTAATAGCTATTAAATAGCCCACTGCAACAACCGCATCGAATCTTTTATTGCAAAACTGAATTCTAATGTCATTTAATTCAAACACCATAATTTAAATCATTGTAAATTAAACTACTTTTACGGATTTCATTCGCTTAAAGATTACTAACCAGTGGCCGTAGTCACGGAGACTCTTTTATTTTAAATGTGTAGTGCTCGTGCAAATATAAAAGAATTGATTAAGCATATAATTAAAATTGTTTACATACACAAATCACGCCTTTATCGTCTTATTATGAGGGCGAGTCTATTGCCATTTACCGGGAACTTCAGTCGCAGTACTTTGCTAGATGGTGCACCAGGAGGTCTGCTGCCCATTGCTTGTTATATTATAAATCTTAATCGCCTTGTACGACACCCACGTGAGAGGTAGGAGTGGTGACAATTGTATTCTTCTTTGCCGTCACCACACGATGGATTTAATTACTTACCTATATAATATATATGAGTCACAGTGTTTGTTAAAAAAAACTCCCCGATTTTTATGAATTCTTTTGTGTAGGTATATATTTGGTAGGTCTGAAAATACGTCGTAGGCTATTTTGTACTATTAAGTCACGCCTATATCCCCGAAGGGGTAGGCAGAGGTGAACTAGCACCCACGTTTCGCCAGTTATGTTAGGTCTCATGTAATAGGTGGCGAGCCTATTGCCATTTATCGGGCACAAAAGTCGCAGTAGGTACATAGCTAGATGGTATAAGAGGAACGCTGCTGCCCATTCCTCATCACTGATTTATCCTTAGGCGCCTTGTACGACACCCACGGGAGAGATTTGGGGTGGTGACAATTGTATTCTACTCTGCCGTCACCACACGGCACCATAACCAGGTGATAACGAAAAAACAGCGTTTACCGGTTCAGCTATTATTAATATATAGACCTTAGGCCAGTTGGTTTTGAGTTTATGAATTTTAATAAAAGGGAACTCCTCCGCTGACTCCTATGAACGGCGGTGGTGACGGCGCCAGACGAGGTATAACTCGTGAGATAGTCGGCGACTCTCACAGGAGTATGCTGAGTCAGCAACATTGTCCAATATCGCTACCGACGGCTTGCACCGTCAGAAGACGTGCCACAGGAAACTGGATGTATGCTTTGCTTAAAAGATTAAGTTGTTGTATTCATTTCGTGAGGCTCCAATTAATGGTAAGCCGTTTTCTGCTGCTACAGTTGGATATACTATCGGAAACTATTAATTCTTGTTATTTGTACACACATACATACATAAATCCCGCCTATTTATTCCTGAAAGAGTAGGCATATTCTTGTTATAATAGTACACCCACACATACATACAATAGAATACAATTGTCTCCACCCCCATCTCTCCCGTGGGTGTCGTACAAGGCGACTAAGGGTAGGGAGAGCGATGAGTAATGGGCAGCAGGATTTCTCTCATACCACCTAGCAATATACATGGGGCCTACTAACTTAATTAGCGAAAAGCCTACCCCTTAGCGGATAAATGCATCATTTTTAAAAACATACCGTAAATAAGGACACGGATATATGGATTGAAAATCAAAGCTGTTTACATTTTGTCTCTCTCTATAGTGGCTGGCGTATAGAACAGAGTTTTTTTTCACTTTGTCCTAGTATAACCTCCAAGCCATTTTGGGCAATAATTGTTAAGTTATTATAGAGGTCAGCGGCGACTGTACAGCGGCGGCTATTTTAAAAACAAACGTTTGTAATTAGGAGGGCGGCCGCCTTACAAAAACAACGGTAGCCAAAAAACTGACCGTACTAATTTTCTATTGATTTAATAGCATTTTTATTATCATCTACGCTATTTAGAATGTTGCCTCACACGTTTTCGGTAGGAGAATAAGGAGAGCTCATTATTTTTTTTACAATTACATGTATGCGTAGTAGGCAGTTGAAGGTATATAATGATTTTTTCGATTTGAATATTTAATGGAGTTACGTTTCTGGTGGTGTACAATTATTTTTACATTGCGATTACTATACGGTATTGTGTATACTTACGCGTTTGTCAAGCCGTTGTTCATATTATGTGACGTTCGATAAAAAAAATAAGTCTCTATGAAAAATACCTACTTATAAACAAAAAAGATATTTTAGTACACATTTACCGTGCACTAGCACTACACTAACGGTCTTTATGGTTTTATCAATATCTCTACCAAATATTTATTGAATTTTAGAAATGAGGCAATACTCTTTTATTTTAATGGGATTTCGGTGTCATTTTTATAATATTTCTGTCATTTAAAAAAAGCGAATTTTTAGCAATGAGCTATAGATGAATCTTTTCTAATTACGAATTTCGATATTATCACCCGGAAATCAGAGTTCAATACTATTATTTTTTATAATATTTGTGTCATTTTAAAAAGACAAAAGCGGTGACGTGACGCCTGCGTGACGATGCGCGGGCGCCGCACACGACGTCCGCCCCGTCTGACTTTTTCAATCGCCGCCACTACGCCTTTTTGCCCGATTTTTTGTTGATTTAACATAATTTTGGTTAAACTAATGTTTGGTCTTCGATTTTTCGGTTCGTGAAAGAGTGTGAAATCGGAGATAATTAAAGGATGTAATGGCTTTAGTGCGGTCACTTACTTCTTGCAGGACCCAATATTTAATTTGGCTTCAAACTACGGAAGCACACCGGGTATTATATGCTTGGACTTTCGTAGCACCTTACCCACTTGGCTATCACTGATCCTTTGTTCATTAACTTAATGCGCGATATGTTTTCTTATTAAAAAGAGTTGGTAGGCAGTTTGTGTTATACCGTCACCCACGTGAGTGATTCAATTCAAATTAATTGGTAACATAACATGCATACATATTTATGAGTATTTAGCAATTGATTATTCTCAGCAAGCATTTTGTCTCTCTTAAATACTAAAATCGTTTAGAACTTTAGTCATATTTTGTTTAAATACTCAAATCGCCAACAGGAACTAAGAAATGCTTATCATCACTGAATGAATATTTAATACAACAATTTTATGGTCACATTCGTTTTTATTTCGCAGTTTATATATCAACTCCTAATGTTCATAAAAAAAGCAACAAACATTAAATTAAAATTTTATTGCTAATTCTTGAATTCATTATCTAAATTTAGATTGTCTATGCCAGAGCTTTTTCATCTATTAAAGTAAAAGAATTAAACGAGTTATTAAGTTCTGAGCAAACAAGTCACGGGGCATTGTTCTTATTAACAATGAAATAAAACTTCTTAAAGTGCCATCAGTATGCAACTTTTTAAAGCGAATGTAAAATAGTACAAAAACCGTTTATCGTTTAATAATAACTAGTGTTTTTTATAACATTAACAATCGTTTAACACAATTTTTATTAGGTGAAAAACCCCAGCAACTGTTCAATACATTTAGGTATGTCGACTGTTTGTAGTTGTGTAATTACTATGGAAAAGTGAATTTTTCTCTCGATTTCAGAGCTTGTCCTATGGGTATAGAAAGTTATACCCCCGAATACAGAAAGGCCACTCAAATTTTGAGCACTGCTTACAAAGTCAAGTGGACAATACAGCTCAGAATTTGTATGGAAAAAGGTCAATTTTGACAATACTTAAATGTTAAGGAGGACTTCAACTTTGAGTAGCGTTTCTGTATTCGGGGGATATAGGTACAGAAAAATTTGGAAAATGTATTGTCTTGACGCGGGATACACAACCGCGTCCTCCACTCTCCACGGTGTTTTATCTTTGTAATAATTTCGAATTATCATCAAATATTGGCTTGCTTATCGCAGGTTCGCCAAGATAGCCCGGTGGAGCGCGCCATACATAGGTGCAAGTCATGGGCGCCTGCGCCGGCGCCGGCCCCACGGCCACTCATTACGCTCCTTCCGCCGACGATTTTGACACTGCTCTTTGTACTAGCCACACGTGATGGCCAGTTAATTGTTTTATAAGGTTAAGGGTACCACTCAAACGGTTTTTTGTACGGCTATGATGCTCTTCCAACTTAATAGGTATTACCTTCGTTCCTTCTTCAAAGTCGGTGTCATTTAATTTCTAGACACTTCAAGTAGGTACTACAAAACAAGTGACTGCAGAATTGGTACCTAAATCGTAAATTAAAAAACCAAAATTGTATTAGCAGTAGTCGAATACAGTATTATTACATCCTGTTCTTGTGTAAAATCCGTTTAAAATACAACAAAACTAACAGCAGCATTTAATTAAATTCATTTCTCCAAAAAAAAACCTTTACGCGATCCACAATAAAAGTTTTCACACAACAAATCTTAACATTGGTAATGGGCAGCCGACATAAAACTCTCGGGCGTCCACGAACAACAATCAAAAATACATTTCCCTTGCAAGCGCGGTCGGCACCAGGCGTTTATGAAAATGAGAGACGCAGATCGGCAGTGTGATTGAGCAGAAAGAATCGTTAAGTTCTTAATGCTTTTGCGACTGTCTGGCCGCTCGTAAATCCGTAATAGGCCGGGGGCAGGCGCCGTTTAGCAGCGTTTAGGCGGCGGCGACGTGTAATCCAACCCTAATGACGCATTCTGTAATGGCACGAATACGCGTCCTGCGGTGACCTTACAAACGCTGGGTTATTCTACGGCTGCAATCACTAACTGCCCAACAACGACAGACCGTTATTACAATAAAACGCCTCGTTATGGCTCGAAAATATTTGCTCGGAATCACGCTCATAAAAGGCACATAATTTATCAACGAAGTACAAATATTTGTTTATTTAAACCTACATAAAGAGCTTTCAGGCTATTGACATGATGAGAAACCATAACTCTTTTTCCTGGCATGATATCAAATTACACTCTTCTTATTCTAAGTTAATAATCATTCATTACTCCATAAATAAGAAGTAGGTATACACAGAAGAAAACTGTGCCTACAAGGACAACAGCGAAAAATTATACATACATTCACCGTATAGAATATTAGAAAATAAGAACTTGTTAACAAAGACTAATACGAATGAAAAGTATAACAGTGAACAGAGTGACCTGTGAAGAGAAGTTGAAGAGCGGAGAAGAAGCCCGTATTTTTGAATGAATGAATTATTCTTCATTCAATAATGTGAGTTTAGAGGGCTGGATAGCGCAGTAATGAAAGAAGCATATAAGTACAATCTTTGAAAAAAGCTACATGGTCAATGTAAAAATTACAGAAAACAATGCTATAAAGCAAACCTATTAAAAATTATGTAGGTACGCAGCAAAACTTCAATAAAACCATAGAAGATAAAAGTTGCGCATTAGATGAATATAAAATGTTTTACTGCTCATGTCAAGTGGTGTTTAAATAGAAGTAATAAATTTACCGGTACCATATTTAGGTACTATTATTTAAAGAAATGCCTTAAGTCGTGTGGTCGTGTAGTTTTTCGTGAACAAACTAAATAATCTATTTGATAATTCAGTTTAATTTTGCAAAAAGCATCATCTTTAGAATTCCTCTATTGTTTGAAATAGTTCGAAAGTTCGAAATGTTTTAATGACTGCAGATGTGACGACGTCAGGTAACGTAGGATTTTTGGTCAATAGTTGTATGTCCGTAATAACATACCTACCTACTGAATGACTAGCCAGTTACATCACCGAGCTTCACCTTTACAAATATTTTTAAATTAAAAATAAACATTAAGATCAAGATTAAAATAATATTGCTTTTTTTTCTAAGTAATAGGTAGGTAGGTATATTACTACTAGCTGATCCGGTAATCATTTTGCCCTTATCAGTTAGGGGTTAAAAATAGCCTCTATATCATATTCTTAGGCCTAACAAATGTAAACAAAAAATTTCATAATTCAATCAAGCCGTTTCGGAGGAATGCGATAACAAACACTGTGACACGAGATTTTTATATACTAGATAACAAACGCTGTGCACAGCATTCTTAAGAATCCAGTTTGAATGTGATGCCTAAAATTCTACTCGCTGTAATTACTGTATGAAACTGCATTCTGTAGTTGTGCCATTTAAATAAATAAAGTTGTCGTTATTCCAATAATAGATATTGATAATTTTGCATTTCCAATAACTTCGACTAGCACCTTGCGCCTACTATTGTGAGGGCTGGTATAGTACTGTAAAAAATCATCTACCTATGTTTAAGTGTACTGAGACGTGACTGGAGTTTTCCCTTTTGCAAGCTAGGTGGCATAGTAAAGATGGATGCATTCTTCACTATGCCACCCAGGACGGAAGATATCCCATGGATTTTTCGCTTTAACTTGCATATTATTAGCTTCTTAGGTATAGGTTTCATCTAGTAATAATCTGAAGGTCTCTAAAATGCTAACCTCCCTTGGATGGGGAAACATTTCATAGAATTAAAAAATTACTTAATAAGATTAAATAAGATTTGTTGACGTAGATCGTATTTCGTGGGTTGACTATTATCTGACCTATGTATTCAATTGTTAAAAATTGTGACTAACGGTGTACATTTTATTTGTCAATGCATGTTAAATAAAACAATTCTCAAAAATTAAATAATAAGTCCTAACTGTAATTACGCCGCCTACGTTTCAGTTCAGTTTCGGCTCCAAAAGTTTTGTCAGCGCGTTCAAGTGAAGTGTGCGTAAAATTATCGGATCGGGACAATACATTGGCACTAATAGTGTTAGTTTGTCAAATACTTTTGCGACTTCTAAATACCAAAGTTAGTTAGAATTAATAGGGCCGGACATCGTCGTGTAATCTGTGTCGCTTGCCCAATGACGCCGTCATTGCTTACACCGGTAAGGATTCGTCATAATATCTGTTAAATATGATTAGCTAAGTACCTAGTTGTGTAGTAAATACATAAGTAGTTTTATGTTTAACGTCTGGAAGGAAAAAAATAAAGGAAAATATGCCAGCCCCGACTCGCCACAGCCCAGGGGTTTCGTGACATCCACCTAAGGAAGATAGCTCAGTGCAAGTAGCAAGATATACAATAAAGCAAGGCAGCCAAATGGTGGAGAGTAAACCACCAACAACAGCAGAATCTAAGAGTTGGTTGGTATCAGATTTAAAGCGGCCGGCTGTACAACTTTGGACAAAAGGTTGAACGGCATGGATTGGAATGTTGTCATACCAATCACTATCACTGTTAATTTTTTTTTGCTGATTTAAAACTAGGGGTAACTGTGGAAATTTACTTTTCACTTTTTACTTTGTGTTTCTTAAAATTGTTCAATGACTAGTAAGTTTTGTTAGTTTTTACATAGCTGTCTACCTAATGCAATATTTGTGATGGGGGAGTCACTTGAATCGATTACGAATCGTGATGACTATAACGCAAACTCACGCGATAACCTTTATCGACTCTGAGGTTACGGTTACCGTCCATTGTAAATTCGTATCATTTGTATAAACGGTGCAAGATTCACGATGTGGCTAAATGTAGATGGTACACTACACAGTAGATGAATCGGGACACACCACACGGAATAAAAAATACATTTGCGAGGTTTGGTAGTGAAAATTCTTGCGCTCTAAAAAACTTGAATATTACTAACATATATAGGTAGGTGTATTAGACATGTAATTTCGTTTTTACCAATAAATACATCATATTATTACATAGGTAATTACATATTGGTAAAAACAAATTTGTCTAATACACATGTGGTGCTATCATAATACCTTTGATATGAAAATTTAATATTATTGTATAGTAGGTACGATCCAGTTTATAAATAGATATTACATATTAACATAGTCATGCGTTCTAAATATGTGACATTATAAAATTCATAAAAATGCTCAAAATATAAGAATAATTAATAAATATCTAGCTAGATACACATATATTTCAAAAAACGGTTTCTTTAATATATGAGTGCTTCATAAATAGCTAAGCATTGCATAAATATGTGTACAACTTATCCCATCAATTCAATGTGTTGTTTTCACACATTCCTGGAAATACAGTGTGTTGAGATATTTAGGATGTAATAAGTAATCATGTGATAACCAGATGTGATTAAACCAGGTTGAGTTAAGTAAGAGATAGGAACCTTTATTTCCGTGTGTGTAGACTAAAAATAATGCGCTTAGTTACACATGAATAATTTATTGAAAATAGTTTACAATAATGCGGTAAGAAATTTGTGTTGTATTTGCGAAGTCGAAAATTGAATAGAAAAAACATTAGAAGATCGCAGGTCAACGTGGCGTCAGTAGACTCGCTGCTCATTGGGCGTATTGCTGCTGATGGCGTGATAGGCAGCCAATGGGGAACCACTGACGACGTGGTGTCAATGATGACGTGTCCCAATCAGAAAGGGGTTGCGATTCTCAACACTGTGAGATAGTGGGAGTTTTTTTAACCTTATCCCGTTACTTTTTTCGATTTTCCTGTCGGGTCTCCGTGAATGATCTGTCTCCTATGCTGGCCTGGGAGCGAACAAATAACGTAGAATAGGCCAGCCCCAACTCATCCCGTGGGTGTCGTAAGAGTCGACTAAGGGAGATTGCCCGGTGTAGACCAATAAGCACCTTGGGGCACCCGAATGGTGGAGGGCAAACCACCAACAACAGCGTACCCAAAGAGGGTTGGTGTCAGGCAGGCGGCCGGCTGTAAAACCTAAGCCAAAACCTTGAGCAGTATGGAATGGAATGTTGTCTTTCTAATCACTCTCTCCGTTCATGGGTCTCTCGACATGGTCCGTTCAGTCTCTTTTCTATACATTCATTCATCACTAACACCATTACGGTGGGATGGATGATATGAATCAAAAGGGATTGGATGGCTTGATGACGTCTGACATATGAATGGAAGAGGAAACATACTGCGTCGACCCCAGATAGACTGGGAACAGGGCAGGGAGAAGAAGAAGAAGAGTCTCCGTGAATGATAGACAGAGAGAGGGTATAGGGCTATTGTTTCCATCGCAAGGGGAGCCCTTAAACCAACATGGATCAAAGGTCGCAAGCACTGCTTAAGGTTCCCCTCGCCGTAACTCGATAAAACCGGAAAGCGGATCGCAAATACACGGAGAGGTAAGATGTTAAGTCGCGACGCGCGACGTGGTCGAGTGGTCAAACGCGATTTCTTCCGAAAACGTTTCGCTCGTTGAATTTAAAACAGACACAAATCGAAAAAGCTTTTTTTGCAAAAATAAGTCTAAACGCTATACATTGTGAATACACATTGTTTCAACGTATTTTATAAGTTATGTCGTTTATATATTACCTAAATGGGCGGTTTGTTCACGAATTATGGAGTTTTGGTAGATGGGTTGATATGACTAGTTGTTTAAGTTCAGGCGGAGAAGTTTTAGCTAGCCAAATAACTTTAAACTGTGAATGTAGAGTCAGCAGTCACAATATCAAGTTTCCTCAATCACCTTTGTGCTGCAGATACGACAAACGGGTTCAAGATAAAAAAAGGGAATGGGGATATTTGATAATTAGTATAGTCAACGTCGTGTTGACTGTACCTACCTATACCTACATCTAATATTTCCCCAATAAAGTATTTTTATCCTTGAATAATGTAATGATAATGGGCGTTAGGCTCATAATAATTGCGAAAAAATATAGACATTGCAAATTAGTTTTCTAAGCACGATTAATTTAAATTTTGTATCAAACGACACAAAAGCACCTAACAGGTACCTGCAACTTTAAACCAATCCCTTAATCAACTTGATAGGTAGGTATATAGCTACCTATGTGTACAAAGAAAATTTACTATTCCATTTTGTAATCTCTATTTAATAGCCACGAAAGCATACGAAATGTTGCACGAAAGATTTCAATTAGAAAACAGCACGATCTCGATAGTGGAAAAATATCGTAAGTTATCGGGATACCGTACGTGTGTATCCACATAATGACATAATGCGCGGGTTCCGTAGCTACCAAGAACACTAATCGGTTAGGGAGAATCCGAAATTACAAGTCAGAGACACGGGAACCGAACCAAGGTCGCCGAGGTCGCCCGACTTATCATTTAACCACTAATCACCATACTGCAAATGCCATTTGAGTTTTGGTCGGTTTTTAATGAGCGGATCGGATTAGTTCTACTTTATAATTTGGCTTCCAACTCTGGGCAGTGGAATGATCGCTCTGAGGCCGATATTAATCGATGACTCAGTAACAATTCTCGCATTGAAATCTAGATATTTTGTTGAATGCTATACCTACCTCTTAGATATAATGAAATATCTAAAATTCTCACAGACTCACATATACTACCTATACTGTGCCGTTATCACAGTAAAGGAAGTCATAAAGACTGCAAAAAAAAGGTATTTATTAAACTGCATACTTCAAAAAAGTTTTTACATAGGTAGGTACTCGTATGCGTCTAGTAGGTAATAGAATACTTACCGACCTCCTCTTACTACATATTTTACAGATATGATCTATCCCGTAGGTGACCTCTCCGATAGGTGGCCTATTCGGTACGTTATATTACAGTAGAATTAAAAAGCATTTATTTGGATTACGTAGAGTTGGATTATATCCTTCAATATACCCTTCAAAAGTCGCTACGTTCTTAAGCTCAGCTAGAAGTACCTACCTAGCATAAAATATATAGGTAGCTGTACATTTATGTCAAACAGCCATCTACAACGAGATGTAGACTGTAGTGTGACGGCAGAATAGAATACTAACTATGGTCACCACCCCTATCTCTACCGCCGGTATTAATACATATAATAAGGGCTATTGCAGCGATTCTGGTATACCATCTAGCAGTATAAGTTACTAAATCACTAAATCGCAACTAATATTATGATATTAGTTGGGATATAGTGACAAAAAATGAATACTAACCTTGGTAGGTACGTAACAAATACGTCTCTACCTACGTAGATATTATATAATCTAAACATAACACGCCATCATAACAATAAAAGCGCTCAAACTTCAGACAATTCCCATAAGAACACTCGTACAAACATGTTTCTGAAACTTTCTAAGCAGCGTATAAATAACGTTCGGATGAAGCTCAAATTGTGCCGATCGCTGCGCGGCGAGAGGACGTAACCGCCACGCGGATCGATGAAAGTGCTCTTTGTCTGCCGGATATACAAGCCGAATTCGCATCACGTCGTCCAAAAACCCAAATCGAGATAAACAACCTCCCCCTCGAGGAGAGGTCATAAGCGGGAACGTTTTACCGGACGATTTTCGTCTTTAACTTGCCACTGTTAAGGCGGGTTTTCGGGTGAGTTTCTTCGAACAACAATTGAATCAGTTCACGCAGCATCAAATCACTAAACCACTGGGCGGGGCGTACCCAGACTCCGCCGGGGGACTGCGTGACAGAGACGGATGAGAGCAACCTCGGTGCTTGGCGTACGCGGTAGAGGGAGAGCAAAGTATCTGTGATGTCTTGAGACGGCAGTCCGAATTTAAGTGCTCTAAGAGAGCTTTTTGTTCGTAGCCGGCGAAGGCAATAAAAGAATAGTGTCACTGAGCAGATTGGCGCCCATTGAGCGCTCCACAATTAAGTAAGTGCTCTTGAATGACGTTCGTTAGGAACAACCCGTCATAATAATGTGATTAATGCAGGAGCGGCCGCTTTCTATCTATCACTTGTCAGCTACCGATAATTAAAGATCGGTATTCAAATTAGCCGACTCTTGGACTATGAGCACACGCGTTACAATTCACGGCGAAGAGTTTGATCTACAAAATTAAGTTTTATAGGTATCATGCCGCACGTAAACGATGGGTACCTACCTATCATATAGGTATGTAAATAATAGATAGGTACTTCAAGGAAAATAAATCTTTTATTTAAAGAAAATAAAAAAGTTCATTTCATTAATTATTTTACTTAGATA
This sequence comes from Cataclysta lemnata, assembly GCA_963931975.1. Lineage (NCBI taxonomy): Eukaryota > Metazoa > Arthropoda > Insecta > Lepidoptera > Crambidae > Cataclysta > Cataclysta lemnata. The sequence continues at coordinate 5,599,512 of OZ008342.1, forward strand.
CATACCTACATTGTCCTGTCTCAAAAACACAAAACAGGCATATTTAGGTACACAAAACAATACCTATAGGCTATACCCCGATTTGTCTCCGAAAAGTAACAATAATATTAATTAATTTTATAGATAACTTATTACCTACCTCATATTTTAAATCTATAAATTATTATAATGTTGAGCACAGACGTTCCTCAAAACTTACAATACTTCCAATTACCTACACGTTAATAATTTTTTGTTCGTGTTCCCAAGCTACAATAATAAATAGTAACTAACTTTGTAATGTTATAGGTATTAAAATGTTGTTGAACATCTAACTCGAAGCAGTTCCCAATAACATGATAATTTGAGTTTAGAAACGAACGAGTTGACATGATTGCCATAAATCATCGTACCTACGTCGTACTACGCGGGAGACGAGTAAAAACGGCCCGACTCCCCCTCATTTACATTTAATGAAATTAAATGATCCATTTAGAGAAATTAATTAACTAGGTGGTCGGTGAACCGTCTGCTAACAACCGCTGCCCTAGCGCACAATGCTCGCCGCCGCTAATAACAATGATGACGCGCATCGCAATAATAACTCCCTTCGAATTAAGGTACGCACCTATCACACACAACGAAGATACTATAAAATATATCTTATATTCGACGTATCGCTCACCATACTATTCAACGGAACATATATTTTACCTATATGGCAATAGGCTCGCCACCATGGACATGGGACCTAACATAATTGGCGAAACGTGGGCGCTAATTCACCTCTGCCTACCCCTTCGGGAATATAGGCATGATTTATGCATGTATGTATATTTTACCTTACAGTATCTTAAGATACCGGCCGAGCGGGTGACATCTTAATATGCCAAAGACATCTTAAGATGGTCGAAATATTATGTTAAGATATGGAACGAATCGGGCGACTCGCAAGACGCTTCCAATAGAATACCGTAGTTGCGATATTTTATATTATAGTATCTTTACTTGTGTATGGTCGCTTATGATAATGTAAATTAATATTAGATGCTATAATATATATTATATTCGCTGTGTGTGACTCGCTTAACAATGATGATGCGCATCGCAATAATAACTCCCTTCGAATTAATAAAAAGCTCACTTGATGACAATGGCCCCCGCGCTCGGAACTAATCGAATAGCTACTCCACGGAGATATTAAATTCAATTTTACGACTGAGGGACGCTGGTTTTTTTACAATTGTCTGAATGATGTTATTGTTTGCGCAATGCAAAATGAGACCTTTAGTAAAAAGCGTTAACGGACGTCTAACCACGGTTAAATAGGTGTAGGTACTTAGGTATATAAAATGGTTATGTTTCAGAACCATTCTGCGTAAATGAATATTGTCGTTATGTTTAAGTTAAAATGAAACCAAAGAGAACGTCTACCAAAGAGAAATGAGAATAGATTAATAATAATATGTATCAAAAAGAGCCAACTTAATATGTTATGTGACAAAAAAATTAAGTACAATGTAGATGTCGACAAATTATAACACTTATTCATGCTCCTATTATTACCCTAAGAATAACGGCAATGCCCGGTTCATGAAAGTGAAAGAAATTAATAGGTACATAATCCCAAAATTCTGTATTTTAGAATCACATTCAGTATTACTAGATAATATAAAATACAATAAAATTTATGATCATAAATCAAATCTAATTGATTACAATCGCTGAATTATGCAGATAGTTTTAAACTTACTACGTACAACTTTGACAAACAAGATAGCCTACTACTAACACTCAATATTCGGCAATATCCCAAGTTTATCCAAATTACAATTAGTCATTGCTATTTATTATCAAGAGCAGAATTGGCGGCATCCCATCGTATCTCGTAAAAATTCTATACGGTCACCCTTTCTGGAATGAAATAAATCAAATTAAATCACTACACGCTCCGCTGAGCGCACTAGTGCCCAAGACGTTTTGTCAAATTTATTATTTTATTTATATTTTTTTATTGCATTACAACTCTTTTATTAGTGATCTCAATGCGGTTACTCCATTGTGCTCTCGAGTGGCCTGTGACAAATTTCATCACGATTGGGGTCACAAGCGTTTGGGGCCCGTGATCTATGGATTTGGGGAGCGTAAATGATAGTTTACAGAATTTTAGAGTCGATTTAAGCTCCTAATGTAGCATAAATCGTTTTTATACGTTTTCTTGTGGGATACGTTCGCTGTTCGTGTTCGATTTGTCCGCGGGTTTAATGGGCCGCGAACTCTTTGTATAATTTTGAGTGATTGCCAAATTAATTTCTACCCTTTAAACGGGTCTACATCGAAATAAAAATTAAATAACGGCTTACATGCATGGATTGAAAAGTTTAGCGGCTGCTGTTATATTAATAATTATAATTATATTAATAATAATTTATTTTTTTACGACCTTAAAAATATGAAGCGTCAAACAAATTTTGGCATATAAAAGCGAGCATATAGCATCGAGAGCTAATCTTAATCCTTAGGTAATTTTCGACCACATGCATGGATCTTATTATTTGTAGACATTTTAATCTATGATTGATGTCTGTTATGACATAGGGATATCATCCTAGTAAGCTACATCAAAGTACGTAGGTAACTGCAAAATGTTTTAAGCAAAAGGCGACTTCTAAGATCCACAACAGTAGGTAAGTAGAGTTAAATAGAGGGTTAATCCTTTAGTAATTAAGTGTATTGTACAGCTTCCGCATCTATTTTACCACCAAACTTGCCACGAACCGTCATTAGTACTAATTTCTACATTCATACCTACGTAGGAACGGTTATCTACACCTACAATTATTTAGAAATTTGAATAAGAATACTAGATTTGTTCATTAAAAACTTTTTGATATAGTATTTATGTTCATATTTTTATACATTTTAATGTTTTATTTAAATATAATATAAAATTTTATCATAATACCCGCAGTTTTTCCTTGAGCCGAGTTCTAAAAAACAATAAGTAGCTTAATTTTTCGAAAGTTTGTTTTCTTTTTCTCCATTATATAATATTTACCAGATCATCGAGCTCTTTGCGTAGACTGACTGATATTAACGTTACAAATGTCTTTGGCCACAGAACAAAATGGAAGAGACAGACAGCTGTGGGCTTGGAACTGCTAGCGGAGGCGGGCAACTACGCAGCCTTCCAGCGGCTCTACGGCGGGTACTGGGCCGGGGTACCCGCGTACCCGGCGCAGCCGGCGCCCGGCGCCGACCTCTACTACCGGCAGGCTGCGGCTACCGCGGCCGCTGCCGCTTCCGCCTCGGCTAACACGTTGCAGAAGCCTTTACCTTACCGGTAAGATTTCTATACAACTTATTTTTGGGCCTGTTTCACAATCGACAAGTAAGTTCTAAGTAGCTTACTTTGCAGTTCAATTGACATTAATTTCATATTACAACTGTCAGATGATCTGCGAAGTGATTGTGAAACAGGCCCTTAATTTTATATTTTTTCCATGTTACTTAATACATTGTGTAAAACTAAGATGACAGAAAACATAGGACAAACGACGAAATTTCCGAATAATTACAACTTAAAATACAAAAAAAATAAAAAAGTGTATATATTATTTTGTCTGATAATATTGGTTTTGGAATTACTGTTCGTAATAAGACCCATATTTACGCATGTCTAAGCTCTATGGACACGCTGGTAGTTATACATTTTAAAAAACAATGTAAAGAAGCACAAAGAACTGACAAAACTATAAACTGTGCCGTTTTCCGCAAGTTCATGTTAACCCGCTCCCGTTTTATGTAAGCAGATTTCAATTTCTTTGGTCTACCCGTCTTTCTTACTCAATGAGAATAATAGCAAAGTGTGAGAATGACGGGAGGACCAAAGGAACTGTAATCGGCTCCGATCTATTGGCCTCCGGGCCCTTAAGACCTGACAGTGTAGGTGTGTACTGACTCTGTAGTTCAGTGGAAAATCGCAAAGTGGTTCCTCGGATCGTTAAAATACCAGTGGTTTTCACAAATAGCGAATACCTACTTAATTTGCACTTCATTGGGTGCTTATTGACCGAAGAATACCTATAGGTAGTGGCGCCGAATTGCTGGTGACTTTCTTTTCACAATATCGCTTTGAGGCAAGTATTACAAAGTCATGCCTATTACGCGGGTACCCGTTCAATAGATATGTTTGATTTCTCGTATAAAGCCTCCTGTTAGTTTTTCGAGGTCTATAGGCAGTTATCGTATATAGGAGATTCGTTTCTGTGGATGTTGAGTAGCTCCGGATATAATAAAATAATGAATATGTTCTGGTTATAAAATCATTAATCTAATAATTCAAATAAAAATCATTGAAAGCAATTGTTTTGACTGCATATGTATGCATTAAAACGTATACCTACTGCTTTACTAACACACTCAGACACTCAGAGACGTCAATAACTTTAATAAGTACTTAATACAAAAAAATATAGATCTAAACTAGCAAGAATAGCGACTAGTTTTGAAATCGGATTTTTCTGTACTAAGTAATTTTCAACGTTAATTGACGTCTCTGAGTGCGGCAGTTAGAAGGTGATTATTAATAATGACTTAATTGTTCATAGGTTATATCCGGGTGCTCCTCTGACCGGGGTGCCGCCCTTAGGGCTCGGCATCCCTGGCCCCTCGGCGCACCACCTCGGCTCCCTGGGGGCTCCAGCACTCGGCGCCTTGGGGTACTACGCCCAGGCGAGGCGTACCCCCTCCCCCGACGTAGACCCTGGCAGCCCGGCACCTCCACCACGCTCCCCCAGAGAGCCTTCGATTGAGCGACGCTCGGACGACGAGGACGAAGACGAAACAATTCATGTTTAGACTCTCGTGAACAACAGTAGTCGAGTCGAGTGTGCCGTGGTCAAAACTTTAAGAGTGGTCGTTCCCAAAACCCTTCGCGTTTGTGTGGTCGCCCGAGAAATCAGTATTCACGCGCTGAACAGTGTCTGAACAAACACTTAATGTGGACGTTTGATAACATATTTCCAATTTGGCATCGACGACGTCCGCCACAGCGACGCTAACATGTCCAGAATATGTGATATTATAAGCCCAGATCGATGTAAGATGTAATGTATAAATTGATGTTGTGTAATTATTGATTAATTAGTGCGTACACTTGCTTTGTAAGGTTCAACGCTGAATCGTATACATTCCATTTTATTATTTATACAGTTCAGTTTTTTTCGTGGAGCGGGTAAGCACTGCCTTATTGATTTATTTATTATTTGGTAACCAGATCGTATTGCCTACTCCCTGTTAAAGTAAGAATTATAAAAACAGCTATGTGTATGTGGTAGGTACTTTCATATTGAACAAGTATTACAATATTTTGTATATTTTTCCTATAGGTACTTAATACATCGTGTAATACGAAGCCATATTATTTATAACGTTAAAACTTATTCGCTCCATGACAGAAAATAAAAGGACAAACGACGAAATTTCCCAATAATTTCGTGATGATGATCTCCACATCGTCGGAGTAACATATTGTATTATTTTAATCTCAAAGAATACCGATAAGTTTTTCACGTATTGTACAGATCTATACAGATATTTTTCTAATTATTTATACAACAAGAGGGTAATCCGTTTTTGAATTCAGTTCTGCTATTATGAAATACATAACTGCACATAAATTTTATTTATTTTCAAGATTTTGTAAAAGCAAACCTTTCTGAATCGTCAGTCCAACCTATATTATTTTTATCGAAGAAGAATTGTTAATACAAGTTTTTCATGACGTAATTTATGTAATATAAAAATTTTATTGATGTGATTATGAAGCCGCGAACATATTCGGCAAAACTTTGTGCAAAGAAACTGTATATTATTAATAGTTATAAATTAATTAGTTATTATAACGATATGTAGCTATGTATTGCTAGTATAAAATACGAGTACACAACTTGAGTATTAATGTATGTAAAGCTATAACAGTTACATAGCGAATATGTACCTACTTAAGCAATTCGAAACGTGGCATTTTATGTCAAATAGATTTTGTGGTGTTTTTTTTTAATTAAAATGTTGTCAATTAATTTTAATTTTATTTGAATGACCTCATCGTAATCTTAAATTAAACCTTATGTACATTAAAATATTCACCCTTCTTCATAAGTGGAGAATTTACCACGAAGTATTTACATAGCTTTAGTGAGAAATATTAATTAAAATAATTTAGCACATTATTTCATGCTTAGACAACACTTGACCGTAAATAACTATTTTCACATTTTTTTATGTGACGCAAAGATAGCTCTAGAAAAAACCCCGCTAAGTGCGATCAATGTTAGTCAGAAAGATGGGATCCGTACATAAAGTATTAATTAACCCTTGCCGGGACTGTAGAGTAATTTCCGCATATTATTATGCAGGTATTTTAATACTTCATATATTCTAATTATGTTCATTTTAAAACTAACAAATTAGATTTACAGACTCTTTAGGATTTCATCGGGATAAAATTAATATTTCGAAATTTTTTTTACTTTATTTTCTTTTAATACCTACCTATAGACTCTCTGTTTTTATTATCGTGTGTCTGTTTAAAGAAATGTAATAAAATTTGCTAAATATAAGCAAGTAATATTGATTAGATATCATCGCAAAAGCGTCACCGTCGTGTGTTACATATAAAGTAGACAACATTAATTACATGTTTAACCTTTCGTAAAACAATTGCGAAACAATACCTGCCGCTTGTATACTGCGCGGAACCCTAATTAGCAATCGATTTGGCTGTGTGTACGTTTGAAATCACTACCGTTTTAACTGTGCAGATTGGCGCTGCACTAATTGCGCGAATTTGATCTCTATCACAAGAACAACAAGTAACAGTATCGGGGACGCTGAACGGATAGCAATGCAGCAAAAAGCGAGTTTAATCTGAGCGGTTAAACAGTTGTAACGAATACCTAACAGCGGTAGCATGCCGGCCGGTGGTCTAACTCCCCGCTGTCACGCCATCTGATGCCACTTCAGGTGCCATGCAGTACCTCCGCTTTTCTACATAAACTAGGTTTTTTTTCAGGCCAGCTGAAAAACCTGAGCCAAACCTTTGGCAGTATACTTAATTGGAATATCGGCATAGTCCTTTCCATCATTTTCGGTACACCTTTCGTCCGGTGTTCAGGACAACAATATGAATCGAAAGAGAGTGGATGGCAGATAAACTGGGAACATCACTCTCAGAGTTCCGGTAAAATACAATAGGTACACAGTTGAAATATAAAATATATCATGACAAATATAAAAAGCTAAGTTACTATATTTTTCCTATTAATTTATTTATGTAGCTTGTTAATTACTTATAGATAGGTAGATGGAGTTTATTTCATAATTTTTAAAATTATCAAAGAAGACTGTAGTACGAAACAAAAATTGTATGAGTTATCATCATTATTACCAACCCAACCATATTGCTAGAGCACAAGCCTTCTCTATAGATGGAAGAATATAGAATTCTGTGTAGGGTTCACGAAAATATTGTTTCTATAAAATGTACTATAAATATCTTCCTTATTTCTCCCTGTTAGATCAAAACTACTTAGGTAGGTACTCCATAGGTTCATGGGCAGACACTCAGATTGCCTTTTCACTGGAAGGTACCTTGAGGTCTACATAGTATTTACCGCTGTTGTTTAAAGAAGGTGAAGAATCGAGTATCGAGCGTTTACTGTCGGAGAGAGGCCCTGCTGGCGATGACACATTGAATCGACGGATTGATCGGCAAGACGACCCTATCAGCCTTATTAATAAACAGGGTTTAAGTATAGACTAGTAACTCAGTGTTTTGTTTCTTTTCCTCGCATTCAAAGTCATGTGAGACGAAGACAAAACGTGGAATAGATATACCATGTTTACGACCAGGGGGCCAACCCGGGCCGCCTAACTCGATTGCTAAAGCAAAAGCTATAGTTTATGACGTCATGCTGTCATTTCGCACCAAATGTACCTAAACTATTAGCGATAGCTTTGAACGAATGATCACCGAATGATTTTGTATGAATTGGGCACAATATCCGTGCCGCCTAAAAATTCAGTCTGGATGCTATAGCAGCAAGCAGTAAGCAGTGCATTGCAATATACCTATCATCAGCAATCGAGTTAGGCGGTAGGCCCCCAGTTTATTAATGAGATGGTAAGTGTCCGCCGAATGTTCAGCACGTGCGCAGCCTGGAACGCTAAACATATGTTTAGGTACGTAGGTACTCTATTTTATATAGCAAGAAAACGGAAATCATCAGAATTATTTTAAAAATTTCAAATGGGTTAGTAATATCGATCATGCGTGTTTATCACCGTAACCAAAATAATATGATGTTGCGTACTTTGCACAATAACTGTAATTGTTTATTACTAACGCTTACAAAATTTTATTAAAGCAAATACCATTCAGACAACTTTACTCACCAAATTGTATTTATTAAAAAAAAAAACAGTTAAATTTTCCAGAAAAAACAGTTATTCGAAAACGAAAAGTATTTTTTTCTTTTGCCATTAGTTTAGTTTTTCATTAGTCATTTTTATTTCCCAAAATACCTATCTTCTAAAAATCCAAGTACATTTTAAGTAATTAAAGAAAATTTCGATTTCCTAGTATCCCTTTTATTAAAATAATAGTCTTTTAATAAAAAAATATCCCTAAGCGCTAGCGAAGAAGACTTACTGGGAGATATGTACTGTGTGATCGCGAGGTGTCGGCCGCCGGCTAATAGCCCGTGGTAAATTGTGTGTGCTATCTCCATTGGAACTAGACAGGATGTACTTTGTACCAGAATACACCTTTTTCGTGTCGCATTGTTACACTATTCAGAAAAGTACGAGTTATTGAAAGGGCCATGCATTTAATTCGCACGAAACCTAATGGCAGTTTACGTAAGTGGTTATAAAAAATTCCATTGCGAATTTAATAACCCTTGAACTGTCTATGTTCCTATTAAATAGTCTGCGTTTATATCCTTAACCGTTTGTAATAAGAATCAAATTTACGTAACTTGTTTTGGTCGACTTACCGACAAATGAATCTAAATGTTGTTTATATAGCCCAATGAAAATAATTACGATACATTAGTGGTATTTTATTTATTTAGTGCAGGTACAATGGTAGAGGGTTGGCGTATTGGGCATGGTAGGATGTCTTGGTAGAGGTCTTAACTATTACACATAAGTAAGACTTAACTGACAATAAAATGGAATAGCTGGGGAAATTATCGTAAAACCGGTAAAACGACGGTTAGAGATACAGCTCACATACACTCTGACACTCCGTTCAAAAGAAAGAAGGATCTGTGAAATTTAGACTTAGCTAAATTGGCCATCAATGTCACCCAATATTTCAGCGATACAAACTACATGTATTACGTTAACGCCTTTCTCCTACAGGGGTAGGCAGAGTGCTTTTTTCCAATTGCTTTTACGCTTCTTTCGTTTCATCCAATCTCAAGAATGTCCTCTTCTCTTCCGCAAGAACCAAATCCGCCTAGGAACCAAAGCGCATTATTATGAGACGATAACTCTTAGCATTCCATAGATTCAGATTCATCGTGCGGATGCCGGGTCCATAGTGTGGCTGAAAGGAGAGTCAGTGGCAGCGCCGGGGACTTTGTGACCCAAGTGTAGGTTTAAGAGGTCTCTTGAAAACTAGACAACACTATATATATATTTGTTAAGATTCTGTGAGAGCCGCCTCTGACACACGTTCTAGTATAGAAGTTACGTAAGTTCTGTAGGCCTATTCCCTAACTTTTTTTGACAGTTGAAAGTGATGATCACCGAACTATTTACGAATACATTGCTGTTATCACAGGACAAGTGTCACAATAGCATTATAGTAAAGTAGTAATGGATAAGTAAATAGTTCGGTGATCATCACTTTCAGCTGTCAAAAAAAGTTAGCGAATAAGCCTACTGGACAAGCCAACGTCTTATCGCCAGGTGAATATTCCTTGCCAAACCACGTTAATATTATCCGAATCGGCCGTGGAGCATTCCAAACGAAGTCCAAACGGACACAGCATTAGGGCGAACACGAATTTCGTGTAGAACGGTCACGGCGGGCGGCGGCATGCCACCCGCTTCACAAAACAACTTGTCCTCGCGCACACACAATCGCCCAATTCTCCGGGGCTTTTCTTTCGATTTCCTCAGTAACATTTTTAGCGGGCATAAAACCTATTTAAAAAGCAATCAGTCAGAGTCCGCTGATTGCCGGCCGGGCACGCCACCGGCCGTGTTCACAAAACGGAGCAATTAACAATACACCCCCCTTCCCGGGCCACCCCGCGAGATCTAATCGCAAAACGACCGTTTTCTAGAATCGCCTCCACCGTGTAGCGTGCTCTTTGCGGGCAACGATAGCTCTTTTGATGGACACCGGCTTTATTCAATACTCGCGGCTGTGGCTTGAATTGATTTCGACAAGATGGCGGATCTTTCAAAGACGCCAATTAGAGCGTTGCATTTTATATTTTCAAATGTTTATCTAAGTTGTTACAGTTACACTGCCATCATAAATATTATTAAGAATGCAGTAATTTGGAATATTAACATAGATCACGGAAAACTGAGATGGATTTACACAGATATTTCGTCCCAATTTTGATCCAACATTTATTTTATTTACTGCACACTGGCTTATTTTGCTAAATTTTGTGTTCTTCAGTAATTTGATTTTTTTACCTGTAATAGAGAAGTGAGAATGCAGATAGGTACTCGGGAAGTAATTTCATTAATTTTATTGTGCAGAATACCTGCGTAATAATATTTTGTTGATCGTTTCTACTGAACAGTAAGCAATTAATTGCATACAGTTAACTCATAAATTAAAACAATTTGAAAATCCTAACAGCGGCTATTAATTAGTAGGTACTATCAGGAAAACAATTTATAATAAATCTTAACTTGTTCTATTGTAAAATTCGACATATTATTGTGGGAAACTGACGTGCCGCTGAATGTACATTTATCACAACTGCATGCTGTACGCATGTGCCAAAAAGGTAGCTACCAATCTATGTTAAATGTCCATTTAGTCGCATTATAAACATTAGTCATCATCAGACTTCCTGCTGGTGGGGTAGGGGTCATCATTATCATCACCCATCCTTTTCTGTTTTTTTTTTTTGGAATAAAGAAAAAGGATAATTTTTAATCGTCTTCAACTTCGATTATTTATTAAATATATCTATATGTTACCTCTAGATACAAGTCAGTTTATTTTTATAAAAAAATATTACGATATATGAGTAATAAGTTCCTGTAATTTATTAAAAATTTACTAGGATAGCCTAGTAAATTTTTAATAAATTTCTGCCATTACAGTAAAACTTTTTTGGAATAATTGTAAAGATGTCATTTATTGAAAATGTTTTAAGTTATGTCTGCCTCTATAGTAGGTAAATCTTTTTTTGAATTATTTATTGTAAAGGACGTTACACGTTGAATCGCCTGTTATGCCATTAAAACAATTAAGATGCACAATTATACTGTAATCGTAACTCATTATTAGCAAAGCACAACCTCGCTGTCAAGCGCGAACGAATACTTGAGAAAGCAATTTTACTTGGCAAAAATAATTAATGGCATAGACCCATTCAAATGGAGTCTACAGTAAAACTGCCAAGGAGTGTTCATTTGTTTTAATAACACAAGTTATTGTATCATTCATGACTACTAGTTTATTTGAGTTTCCTTTTTTTTCATAGATCTGCTAAGCTTTCTGTTGCTGTGCACCGGCTAAGTTCATGTATTATTTAGTAGAGCATTTTTTATTTACTATCAACTAGTTCTGTAAAACTGTGTTCCTTTTATATCGATTATGTGTTCGTTTAGATAATATCACTCCAATCAAATAATATCATTTTCGGCCTTTCGCAAATTCATGCAGTTACTAAAGCAAAATTGGAGCTTTACACTTACAGCACCCGAGCGAATATCAACTGCATTATTTCCACTTAGAAGACCGTTAATTAAATTACGGCAGTGGTGACGGCAGAGTAGAATACAATTGTCACCACCCCAAATCTCTCCCGTGGGTGTCGTACAAGGCGACTAAGGATAAATCAGTGATGAGGAATGGGCAGCAGCGTTCCTCTTGTACCACCTAGCAACAGCAATGTACTGCGACTTTTGTGCCCGATAAATGGCAATAGGCTCGCCACCTATTACATGGGACCTAGCGTAATTGGCAAAGCGTGGGTGCTAGTTCTCATCTCTGCCTACCCCTTCGGGGATATAGGCGTGAATTATGTATGTAATTAAATTAAATAAATAATAAGATATAAATGAATCGGAATCATTTAGAAAAATACCTTATACCTACACTCGCGCGGTAGGTAGGTAAGCCAACAGTGAATAGACCAATAGCGAATAGTGCGATAATAGGGTCAATTCTGACATGATTCTCTAAACTTAATATCAGTTTGTCCTCTTTATTCTGTATTGAGAATGAAAGAGAAACACTGTTGTCAAATTAATCTTAGATTTAGAGAACCGTTTTCAGAATCGACCCTATTATTGGTCCCACGGAAGGCCGGACGACCATAAAAAAGGTAAGATTTTGGTGGTTAGAAAAAGAATTTCGAAAAATTATGATCTTGAGGCGCGAATCGAACCCGCGTCCGCTGCTATCCGGGCAGGTGCCTGACCGCTCGGCTACCCAAGATACTAATTAACTTGCCGAAATTCTTCTAACCTTTACACTTCACGTTGTAAGCCAACGGGTACCCTCGCAATGTATAAATAAATTTCAAACATTCCGGTTCGGTTAAGCTTGGGTTTGCTTTATAAACTATTTGATTTTAATTTTAACATTATATATAATAATCATCATATAATAATCATTATATAATGATAAAATTAAAATCAAATAGTTTATAAAAATCTAGTCATAACCTAGAGCTGTTACAAACCCAAATTTATTAGGAGCAGTGTTGGAAAACAATTTCGAAATAAGCCTTGCCTGAAATCTCAGATACGACGAATCTAAGTGCATAGATAGATATGGTATTTATTTCCAACGCGACTGTACTTGCTGACGAAAGCAGTCCAGTAAATGTTAAATAGCAACTTAACACGCCAGTTAGATAGGTACTAATGCAATATGAATATTTATGCTGTTTAAACGTTCTTTAATCACCACAGACACGAACGGTTTTTGTCGCCCACTGGCGTATATTGACATACCACGGTAAATATTTCAGCTGTTTAAAATCAATAATAGCTTTTAATTAGCCATTAACTTTTGTTTTATTTGCTCACTAGTGTAGGTTTATTGCGCAAGGATAAATTAAGGTGATTAAGTACACCTTTGTGCGGGTTATTCTTCACCGGTCCGTGCTTACCTATTGTTTTTCTGTATGGTTTAACCAGATGAATTTAATTCACTGTTTACAGGTGGTTTTATTCGTTAAGCTATAACTTTTATCACTTAATGGTATAGGTATGTGCAGTAGGTACTAAAGGACCACATTTGAACGAGTGTATTAAATTATTGACCAAAAATCAACTATCTCGAGTTCTTCCGTGCTTCGGAAGGCACTTTTATTGAAACTACACCGGGGCGCAACGCCCGGGCATTCTTCATCTTTGCTTTCTAACAAGCAGTTGCCCCGGTACCCGATACTTCAAATCTGTTGTAACGAAAATATGACCTATAATGTGCCAGCCCTGCCTGACTCATTCCAGAGGTGGCAATCACATCTCTGTCGTGGGTGTTGTAAAAACGACTAAAGATCAAAATAGTGATGAGGAAAGGAAGAATAATGAAACAAATAATGACTATGGCATATCATTGTCACCTTCCTTGCCTGTTCCAGTTTAGCTTAGCACTATGAAATTATAGATATTGAAATAAAAAGTGTCACTATATCCGAAAAACAAACAAAACAAAAAACTAAATGATCATTGGGATAGCGTATTTTGCTGCGGTAGCGTCTTTAAGGTGGTATTGTACCTAGTACTGATGATATCCTTGTAAGTATCTCGTATGATCATTTTGTCTACCGTATCCATCTTGCCTGCCCCCTCTGCTCTTTGTATACTGCTTAAAACGGTCACTTTCAATGTATAAAATAATTTTGAAAAATATATTCTCGCCAGCCTCGCTGTCTGCACCCTTAAGGTCACAGATATGCACTAAAGTTCCCACGTCTCGCATATCGTATTGGCAAATAGTTTTACGAGCACGAGAACATCCGTTTTAGGCAGTATGCCCGGTGTATGCCACTTTACCATACTCTTTGTTAACTTTACCGTATACCTACTTTTTTATATGCGGAAAATAAACACTGCCATTACAATTCAACAAAACTGATTTTAAGATAAACACGCGTATGTTTATCTTAAAATATCTGAATATTCAAATTTTTTGATAAAGTGGTGCCATAAGACTACACTCGTATAAAAATTAATGGGCGAGCCCTGCGCGTTTATCTTCAAGCTATTTTTAGAAGCTCATTCACAAAAATAACTCCGGAATCAGACTGTGAAATGTTTACGAACGTTGCGCAATCCACGGAACAGAGGAACGGCCGCGAAGCAACGTGCAATGTATTCACCGCTTTGTAAGTCGTTTAACGAGTGTTTAGCGCTAAATCAATGGTCAACGAGGCACCCCCCGCCCCGCCGCCAGTCGACCCTCGCGTTGTAGATCCGTATCGCTTCCGTTGCGCCGACGCCGAGCGCGTTATTACTTATTACAGGTGATTTCAAAGCTTTTTGGCGCGCTTTACACAGAGGCGGCGTTTCAGCGTACCGTAATATTCGTAGATACACATATCACGACTATTTAGACAAAGGTCACAGTTTCGCCAATTCTATTAGGTCCTAATAGGTGGCAAGTAAATCGCAGCACGCTGCTGCCATTACTCACCACTTTACCCTTAGTCGCCTTGTACGATACCACATGGCAGTATATATTCGAGGACAAATAATTATCAAATTAATATGCTTGATGCATAGTATTTCTGCGCAACGATGCGTCCTAATGTAAAGCGCTAAACCGAAATGATACATCTTCAGAAACATCTCGCCTAAGAAATACATAATGAAAATATCTGAGACGTGAGACGTGTTCATGGTTTGGTTTAAAAATTCTTGGTACCATTTTACAAAATGTTGGAATGGGTATGGAGGAATGGGCAGCAGCGTTCTTCTTATACCACCCAGCAATGTACTGCGACTTTTGTGCCCGATAAATGGCAATAGGCTCGCCACCTATTACATGGGACCTGACATATTTGGCGAAACGTGGGTGCTAGTTCACCTCTGCCTACCCCTTCGGGGATATAGGCGTGATTTATGTATGTATGTACAAGCCCTCTAACAAAATAATAATTTGAAAATTCTATCTCTGGAACAAATTAATGACACCAATTTCCCGCCAAAAAATCGTTTTCCTTAATATCTTTTTAAGATAAAACATGACACAGTCAAAAACAGTCCATAATCTCACTTGACCACTTTTACGACTTAAGCCGATAATATACCAGAGGTCCCAGCCGAGTGACTTATCTATTCGAACACATAGGCAAGGATTAGACGGTCAATAAATATCGCCATTCAATATCGTGATACCGGTGTCAGTAACTGCCGCACTCAGAGACGTCAAATAACGTTAATGAGTACTTAACGTCAAAAATGACAATTCAAAACTAGTCGCTATTTTTGCCGGGTCTATGGTCTAGATTTGAATGAAAATTTTTGGCATTAAATACTCATTAAAGTTAATTGACGTCTCTGAGTGCGGCAGTAAATAATGAATCTTAAATAAAGTATATAAAAAAATCCATATTTTTTATCAATATCGTGAATGAAGTTGTATATTTCGTTTACACGTCAATAAACATCGCGATATTTATTGACTGTCTAATCCTTGCCATGGAAAACAAAAGTTTGAACCTGACGGTATTGTTTTATCTGTAAGACGTCAGTTTCATACATTTTGTATTCCATGCGTGCGATAGATTGCTTGCCTATGCCCTCTGATACTACTAACGCGGAACTGATGGGTACATTAAGCATTGTTTTAACAAAATCTATAAAACGGCGAGCGACGGAGAACCACCGCCTAGGGGAATTTAAAATATTAACATGTATAACGTATTTGCATATTAATGAGCAGGGAACGCAAACTCAGCTAATAGAGGCAATTAAAATTGTTGAAATTGTTCGTATGGTGAGCTTTTAATGCTTTACTTCAAAGTTGCGTTTTAAAATGGTACACGTAGAAAAAAGTTTACCGGAAAGCGGTACGTAGGTATCACTATAAATTTTCAGGGTAGTGACTTGAAAAATTCCTTAATATCCCTAATTAATATTTATAAACGTCCATGTTCTCTCATTCTAATCCTGTACCAGACGCATAAACCATTTACAATAGTTGAAATAACAAACAGATAATATGTAGTCACGCCTTTCTCCCCTGAGGGGTAGACGGAGCTGTTTAGCACGAGTGTTAAACAGCTCTGCCTACCATCACATCCGCTTATTTCAGGTCCCATTTAATAAGGGGCGAGTCTATTGCCACTAACCAAGGAACCTGGACAAGTAGCCAATCTATACGAAATTCCGAAATTCCGACAGCTCCTCATACATTTGACACAAAGGTCGCCGCCATATTTTTTTCCCTGTAATACGTCAGTTTCATACATTTCTATTGTACTCGTTTGAATAGATCGGCCACTAGTTTAGCGGGATAGGAACTTTATTCGCAGTAATTATCTAGATGGTGCACCAGGATCGCTGCTGCCTATATGCTTCGTAGTCAGCCAGAGAGGTAGGGTTCTATAGTCAACATATGGTAACATAAAACAGACAATCTAACTGCCGCACTCAGAGACGTCAATTAACTTTAATAAGTATTTAATGTCAAAAATTTTCATTCAAATCTAAACCATAGACCCGGCAAGAATAGCGACTAGTTTTGAATTGTCATTTTTTGACGTTAAGTACTCATTAACGTTATTTGACGTCTCTGAGTGCGGCAGTTAAACTCTTTGCGCTAATAGTGCAAATAAGTAACAACCTTCGTCTTGCTTGCAATCAAATTAAACATTATTTTTCTCTACAACCGACCAATCTATGTTACCACGTTCAATGTTCCTAGTAATTAGTTTATTGCTCATATTTCATAGCACGCCATGCTTACGAACGACTTAAATACTTGAACGAGTCGCTATTAAGACACGTAATTGAGCAGACAATACGATTTGAATAGCAAAGTGAAGCAATTTTTATTTTACACGAAACCGATCATAACTAAGCAACGCAAAATTATAGTTACCGTTTAGTCCTAATGAACGATTTCGATTCAAGGGGCATTTGGACTTATTCCTTGTAATACACGATACAAATTCATATAATTCTATTTACGGTTGCTTCTTCTCTATTTATTTCTTGTTTGCTCTGTGACTTTCAATTGTTTCTAAAAGTTCTCGAATAAATGCGTTTCTTTTTAAGTTTCAAAACACCCAAGTACTTGGTATTTCAAACAATTTGGAACATTTAATCGTTAACCTAGGTATCTGGGTTTTTTTCACATTTGTTAATCTTTTAAATTTTGTAATTATCTAATAATAATTAAACAAATGCAGAATTCACATAAAAGCATAACATTTATAAAACAATCGCTCTCGGTTATCCAACAATGAATACAAAGCGGGCAATTTGTTTTGTTTTTTTTTGTCGTTCCGTGTTTTTAATTCAAATCCATGTTTATACGGTGACCGGTATGGGAGCGATGCTATCGGCGCTCGCCCAGCAATTAGTCGTTTCATTTCAGTCGCTGGGCACCGATAAACCGGTGTACGTTGTGTGTGCACTTTTTGTAATTAATTCCTCTGTATCGATTGATTACTATTGTTTATGCGCAACGTTTGTTCACTATGTTTAGGTATGAGTGCCAGTGTGTTCATGGGATTTTCTATTTTGAATGCACCTTTTAATGTGAATCACTCGATTGCTATCCTTGAAGTGGGGCCCAAATAGCTACAGGCTACTACGTATTCGCACAAATATAGATAGTTCGAAGTTATTGGTTCATAATTTGAATTATAAGAAAGCCTTAGTCTTAGTTGGCCAGTTGGCCTAGTAGTATAGGCATCAGCCCGGAATGCGGAGGACGTGGGTTTAATCTCCGCATCAAGCCTATATAATTTTTCGAACTTTTTCTAACCACAAATTTATTTGTATAAAAAAGTAATTTTTAGCGTAAATTAGTTTTACCCATTTTTGCGTGTTTTAAACTTTTATAATTACCTGCCAGCATAACTATACCTACCAGCAATTTGGAAGACGACACTCGGGAATTACGTACGTTATTGTACAAGCGACATGTCATTTAAGGCTTTTATTGTTTACCATGCTAGAGGCGCGCGCGCACTTTTTGACAGGCAAATTAGATAATGCGCGGGAAACGCCATTGTTCTCTGAGTGGCCTGATTGTCAGCGCTCTTTTCGGATTTTAATCTGCCATTTGTGAAATTATGGAAATGAAATGGACGTTTCGCGGTTAGCTGCCCCCGTGCCTGCGGGAGCGACGCCATTTTGTAATTTTATTGTTCTGACATTGAATTAACGGCGCACATATATATGAATTACCGCGTTAGAATTGTAAGTGCTATGACAGACAGATATGATCTGGCTAATGTTCAGATTAGTATACCGTGAATAATTGTATGATATAGTTCTGTCTGTTCGAAAATTCCTTCATCATTTTTATTACTTACACGTTTTTATCCTACTGTGCACCTCCATAAAATTAAATAAACGTGATATAAAAAAATACTAATTTAAGTTTAACGCCTCTCCAGCTACCTAACCGGAAATTTAACGTTTATAACGTAAAACCGCTACAACTGTTATTTAATGTGTGTCTAAATACATGCCATGATCTACATATCGTATCATAGGTACAATGTATTTTTATTTAGGTACCTACCTATCTTTTCTCTATACACTAGCCTCAACTTTTTTCACAGTGTACTGTGTACTGGAAATCAGAAGTTGTAATATAATACTCAATTACCTAGAGGGAGAAGACGTGACAGAGAAAATATCTATTTTTTATATTTAGGCAGGTATGCCCTCTATGAGCCTTCTTCCCGTAGAAACTTCAGCACATAACACCTCGTCAATTAAAATTGATTCATAAAAATAATATCTAATAAGCATGAATGTCAATCATCCACTGCAAAACAGTCAGTAAGTTTATCAAATGTCAGACGTTTTTGTGTTCGAGTAATCACGATGTTATCGGTTCATTCGCCCTCAGAACGCTTGTATACGTCGAAATAGAAAATTGGCCGCTCAACCTCACTGCCGCTGTTAGGGTGACACTCCACCGGAGCGGTGACGCTAGAACAACGGTGCAGGGCAGTGTCAAATTCGAGCAAGGAATGGAGCCCGCGTTGGCTATCTATGTTGTTGGCAACACAGACACCATTTTTTTTATATTTGGTGAAAGAGAGATAGGGGGATGACTTCTTAGCTCAAGGGAAAAGGATAACAATTGCTTGCGATAAAGTACATACATACATACATAAATCACGCCTATATCCCCGAAGGGGTAGGCAGAGGTGAACTAGCACCCACGTTTCGCCAATAATATTAGGTCCCATGTAATAGGTGGCGAGCCTATTGCCATTTATCAGACACAAAAATCGCAGTGCATTGCTAGGTTGTATAAGAGGAACGCTGCTACCCATTCCTCATCAATGTTTATCCTTAGTCCAAAATATAAAGTGGAAAAAAATATTGACCTTAATAATAACATTATTTATGAAAAATACTTTTTTGAGAATAATTGAAATAGTTTATTGCCCTTCTAATAATTATTTTGGGTTTTATTTAATCGCACCGCATGTTTGATAAAACGAAAAAAGGGAATTAGAAGGATTATCCTTGGATTTTTTTCCTATCAAAAAAAATTGTTACAATTAATGTTTTGGCTTTTGTAAAAATACTTTAATGACCCAACTCTGTAGATTTCTTAACTCGCACCATTCCCTTTGGTTACGCAAATCGTGTTCGCTTCAATGTATGTGGCACCCTTAGTAAACATTCGTGCTATTAAAGTTATTATTTTCCATTTCAGTTTTTCTCGTAACTTTAAGAAATATTTATTTATGATTTACTCTGAAATGATAACGACGATCGAAGGTGGCCGTAATTAAAGGTAACATTACATAAAATAAGCAATTATTACGATACATATTTTTTTAAGCTATCTACTATTCATAATAAATAAATATTATGAATACTTCCCTACGCTTACTACATCTAGGTATAATATGTATTAACATTATACAAATACTACAAACTTTACCTGCCCTTCAAACATACCTATATATAGGTTCGCCTCCATTCATAAATTATCACTGTTAAGACCAGTAAAATATTTATCACAATATCGTAAACTAATTTTATTTCAAGACAATGAAACAATAATAACTACATAAATAACAAATCTTTTATTTGTCAGTGTTCACGACTAAATTTTGTGTTTCAAATACACAGGCCGCATACTCAGACAGCGATCTCAATGATAACGCATTATCACAAACGAAATCACATTTTATTACCAGCAACAAAATGCTTATGCTTTATTTACGCTTTCTTAATAAAAAATATACATAATTTAATAAATAGAGGAAAAGAAAATTGTTCTAAATTTGGATGAAAACGTGATGCGATGTGCGCAGGGGAAGGCGGGCTAAATGGACACAATGAGCGAAACAATAATCAATGTAATAATAAGATGAATCAAATATTGACGGTCGGTTTGGTCCGATGGTCAAATCTTTGACCATGCATAGAGATATAGGACTATATATACTATATACTACTATAGATATAGGAGGGGTTTAAACCCTGGTAATATTTTTAGTTTATGCAAAATATTTATACCTTTTAAAATTTTTATGAATATTTGTCCAGCATCTTGTATCTATAACACGATTAGATACTTAGGTTATTTTAAGGATAGGTGTGAATTAAAGCAATATTATTAAGATCTCGATAACAATGTAACAAAGATGAGATGTAATCATCATTAAACTAATATCAAAATAAAATATCAATATCTATCTGCTATTATATCTAGACAGACATCTGTCTAACTTGCCCATCCTTGCTCTTGCATTACTGACACAACTCACTATCGCGCCGTTGTCAAAGTTCCGTAAGTCCGTGATACGATCTTAATAGTATTCAAATATCTTTACTTTCAACTTCACGTTTATACGCATCAAAAACCGTAATTATGAATAATAACTCGGGTTTTAGGCTTCGTTACGTCTTGTCTGTTAAGTAAGTTAATAGGAGAGAAAAAAATGACTAAAAACCATTCACAATTACGGTGTTCGAAGAACAATAGTTTAACAATATACACGTATTTGGTATTCATATGGTTTGTTTTTGTTCACAACCTATTAGCATCAAATTATATCATGTAATTAGTTCGTGAACTGAATAGAATTTGTAACTTGCCCTTAGCTGTCTTTGTAAATAAATTAAAATTTATCACATTTTCTTTATCTATGGCATTTGTGGTAACGACTTGTGCCTAATTTTAAAATGCAACAGATGAAATTTTAATGTAAAGTTATAAAAAGTAGGTTTTTCTAGGGCTAGAAAACTAAGTAATACAATATGACCTTAAGCGATCCATTTTCATTAAGCATAATATCATCGATGAAACTCGATCGATATTTTAGTTAGAATGTCATGCACAGACCAAGTATGTATATATATACATTTCAACATTTAATTTAAATATATTTTTAATGATGTGTGATTTTTTGAGATATGTATAATTTTAAATAGTAATCGTTACTCGCATCTGCTACTTTGTAAGTTGAGATTGTTGTTATTTTAAGTTGTTATTGAATACTCGATTATAAGAATCAATCCTTTTGATGTAAGTTGTAATATTTGGGTTTTAATTAAATGTAAAATATAACATTAATTATGTGGATTCTGCCCTTTTTCGTCAAAAAGCGGTATGTCACAAAATCTAATTTTGGTTTGTTGTAGGTGTATTGTTATAAGTTTAAGTGATCAATCAAAAGCTCTTTTAAAACTATAGAAAATCCACTAAAAGTATTCTGTATCTCAAAAAAAAAACACATATTTTCAAATTTAGTATCTGATGTGTTTCTGGGTGTACCTACCTGAATGCTAAATAATTTTGCAATTTACTTACTAAGCACCTTCAACAGTCAAACTTTACGACAAAAAAGAAAACGGTCGGCACTAAAACTGACCCCATGCCAGTAAATAGAGGCAAAATGACCAATCTCTCACACCTGTTGACCACATTACTTAGTCAATCGGCGAAATTCTATATTTTTTTAATTGGTGGCGGCCAATGACTTTTGTATGGGGTAGAAATTCTAATACTTACGAACAGTTGCAAAATAGCTCTTATTACCAGCGTCAAGCGATTCATTAATATTTTATATTATATTGCCGCTGTCTATTGTCATATTATATAAAAAAATATTACGTAATAGTCTTCTAGCCGTTATACAATGGGCCAGACAATTATATTGCTATCTGTGAAAAATCTAAACTAAGCTAATTAGTCATTTATCAGTACGTGGTTGTAACGCTTTACTGCGTTTGTGTGCGTAGCTATACGAAGCTTGCGTAACAAGTGACAAACGAAAAGCCAGTTTTGAAAATGAAAATAGGTGTACCTATTTTATAGGTAGGTGAATCTCACGGTCTTGTGGTACCTATAGGCAAATCTTTGTGACGAATAAAGAAATGAATTCTTGGTGGCATAAGTGGTACATTTGTACTCATTGTTATGTATATTTTAATTTTTCCGTCATCTATATACATATAGTATCTATAATACGTGATAGGTGTTTGTGTCAGGAACATTGATTTATTATTTATTTATTCCTGTAAGACTACGTTTGTAGGTTATTGGTAGTGTATTTTTATTTTAGTGTAGGTACATTATTTTCAAAAAGTTAGGCGAAGTTTGTTTTGCAAAATAAGAAAAGGAAACAGTAAGCTATGATAACACTACACTGGGGTTGACGACCGCAGAAAGTCAATTTTAAAATCACCAATCAAAACAAATATTCCATTCATAATTACTCTCCTTTATGCACTGTGTTGGTCAATATTCGGTGTGTTGAAACTTACAAGCCACCCTCTGTACGCGCGCGTGTGCATTGACCGCAGGCGCGCGTGTGTGTGCACGCGCATGTGTGCGTGTCTAATTGGTGCGTCCGGCGGAAGTGGCTGGTTCCGAGTCGGTGTCAGGTGACGCCACCTGTGTGTGTTGGCCACGCACATTACCCTAGCTGACCGCTCCACAATAATACTTTATCATTGTGGCCTGTGCAAAAACATTAGATTTAATTAGGACCTATTATGCTACACCACCCCCGAGTATATTCTTGATAGACTACAACAGTTAATGTCATATATAGTCTGTTTCCGTTTTAACTCATTTACCATTTAGCGGAAGGTATTTGAAATTGAAATTGCCGAATCATTGCCATCATCATTCGCCTGCCCTGCTCCCAGGTTGTCTAGGGTCGGCGCAGTTAGTTTTATACATAGCTGTCACAAAATTATCCACTCCCTTGTCATTCATAATCTTTAACGCAATCCATCTATTTTTTTGTGAGGCTATTCCTCTTCTGAGATTTTTCCTCTTCCCCTCCACCTACTAACATCTATTCGCATTGCTCTTTTGCTGGCATGCTTGTCATCTCTTTTCGTTCTTCTCTCTATGGATGGAAGAATATAGAGAGAAAAAATCATAACTCACCATGCGTTGGGATTGGTAGGATTCGTCAGTTTTTCTCATTAGATGAGTAACCAAAAACAAAACAATCTCAATTTCCTCCATATTTGGGAAGACACGTTAACGCATTGGTTTAGGCTATATCTTCTTAAGGAAGCAACCTCAGTAGTGGGTACATTAAAGAACCGAAGATTTATTAAGTGTAAAATCAAGAGGAGTACAATTTATCTACTTTTGTATTTCCTAAAACTGACGGACCTAACATGATTGGCGAAACGTGGGTATTGGTTCACCTGTACCCCAAACCTTTAGGGATAAATAGGCGTGATTTGTGTATGTATGTATTACCTAAGGTGCTGTTAACTGTATCGACGCAGTTGCCGAGAGAGCGTTGCAGATGTCATAGTGATGCGCATGAGCAATGATGTGTCAGTGAATGATATTTCAACACCTGCTTCGATTTATAGCTTATGCGCACGATTCCGCAATAAGATCACCAATATTAACATTAATGGCTGTGGTGTTGATTTAATTGCAACTTATTATTAGATACGTCTTTTTAAATATCAATGTAATTCTCAATGTTTCCTTTCCAGTTTTTCCGAATATGACTTTTATGTACATGGGTGTATTGAAATAAAATAAACTTATTATGGGTCCTGATACTTCAAATAAAAATGGGAAACTTTTGATTATAATTTTTAATAACTAAAAATTTAGGTCATATTGAATTTAGCTATTCCAATTTGGGGCACGTGATATTGTGTGGAATTAATTTTAGTTACGTAACAATCGGTCTGATGATGATTATAGAAACAATAATTATGAGTTATGGGTATGGTAAAAAAAATATGACACTAAATGGAGACAGCTTTTAAATTTTATAGCTTTATCGCATTGTTACGGATGAACAGCCACACTTCAAGGAATAAGTAGGTACGCACACATTGTATCACATCGCGTAGTCAACTAATTAAATTTCAATTCCGATCATATGCACAAGAATGTGCCCGCGAGCTAATGAAGCTATAACTAATTTAAAATACAGAAGAAACAATGAATTTTAATGATTCCAAGTAAAGTGGAATTATTTACGTCCAACGTGCTTGGCTACGGAGCTGCTCTTAGAAATTACAGAGAAACCTTTTTATTCGGATTATGATACTGTATAGTTCGCACATTTTATATGAATATTCCGAAAAAATCTAGTACCGAGAAATTAAAAAAACAATACATCGCTAATCTGGAAAATTATTAATTGAAATTAAAAATACTCTTGTCTACACTCTGATAGTACCAAGAAACGCGCCATGCTTAAATCATTATTGCATAATTATACCCTTATTAATGCAGTCAAGTGGTCATAACTGATTGTCATTTCTCTGCTTGCATCTCTGACTGATTACACGTTAGGGCATTTACGTCGTAGCTTCTGCCCATTTACTTGTGTTGATTAACAAAATTGTATGCAAATAGTCGCTGAGGAAATATTAAAAATTATAACAACGGGTCATTAGATAGTCTTACCCCTGATTAGTACCTACCGCACACACACAGCGATCCAAGCAATAATAATTGTCTTACAATGCGGTAATGCGGTAAAATTTTACTCGTCGAAATCATATTTCAAGCCTTGCATGACTTTCAATTTGCGAGGAAATAACGTTACGGGTGTACGGGTGCCTTGAAATGTCGTGGGCTAATGTGTCGAGTGGGTCTGGAATGCGAGCCGTTTTGTGATAGGGCCTTCGCCCACGGCGGCTTTTAGTGCCTATTAGTAGCGATGCTGTCGCGCGTTTCATTAACGCGCGATTGCATCGCTACTAACGCGCGTTTATCGTATTTGCAACGCGCTACAGCACTGTATTCGCGACTGTATCGATGCAAACGCGCGACCTTGTCAGACGATATCGGGGTGACAACGGGGGGAGTGTGGCGTGTGTGTGAGAACCGAGCACGACGGAAGCGCGACAATATCTATCGCAACTGAATCATGGTAACGTGGGCGAGGGCACACAGTTAGCGACCGTATCGCGACGGTATCGATGCGAACGCGCGACAGCATTGCTACAAGTAGTCTCCGTGGGCGAGTGCCCTTATATCTTTTTTTTCTATATCCTCCCCCATAATTACGTAATTAGTGTCGATAAATTGGAAGTGCATTTGTGTTGTGGTCCCCTTTGTGCGAACGCGGTGCGCCCGCGCCGCCGCCGTCTTTTGTTTATTGCCAGCGACAGCTGTTCTAGGGGCGGTTAAAGTTTGCAACTTTCACGCCCGAGTGCTTCCTTTTGGTTATCGGCCTCAAATTTGTAAAGGATTATAATTGTTGCTATCGTTATTGATTAGCCTTACGTTCATAGGCACGTTAATTTTATATGGCTTCGATTAAATGCACATTTAATTAACACCTAGTAACCTGTCATTAAAAAAGACGTGAATAAATTACGACAGAGTAACTTTCAAGTTCTGTCTTGTATTACTGGATTTTTATTTGAACAACGTAAATTAAGTTTTACACTGGAAAGAGTGTCTAACTGTCACACTCAGAAACGTCAAATAACGTTAATGAGTACTAACTAAATACAAAAGAATCACAATTCAAAACTAGTCGCTATTCTTGCCGGGTCTATGGTGTAGATTTAAATAAATAAAAAATATTAAATACTCATTAAAGCTAATTAACACTGAGTGCGGCAGTAAGACGGCTCCCACGGAATCTTACCAAATACAGCTGGGCTGGGAGAGCAGTCGGGGTAGCGAAGGTCAATGTTGCCATGACAATGTTGTGAAGGGATCCCGGACTTCCCTCTCTGCCACACTAAGGAACGGACTCGGCATCTTTCTAAGGCTAAGAGTTTCGTCTCATCTTTCATCAATTTTTTTTTTACACTCACACCTATCAGCAAGCCCAAAGTAAGTGGCCTAAGCACTTGTGTTATGGATACTAGATGACGGACATATTTTTAAAATAATTATATATATATATATAAATGTTGAAAATATACTACATAAACACATACACAACCATGACTCAGAAGCAAACATTTGCGGTCATCACAGAGTTTGCCCCTACCAGGATTCGAACCCGGGACCTCTTGGCCAATACCCAGCAATCTGAGCATTCGACCAAGGCGGCCGTCGAAATATTAAAAATATTGAGCACTGCTTATAAAGTTAGGTGGACAATTATATATCTGTCAGAATTTGTATATATAATACTTAAAGGTTAAGCAGGATTCAAACTTTGAGTAGCGTTTCTGTATTCGAGGGTTAATAAAACAAAATTCTTATTGTTATTATTTGAACATTAAATAAATGTTAGAAAATGTCTTCTATGCTGGCCTGGGAGCGAACAAATAACGTAGATTATGCCATGGGAGTCGTAAAAGTCGACTAAGGGAGATTGCTCAGTGTAGACCAATAAGCACCTTGAGGCACCCGAATGGCGGAGGGCACACCACCAACAACATCATGCCCAAAGAGGGTTGGTGTCAGGCAGGCGGCCGGCTGTAAGACCCAAGCCAAAACCTTGAGCAGTATGGATTGGAATGTTGTCTTTTCAATCACTCTCTCCATTCATGGATCTCTCGACATGGTCCGTTCCGTCTCTTTTCTATACATTCTTTCATCACTAGCACCTTTGCGGTGTGATGGATGATATAAATTAAAAGGGAGTGGATGGCTCAACTACAAAAAGAGGTCAGAAAAAATCAGCATAAGGAAAAAAAATTCTGACAATTATTTTATTAATATTACTTAAATTACTCTACCAAAAGATTGAAGATATAACATTTTCATGAACAGATATATTCATAAATTTTAGCTACTTGTAGATGGACAAAGTACGTAAGGTGTCAAATTCATTAATGTCGCAATACGTTCTGAAACTTTCGAGTTTCATATGGTACTCTATTACGATGAGATCTCATGGGGTCAAAATAGGTCACTAAATTGGAATTGCACCATTGTGACATGAGTGCGTCAGGACTGGCATGAATGGCGCGATTGGCTTCGCTCCGTCAAGGGTGAGCGGCGCATTCGGCGTGCTCTGCGGTCACACGGTATTTAGATCACCAAATAAATCGACCGAAAATCAAACATAAAACGTTTTACTTGCTTCACAAATAGGTTAGCTGACCTGAATGATTTTATTTCATCACCAGTGTCACCACCCGTTCAACCTATTTTTTTTTATTAAACACATAAAGCGAACATCTTCTAACATCAACTAAAACTAAAAGGAAAGATCAACAAGTACTAAACCTAAAAGAAAAGATCTACAAGTCTGTTAAAAGACCTGTCGTTATGTATGGATCGGAATGTTGGGCTGTGAAAAAGACGGATGAAAGAAAATTGCATGCGGCAGAGATGAGAATGTTGAGATGGATGTGCGGAGTGACAAAAATGGACAAAATACGGAATGAGTACGTAAGATGGAGTCTGAAAGTGGTGCCAATAACAGAGAAGATAAAAGGGAGCCGTTTAGCTTGGTATGGACATGTTATGAGACGTGATGCCATGAATGTGAGTAAGAAAGTTATGGACATGAATGTTGATGGATGTCGAAGTAGAGGAAGACCACTGAAAAGATGGATGGATTGTGTGAGGTTTGATATGAAGGTAATGGATGTGAATGAGGAGATGACGAGTGCCAGAAGAGAATGGAAAAAGAGGACATACTGCGCCGACCCCAAATAGGATGGGATAATGGCAGGGCGATGATGATGATGACATAAAGCGAACATCTTAATACCTATAGAAAAGAAATTTTTTCAGAAACTATAAAAAAACCGTTTCTTTATTTATGTTTGGCCAATTAAAAATACATTATATTTTACTTCCTTAGTGTGTATTGGCGGCGTCATCTTCTCTTTAAGTGGATACCTACGGTAAGTAGGAATACCTATAAAAGTACTTACACTCCTCTACATAATTTTATTATATAAATGATTTGTATGAGATATTATTAAATAAACGGCAGTTTTAAATAAATTTTATTAAAAAACTCACGACGTTAAGACATAATATATTATGAGGATTGTCTTACACGATAGTCTTCTCACTGATATAGTCTTGGGCGCTCATTTACATGTCCAGTTGCATAAATGTTGTTATGCCATTTTAAATAGATCTCGGAAGACTCCATTGCCTACCAACACAAGCTTTGGCCGACCATTGCAGGTTGTCTAATATAGGTAATAATTATGAATTACATTCGCAAAGATAATATGCATTCAAATGCCTTCCAAAATAACGTTACATAAAATTTTGCCGAGTGTGATAACATAATTCTTTTAAAGTACAATCTTTTCACAAACAAACATACACAATACAGCTGTACCTATCCATCCGCATTAAGTAAGCTGTACCGATGTCAACTAATCAATGGCGCGAATTGATTTACTGTTGGCAATGACAAAATACTATGATTTACGAACGCAAACTGTCCTCAATAACACAAACTATCACAATTTACACTGGATTTATTGAGGGATGATACCTTTTCAATTAGCACTCTATGAATATGGTAGCTGTTTCGATCGGCCGGTCGATTGGTCACGCTATATCGACGCAAGCACCCGATGGCTCCATTCATCATTATTATAAATGCGCCACACTCACTTATTTACGGAAATCGATATTTTTTTCGGTATCGACATTCAATAGCCTATTTCGACACGTCGGTAAACGTAATGCCATTGTCGGATGACCCCACGCTGTCCCGCTGTGTGCTGACTGTACGAAAGTATCTACTGCACGATTAGTTCCGCATCTAGATAATATAATTTTGTAATTATTGATTATAACAGTTCACGGTTACTGCTGTTTGGGAACGCGACTTAATTAATGGTTCGTGGTGCATTTCGTGATTACTTTAATTATTAATAACAAAGCGACAACAGAAGTGTTACGCGGCATATCATTTTTCATTCAGAGTGAGGACGGTGTGTTGTTATAATTATGCACACACACACACTTATATTACGCTTGCCCCCGAAGGGGTAAGCAAAGGTTAAATAATAATTGTATCCACGTTTCGTTAAGTAGGTATGTTAAGTCCATGTAATAGGGAGGAAGACGACTCTCCATTCCATAGTGCTCAAGGTTTTGGCTTAGGTTTTACAGTACGCTAAGCCAACCCTTAGGTACTTATTTTGACGAGAAAATAACCAAAACAATATTGCTACGAAATAATTCTATGGAAATTAATTTCGTTTTGAGGTTCATTAAATACATAATTAACTAATTCACTAATCATAAACCACCTCAGCTATTGCTGACTTACTCGATGAACTACATAAATAATGTCCATAATAAGTTTAAAAGTAACTACATGTTTTGCTTATTTTTCCTCTTGCAAAAATGTTTAAGACATTCCAAAACTATTTCTCTAATCACAGCACAACTTAAACCAAACCAGCACCAAACACGATTGCAAAACACCGATGTTGCCGGTGATAAACGTGTTAAGTTTAAATTCCCGGACTCCCAGCACTGTGGAACTGCAATGTGCAATAGATCAATTTCTAGGGGATTACAGAACAGCGGGTAATGGCCCGAAAGTGGTAGCTACAATATTGATAAACGTCGGTGGGCAATCACCGCACATGAGTAAATAAACGGAACAGAGAATAACATTCATACAACCGAGCGAATCGGTTGCACTACTACAAGCACGCGGGGCATGTGTGCGTTACCACTGGCCGCTGTCGCGCACGCGACGAAACTGAAAAAAACCGGTTTATGAGGCACAGCCAGTTGCATAATGTCAGGGTTATAGTCTGACAACTTCGTGAGCGTCCCTCCTGCAGTATGAGAGATGGTGGCGGGATGCAGATGCCAGCGGGGGCGGGCGATGCCTAGAGGAGGGAAAACTCGCCCCTCCCCGCATACCCACCCTCGCCAACATCCAGACCGCCCCGTCCCCACCACCGTCTCATACCGCAGGAAGGTCGCGCACGAACTTGACGGACTATAGTGCGACGACGTTCTTAGGAAGCTTTTACTCTGTTCGGTTTATCTACTCATGTGATCACCGGCCGCAATTTGTGGCCGATTGTCCGTGCGGAGCTGGCTCACGCAAATTGGACGGCTGCATGCCCAACAGCGTGCAATTAAACCTGCCTAATACCGAAACAGCTTCATTGATAAACGTTCTAATCGCGACGAAATATACGAAAAAAATTCCGTAACTAAAAAATATTTTCAATTAAAGTTTAATTTTTTTATGTTTATTACTTCCATGCTTGCCTGAAAGCACAAAAATAAGTCAGAAAGTCAGAATGTATCAGCCGTGACTCACCCCAGGGGTGTCGTAAATGTCTACTAAGATCTTGCAATAAGCACCGAAGAGGTTTGGATTCAGGCAGGCGGCCGGCTATAAAACATAAGCCAAAATCTTGAGCAGTAGTATGGTTTGAATATTGTTAAAATCCCAATCACTGTCCGTTTATCGGTCTTTCGACTTAGTCCTTCCCAACACTTTTCTATGCATTTAGTCATCGATGCACATGTTTATTAACATTATAAAAATGTTAGAAAAAATATAAAATTTCCTGGTTGGCCAAGGGTTATAAGCAGAAAGCCGCCCAATAAGGACAATATGTTTTTTTAATAATATTTTTTTTTCCTTGTAATAATTTCACATGCATGTAAGATTATCGAATCCGCTTACGTGTATTAGATACCGACATTACCAGCCAAGCAAAGGTGATGGCGGAACCGGCGGAGCTCTCACGGGGTCACACATAAATATCTAATGAGAAATACGATTGCGCAGGAAAATGATATCGATATCAATTCAACTCGATACCCGCTGCAAAGCTCGCAATCACGAAAACAAATTTGCGTTCATTTCCCCTCGCTCGGAACAAACGCACATCGGAACCGGGCTTGTAATATCTTTTATAAGGCGGTATATCGTAATGGAAACCATTTCTCATCAATTTTCTAAATAAAGGCGCACAGAAGCCAGCGGATAAGACAAAGCGCGAGCGCTCACGACATAGATTGGGCTGAATTATCGCTTTACCGCAGAACACAATCTGCCCGCCGTTGTTTTCGATATACAAACTGATCTAATATAGGTAGAGGTGTGCATAGCTCGGTACCGCACCGTGCACTCAGCCAGCAAACAGATAACACGTGTGAATTATTTTAAATCCGGACAGTTTTTCTCTTTTATCAATTTACAACATATCTGCAGCGTTTGCCTCTGATTACATTTATACAATAGCTTTTACTCGTGTACTGATATATGGGTGGATTTTGTTGTGCATTCACGCATAACTTCATAATGGAAATTATAAGTTACATGGGTGATTATGTGCAATATTATGAGACCTGAATAATAAGTTTATGCTGTAGTAGCTTTTTCAAATAGTAATTCACAATTTTCAAACTGATCTACCGACTACGCTCTTTACAGTGTCTATCAATCATAATTCACTCAAAATCCGTCTCATCAGTGCCTTACACGTTGGTGTCATCTATTATCAAATATGAATGATTTTTTGGAAGATGAATCGAAACAATTGCGAGATATAATAATGTGCCATCATAGTTACTGATGAACTAAAAAACAAAATTTCTTATATTAAGTATTTCTTTAAAAATTAAGATATCTTAAATTTATATTTAGATATTTCTTTTTATTTATGCCTATTAGTAACAAATTCGAGCTAGGTTAGTGTCTGTATTGTTTGCCTCGATTACTAGCTCGGTATTACCCATTATCGATGTTAAAGCTGTGTGGTGACGGCAGAGCCCTCCCCCCTCCTCCAATCTTTCCCGCGGGAGTTGTACCTACTAGGGCAGCAACTAATGAAGTAAAGAAAGACAGCAAAGACATACAGAAGGGTTTTTCTACCTTTCAGTATACTTACAGCAATTTGCATGCCCGTTAGATGCCAAATTAGGTTCGAACCTTATTCATACATTACATATAAGACCTAAAATTAACTGTGTTATGTTAACTCTGCTTACCCCTTTGCGGATAAGTAAGCATGATTTATGTATGTAACATCAATAATATACCCAAAATGAAACGCCTTGAGAAGATTTTAATATTTTCCACGACAGCAGTCACACTACAATCGAGTTACGCTACATGTTCGTTCGCGTCACGCGAATAGTTTTAATACAAACAAATGAGTAAATTACAGTAATTCGGGAACAATCGCAACGTCACGTTACAAAACCACCAACAAATTAGGTGAAAGTGCGACACTAATTTTCGTACCTACACATGACAAATGGCGGCCAAATGCTACGGATAATGAGAACGGGCGGCGAACAATTGTGTTTCGCATGTCACACGAGCTCCGTTACGTGTTACGTGCGTGCGGAGATGCATTACCCACACGAACGCCCGCGACACCATATCGCTGTGCCATTTAAGTTAGCATCGGCTTATGAAAAACTATACTTTAATAACCGCCTCCGAGGCACCGGATTTGATCCCCAAGATCGGTTTGGTCATTTCTCTGATACCTCCTCCTTCCTTGAGATTCCTCCCACCAATTTACTGCAATTTACATGGAATCTAACATTTGACGAAATGTGGGTGTTAATTCACCTCTGCCTACCCCTTCGGAGGTAAACGGGCGTGATTAATGCATGTATTACATCAACCAATTAATAAAATATACAGTCATATTCAAAACAGAATAGGTTAAAATTTAAATACAATTCTATCTTTTTTGTACTTAAAGCAGTTTTATATTTGTTGCTTGTTGTCAGTGGAATCTTCCTTAAATTTACAATCTATAAACCAATTATAGTTCATTATAATTATATAGAAAGGGCGATAAAACAATGAATGTCTCAGATCGCAAGTAATTGATGATATATGATATGATATGATATATATAGATAACGTTAATATGCGATCTGAGGCCTTCTTTTTTATCGCCCGAGGTAAGATCATAGTTTTGTCACCCCCTGACCCAGGAAGCGGGATTTTCCGTACGCGTACCGGGCGGAAAAGTCCACTTTATGGTCAGATGTAACAAGAAAAGAATTATGTGGCCGAATTGAATATGGCTATGGGAATACCCAAAGAGGGTTGGTGTCAGGCAGGCGGCGGGCTGGAAAACCTAAGCCAAAACCCTGATGAGCAGTATGGATTGGAATCTTGTCGTTCCAATCCCTCTCTCCGTCCATCGGTCTCTCGACATGGTCCGTTCCGTTTCCTTTCTATACAATCATTCATCACTTGCACCTTTACGGTTTGATGGATGATATGAATCAAAAGGGAGTGGATGGCTTGATGACGTCTGACCGATATGAATGGAAGAGGAACATATTGCGCCGTCCCCAGATAGACTGGAAACAGGGAAGAAGTAGAATTGAATATTCCCGTTTTGCCACCTAAGCCAACACTGCCAGCGGTTTCGTGGGCCGACCGGAGTGATGGCCACCTAATACCTACGGTGGGCAGCGAGCAGCCGTTTGCGCGTAATAAGGCAGTGTCCTAATAGGGACGCGACCATCGCGTGTACGCGTACCTACAAACATTTGACTCGCGCGGCTGCGTCTTGCGATTGTCACTTAGGACACGTATTCGACTTCAATAGGTTTGATCGCGCGTTGGTACGAGTAAAATTCGCGCGGACCTGCGATGGGCGCGCAATCGCATTCTATTAGGACGATGCCTAAGCCACATTGCCAGCGGTTTCGTGGGCCGACCGGAGTGGTGGCCACCTAGAGTTCGCTCCACAAAAGAAGTCCCTCCAATAATATTCTTTTCGCTCTTATTGCAAAGAGTTAAGGTTTAAGCCAAGGGACTTCTTTCGTGGAGCGAACTCTAATACGGTGGGCAGCGAGCGGCCGTTTGCGCGTAACCGGTTACCGAGTCGTAGCGCATCGCTTCTCCACGCGTCATTTCCACCTGAGAAATGTTAAAGTGTGTCCTCCGGACGCGCTGTGTGCGTTTAGGGATGTCACCGTGCCGGATGTCAGTCGCCGTCAGATATATTGGAGCAGTCAAAGTGACCAAATTCTTCTGAACAGTTTGAAATATCAATAAGTTTCATGCACTACAAGTTACCAATAATACCTGAACACATTTCTAACGTCAAGTGTACTCGACTACACAGCTGGGGAATAGAACGTTTTCATAAATATTATGATGGACACACACACACACACATACAGAGTAAACTCACACAGGGTAAAACTAAACTTTTGAATGATTAGATGATTTAGAGAAACAAAAACACATCAAAACCATCACCATATTTATGAAAATGTTCTCTTGTTCCCAGCTGCGTAGAGATACACTAGACGTTATGAATGTGTTCAGATATGATTGGTTCGTTCTATGTAACACTCCTATTATGTGGAAGTATTACCCCCTTATATGGAAGTAGTGACTGGCAGCCCTATACGACGCCTTCGCCGGTAGCGCCTACTGCACTTTTATTACATGTTACGCCGATGTAATGTCGCAGGCATAACAAATTCCACTAAGTGCCGCCTCTCAGATTCGAACATAAGTGTCAGCCATTGAATGTGGCTAACGCCATCAAACGTACATAATGTAATGTAAAGATCATTTAGAAAGTAGATTTGCCTAGAAAATTAGTTGAAAAATTGGTACAGCTTAATTTTATTACAATGAAAGATTTGAATTTCGAAAGATCAGAAAAAAAAGGAAAAATTGTGTCTAATATTAATGTAATGGGCGTTTCAATTTGTAATCTTTTTTAATAAGTATCTACAATGCCGTGTAGTGTAATCAATTGTCACCACCCCCATCATTCCCGCGGTGTCGTACAATGCAACTAAGGGTAAAGACAGCAATGAGGGCTCGTTCCTCTTGTACC
This sequence comes from Cataclysta lemnata, assembly GCA_963931975.1. NCBI lineage: Eukaryota > Metazoa > Arthropoda > Insecta > Lepidoptera > Crambidae > Cataclysta > Cataclysta lemnata. Next base: position 5,635,134 of record OZ008342.1, read on the forward strand.
ACTTAGAAATATAATGCGTTTTACGTGCCAAGTACATAGCAATAGGCTTGCCACATGGGACCTAACATATTTGAACGTGACTGTGAAACGTTAACATTAGTTAAAATAGATAATTTAAAAAATTAGTTAACAGGATAAAGCAACTTATGCAATAATTTTAATTATAGCACAGGATGAAGAAGCTACATTTGACGGCCGCCTTGGTCGAATGCTCAGATTGCTGGGTATTGGCCAAGAGGTCTCGGGTTCGAATCCTGGTAGGGGCAAACTTTGTGATGACCACAAATGTTTGTTTCCGAGTCATGGTTGTGTATATGTTTATGTAGTATATTTTCAACATTTATATACATAATTATATTAAAAATATGTCCGTCATCTAGTATCCATAACACAAGTGCTTAGGCTACTTACTTTGGGCTAGATGAAAGGTGTGAGAATGTAAAAATATTTAAAAAAATATTTAATACATCTATTTTTAAAATACTCAAAAGTGTCGTTAGATGTTTCGTTTTTGCTTTTTGAAGGACAAAGGACAAAATATAAAGGCTTTACAGCATCTAGCGAGTTTTTTGGGAAAGACACTTGTAATATTAATAATATTCCCCTCCAAGGTCTACTAACCGTGGAGGGTCCTCGAGCTTTACATCCATTCGAGCACTCCATAAGGTTTCTCTACGGCATCTCCCGCCACTGTAGAGGCGTAGAGAGCCTCGCAGGAAGGTACGATCGGAGCGCGGTCTTAGTTGGTCAAACGACGTCTATCCTGCGTGAAATAAAATAAAACGAGCTTTGTAAGTGTCTTACAGTGGCGTGTCCGATCACACCTGCGGCGCCCAGAAGGCCTAATGTTTCGACCTCTGTCTTACGCTAATGCCGTGACGAATTGTCTGGTTAAAAAAATACATACCTATGATTTATTAATTTACGGCGTTTGGGATATCGACGCAGTAGCTCAGAACCCTCAACCTGTGATTGCGTGAACTAAGCAATATAGAAAATGCAGTAATGCATTTCCAGCCTGGACTTGCACCAATCCGCACTGGACTACTGATCCATTCTCCCTATAATTTTCTATACATGAGGAATACCTGAGTCCCAGCACTGGGGACATTAAAGGGCTGGTGAAATGCAATAAATATGATATAAGCTGGTGTATCATCCGACAATGTATGTATGATTGAAATAACCACGTCGAGAGAGCGACCTTACTAATACAACTATAATGCAGATTTTGCTAAATAACAAATATTTCCCCAGTAAGACGAGATAGGCAACATAACCATATGTTTCAAATAAAATAAATAAAATTTAATTTTTGTTAATCCTAGATTTATAAACGTTTAGAGTTCTTTTATTTTAAATACAATTTCAGTTAAATGTTACTGTGCATGCTATATGTATGTACCTTTAAGTGTTTGTTGCATATAGTTAAGATATTTGTAAGCTATAAAAATTTGAATGTAATGGTGTACATACAAATGTTGGTAAATTTATAAATAAACAAAAGCACAAACACACACACATAAAATTACAGTCTATATTTACAACTGACATCGAATCAACACTTTTTGTTCGACCAGCAATAAGCAATAAGAACTCCCAAGCAATTATTCGTGAGCACACCTCGCCGGGTCGTAAGGATGAATTAAAAGGATAAGACCGAAAGGTAGCAGGCAATTAGTCGCAGAGAATGATGGATGACCCGATACCGTACGTGACGGATGCAAAACGACCAGGAGATACCATCCAACTCATTATACGCCGTTGATAACGCTATGCTGCCCTCGCAAGCCAAAAGTCTTATCTCAACAAAAGCAACTTTCGATAAAAAAACTATATAGGGGAAGGTGAACCAAAGCGAACATGCTTCCTAAAGCGAGTATTCTCGTGTATAAAACTAGTTCCGAATACGAAAGGTGAGAGGTGAGGACTTAAGTTCCTCTCTCCTGCCTCCGCAATATCTGCTCTTGGTTACATTTCCCTAATATATTTTCATTCATTCTGTAAAGAGGATTACATATCCTCTATTGTCATGTCATAGAGCAGTTACGTGGCAACGTCTTGTTACTTTATATTATATTATTGTACGTCACATACATTAAAAACTATTATCTGAATTGTTTCTTTTAATTCAATGTTCTAGTGGTTTAATATGGTAGCAGAGCAAAATATATAAATAAAATAAAATAATTAAATAAAAATGGCTACTAGTTCAACAAAAATAGAAACTTTATCTAGAGACAATTACGATACATGGTGTCTCCATGCAAGGGCCGTACTTATTAAAACCAAATTATGGTCTTATGTGGAAAAACCTATTCCAAGTGATGCTGACGAAAAAATAATCGAACAAGATCTTCTTGCACAATCAGAGTTGATTCTTCTAATTTCACCAAGTGAGTTAAAGCAAATTAAACACTGTAAAACTGCTAGAGACATTTGGATCAAACTAAAAGAAATACATGCTAGTGAAGGGCCAGCCAGAAAGGCTAGTCTACTCAAAAAGCTGGTTATAAGTAAAATGGACAACGCAAGAGGTAACATCAGAGATCATTTAAATAACTTTATGGATGTAGTAGACAAATTGAAAGATATGGATATTAACATTCATGATGACTTACTCGCCGTGATGATGCTTTATAGTCTGCCCATACAATACGAAAACTTTAGAGTAGCAATAGAGTCCCGCGATTCTCTACCTAAGCCGGAAGAGCTTAAAATAAAAATTTTAGAAGAATCAGAAGCTAGGCAAAATAATAACAGTTCCAGTACTAGCAGTGAATACAAAGAAGAGTCTTATTATGTAAAAGTTTGTAAATTTTGTAAGAAAAGAGGTCACGAAATAAAAGAATGTAGAAAACTAAAATACAGTAAAGCTAAAAAGGAGGAAAATAAAAATCAAACTGAACCGAAAAATAACTTTGCGCTTTGTATGCATTCTTCTGATTACAGCAAGGAAAATAATAATAATGAATGGATCCTTGACAGTGGATGTACCTCACATATGTCTTACAACCGAGAATATTTTCATGGTCTTAGCAAATCAAATTATCACACATTAAAATTAGCCTCAAATGATGCAGCAGCTGATATAAAAGGTAAAGGCAATGTAAAGCTAAGAGTGTCGAACAAAGACACAAGCGGAGAAGTGACACTTGAAAATACCTTGTATGTGCCTAGTTTGTCGTCAAATTTGCTTTCTGTTGGAAAAATAACTGAATCTGGATGTACTGTACTATTTACAAATAAAAAAGCTACAGTCAAACATTCTGATATAGGTATTATATTTGATGCACAAAAAGCTAAAGATGGCTTATATTACGTAAATCCTGTATCACATAAGAGAGCTCAAAAGTGTAATTTGGCAGAAGACAGCAAAATTATGAAATGGCATAAATGTTTGGGACATATGAATGAAAACGACATGAAACTTGCTTTGAAAAATAAAAGCATTTTAGGGTTAGATTTTAATTATGATGAAAAACTAGGAGACTGTGAAGTTTGCATTCAAGCTAAAATAAACAGACTGCCTAGCAAACCCAATACTGCACCACGAACTACAAAAAGACTTGAAATAGTGCATAGCGATGTTTGTGGGCCAATGAGAAAAGAAACTCTTTGTGGTAATAAATACTTTGTGACTTTTATCGATGATTACTCCAGATATAGTCGCATATACTGCATCAAAAATAAGAGCGACGTATTGGATAAATTCAAAGAATATAAGGCAGAAGTTGAAAACTTCACTGGAAATAAAATTATAACTCTCCAAACAGATAATGGCCTAGAATACTGTAATAAAAACTTTGAAAATTTTCTAAAAGACAACGGTATAACTCGTCGATTATCAGCACCTTATACACCCCATCAGAACGGAATTGCAGAACGAAAGAATAGAACACTGTTGGAAAAAGCAAGATGTTTAATGATTGAATCAAAAGCACCCGAAAATCTATGGGGAGAAGCGATTCACACAGCTAATTACTTATCCAATAGAAGTGTCAATAAAACAATTTCTTCTTATAACGATTCTGTGATTACTCCATTTGAAAAATGGGTCCTGAGGAAACCTTTTGTGAACCATTTACACCAATTTGGGACGAAACTTTTTATTCTTTTGAAGGACCAAAAATTAAATAAATTTTCATCTAAAGCAATACCTGGAATGTTTGTTGGTTACTCGGACACATCGAAAGCTTTTAGAATTTGGGTACCTTCAAAACATAAGATCGTCACAGCCAAGGATGTCAAATTTACAAACAAACCTTACTATTCCGAGAACTCTCAGTCATTAGCAGAAACTTCAAATGAATCTCAAGACTTATTAGAAGTAAACTTTCATAAGCATAATGAACTTGAGTATGAACAAACGATAAATTCTGATACAGAGGCACTGGTACCAAATACAGATGTACTACAAGTGTATGAGAGTCCAGCTGCTGAAGAGTCACCTGAAGATCACTCTCCAGAAACAACGCATACACTTTGTAACGAAACTAATGAAACAGACTCTGCATCTATTTCTGAGGAAAGAACACTTCGAGACCGAAGCTGTCTCAAGAAACCAAAAAGATTTAATGACGAAGAGTTCGTATTTGCTGCCGCAGAAGCTGTAAATGGAAAATATAAGGAACCAACAACGTATCGTGAAGCCATAGAGAGCGAAGACAAGAACCAATGGCTAAATGCAATGATAAGTGAAATCAGTTCCTTAAATGAAAATAAAACCTGGGAACTTACTTCTTTACCAAATGACAGGAAAGCATTACCTTGTAAATGGGTCTTTAAAGTAAAAACCAATCCCGATGGGACCGTTGACAAATACAAAGCAAGGCTAGTGGTAAAAGGCTTTTCCCAGAAACCCGGGACAGATTACGATAAAACATTTAGCCCTGTCGTGCGTATAACAACAGTCCGTGCGCTCTTGGCAATAGCCGCAAAAGAGAACTTAGCTCTCTGTCAATTTGACGTGTCGACAGCCTTTCTTAATGGGTATGTTGAGGAAGAAATATATATGAAACAACCCGACGGATACAGCGATGGAACTAATAGAGTATGTCGCCTCAAACGAAGCCTATACGGTTTAAAGCAGGCTCCGAGGTGCTGGAATACCTGTATACATGAATTTCTTATTAATTCAAATTTTATACAGAGTAACTCAGATCCTTGTCTATATATTCGAAATAACGGAAAGTGTAAAGTGTTAATAGCACTGTACGTAGATGACGGACTAGTAGCCTCGACTACTGAAAGAGAAGGAGAAATGTTCATTAAAGAGCTCCAGAACCGTTTCAAAATAACAACTAAGCCTGCAGCCTACTTTCTTGGCTTAGAAATCCATAGAGCTGACGATGGTACTATATTTTTAAGTCAAGAGGCCTATACTAAGAAACTGTTGTCTAAATACAGAATGATTGACTGCAAACCTGCTCAGACGCCAATATTAAAAGAAATACCAAAGAAAGAGACAACAGCGATTGATTATGACGGAAAGTTTCCCTACAGGCAAGTAGTAGGTGCCTTAGCTTATCTTATGGTTGCAACAAGGCCTGACATCAATTTCGCAGTCGGATGTGCTAGCCGAAATTTAGAGAATCCTACGCAATCGGATTACCTATCGGTCAAAAGGATTCTACGGTATTTAAAAGGCACACTCAGCAAAGGTCTGGTGTTCAAAAGTGACAAAAATAATACACTGATGTGTTACAGTGACTCGGACTTTGCAACTGCTCACTCCACATCAGGCCTTCTCTGCCTATACTCAGGGCCAATAAGCTGGCGTAGTCAAAAACAAAAAACAATTGCACTGTCTTCAACAGAAGCAGAACTCGTGGCTGCAACAGAAGCCACAAGAGAAATTATTTGGCTGCAACAGTTACTGGATGAGATGACTAAGACGGACAAGCCTCCAATCTTGCGCATTGACAATGAATCAACAATAAAGTTGGCATATAATCCACCATATGAACAACACAGTCGCACGAAGCATATAGAACGAAAACATTTCTATATAAGAGAATGTGTTTCCGCCGGACAGCTGAAAGTTGAACAAGTTTCATCTAATCTACAACTGGCTGATCTTTTCACCAAAGGCTTGTACAGACCTAGAGTTAATGAACTTTGCAAAAATCTTGGTCTACAAAACAAAGAGGAGTGGATGTAAAGAGGATTACATATCCTCTATTGTCATGTCATAGAGCAGTTACGTGGCAACGTCTTGTTACTTTATATTATATTATTGTACGTCACATACATTAAAAACTATTATCTGAATTGTTTCTTTTAATTCAATGTTCTAGTGGTTTAATACATTCATTCATAAATTCGTTCAATACATCTAAAGTCCCATAGTAGTTTTAGATACAATTATGAAACTTACGCAATATTTTAGTATCTTTTCTATGCTTTTCAAAAGAGTTAAACCTGTATGGCGTGACGTAGCCCATTAGATATAAATATTTATTTTTAGAAAAATATATTTTTTGAGATACCTCCCATTTGACTTATGAGGGCAGTATATGAAGTTGTAGTTAGAATCGGCTGCGGCCGCATGATTAACTGCAATTTCCTTCGTGTTACATATTATGCTGAGATTTTTCATATTTTATTTTATGACACGGTAGCGATGGAGGAGCTTTTTGTGAGCCCGAATAATTTATTGATCAACTTCATAATGCTTTCGAGAAGTAGCAGTTTGGAGTTAATTAGAATTCGCTAATTCAGTTTATTAAATAACAGAATTGTTATGTGCAGTATTGTTGAAAGATATACTGGGTCGGGGTATGCATATTCCGCCTCTTCCCAGTATCCGACATCAGTACGAGCTTTAATAAAATCACGCTTTAATCTACGTAGGTGACTGGCAAACTGAAAATACATTACAATTCATGTGTTCCGAACAAACATCCAGATCAACCGACCTCCTCAATTCAACCAAAAATTTGTAATTCTTGTTAGAATGGTGATAATTCTACTAAGAATACAGGGGCCTTACCACCAACTCTAAACGCGACTCAATTAACATTGTTAAGGTGAGAACGCTCTAAGCCGAGTAGAGCGGAGGGCGTCCCGTTTTGTCACCCGCGTTTGGATCGCACTTCATGGTACGGCCACAGTGTTGCTCAAACAAACGCCATAACTGGAAGAGCCACCGAAACACTTAAAGCAATACAAGAAACGTGCGGCAAATAGTGCCATAAGCACTCGATCATCGAGTTCTGGTCAGTCACGAACACCGGCACTCGATCGCCAATAAAAGTAGTAGCAACACAGAGTAGTGACATGCAGAGAAGGTCAACTCAAAATACTTTTTTTACAGACACTGTCGACTTGATAAGAAACGTAGTAATTAAGGATAGGTATTTGCCTGTCAAAACAAATTGCCATCTATCAGGCCCGGTAATGGCATATGTGACCATACGTCCGTCTTTGGGCGTATATACCTATTACTAAACTTACTAAGCCCGTGAATCGCAGTATCACTAGGAACGCTGATACCAATTCCGGACATTAATGGTCGTGACGTGACAGTTGTTTTCAGCTCTGTCGTAACCACACATTTAATTGACTTGAAATAATTGGAAAATAATCAATATATTAACTATTAAAAATTCATGAAATAAAATTACGCCTGAACGTTTCAAGGATTCCATTTTCACTGTTATAGCTTTATTATCTGAGCAGGATCAAAGGTGAGATCATTAGTAGGTACCTACTATAATTGTGAGTAATATTTCTTTATACAGCTTTTCTTAGTATATTTTTTCTATGTCAAGACATTATTTGTAGATAAGTTTTTAACAGGCCGTGTGGTGACGGCAGAGTAGAATACAATTGACACCATCCCAAATCTCTCCCGTGGGTGTCGTACAAGGCGACTAAGGATAAATCAATGATGAGGAATGGGCAGCAGCGTTCCTCTTATACCACCGTCCTGGCAATGTTCTGCGACTTTTGTGCCCGATAAATGGCAATAGGCTCTCCACCTATTACATGGGACTTAACATAATTGGCGAAACACGGGTGCTAGTTCACCTCTGCCTATCCCTTCGGGGATATAGGCGTGATTTATGTATGTATGTATGAGTTTTTAACAGGCAGCTGCCTGAAATGCATTTTTTAAATAAAACAACTATAACGGATTTAACTCGCGTATATTCTTCGTTATAATCCTTAACGGATTTGCTGTTTTATTTGTTTAATATGAATATGTAAATATAAAAACCGCTCCATGAAATAGGTAGTAGGTAATTATCAAGCTAATATAAGACAACATTATAGCTAAACTAATGTCAAACCCAGCCAACTGTTCGAACAAAAGCTAACCTTCTGCTTGCCACTACTCTGTGTAGAGGACACAGCGCTCCATCAAAAGGGGTAGCTCGATTAAGAGTCGGTTTGAGTTTTATTTGCCACGGGCGCGGGGGCGAGCGGCGCCGCATTAATCATTAACGCAGCCTGCCTAATGACACCACCGAAATGGGCGCTAGTGATGTGCCGAATGTCGATAAATAGACAATTGTTACACACCGCCAGAGACAATTATTCAACTAACGTGGACATTCGCACTGATGACGCATTTTTATTAAGTTATTTCTCAAAAGATAACTAGGTTATGAGACGAAAACTCTTAGCATTCCACGGATTCGGTGGCAGCTCTTGGGACTCATGACCCAAGTGTAGTTTTACGGGGCCCCTTCACAACATGTCAGTTATTAATGGCGCATGCTTCCCACTTGGAATCCGTAAAAAAAAATCTTGTTGGAAAACCTAATCTTATTTCATTTCTATTATACTTTTATTATAGCTTGTTTCATAAATGTTTTGCGTTTGCTGTGGTCCATTAAAGGCTTAGACTTTTGTATTAAGTATAGGACTATAAAGGGCAGTGTGGTGATGGCAGAGCATAATATATTTTTCACCACCGAAATCCCCCCTTCCAAAGCGACTAAAGGTTAAAACAGTTATTAGGAATGCCCATTTCTGCCCAGCAGCGTTCTTATTTCCACTTTGCAGCAATACTGCGATTGATTATATTATGTTATCAAGAAAAAAATCTGCATTGTTTTTCTGCCTACTACTACACCTTTTTTATTCACCTTTTATATAGTTTTTTCTAATCACGTAACATCGAAATATCGACAGCTACCACATATGCACCCGAACAGCGACACATCTCTACGAACGATATTAGATGTCGCTATTAACTCCGCAAAACGTAATTAATCGAGTAAGTTTATGATTGATATAACCAGTTTGTGGGGCGCTTAATTCACTTTCCCAATTTCCCTTTTATAAAGTTATCCTTTAAGGAAATTGATTGGTTTTATTGCGTTCTAACTGATTTTGTAACGATTCAATACAATTAAGGATTATACTCGCGCCGGAAGGCGTGATTAACGGCTGGAAATTTACACAAAGGAAATTTATAACAGCATTTGTGGCAAGTTATGATGGCGCGTAGTGTAATCCTGGAGTAAGTACCTATATCTGAGTGACTGATACTGACTCCCCTCTCTGCCACGCTATGGGCCCGGCACAGTTAATCCATGAAATGCTAAGAGTTCTCGTCTCTATAGGTATGTTTGTACATACCTATAAAGATTTCTTTACAATACTACCTAGCCAAGTGGCAAATGACACAACCTTTCTATAGAACGAACTGACACGACCGTCGCCAGGGTGTTTTTCAGTAATGCGTTAGATGGATAATTATTATAATATTCTTTTCGTAAATAGTTCGACGTAATCGATTGACCACTTAGCCTTGGTGTATCTATACCAATATTATAAAGCTGAAGAGTTTGTTTGGTTAAACGCGTTAATTTCAGAAACTACTGGTTTAATTTGTAATATTTTTTTGTGTTTGATAGTCCATTTATTGAGGAAGGCTATATAACAACCGACATTAACGCGAGCGAAGCCGCGGGCGACCACTAGTTTAATATAAACTGCTCCATGAAATAGAATATGTGAACCGAACCCCTTGGTCTTGTTTTTTTTTAATTTACTGCTTATGTAAAATTCTCTTCCAATACGCGAGTCTTATCCGTAAAAGTTGTTTTATTTCAAATGTGTAGTGCTCGTGCAAATATAAGAAAACATTATTATAAATTGTGTTAAATTGAAATTATAAATTTACTGTCCAACTGGTTGTTTTTATTTTATTTTCACCATTAGGTAGAAGGGGGAAATTTTAAATTAATATTATATAGGCATACAAAAGCAGGCAAAAAATCGAGTATTACATAACATGAATAGGTGACCAGCTCAACCAAACGGAAAAACGGAATGCAAAAAAACACAAGTGCATTTTACCCAATACTGCGATCAATTGAAAATTGTTTATTTTCATCCCCACGCTCTGTAGAAACGATATTCAAAATTGAGTGACAAGCGGGCATGTAAGCAGATATGTTCATTTGGCACTTATGATGGAATGTCCTCAGCGCGACATGAAACGCTGTAAAAACTGGGAGGCGGAGGGGTGGGCTCGTAATTTGTAATATTTCACGAGCCAGTAGACGCTTATTAACTAGGCGTGCAAAAAATCGACGCCGCAGAGGTTACCAACCTTGGGAACGTTGCTGTAATTTTATCAGAAATAAAAGGAATAGACATATTAAAAACATATTACCATTATAGCCTTTTTATTACCCGGCATAATTGATGTCATTTTTCCCATAGAAGTGTATCTTCGCCAAAATTTGATTATGAAGCTCTTTTAAAGATTTATTTGAAGTCTATTTAAAAAATGCTGGTTCACCTCTGCCTACCCCTTCGGGGTATAGGCGTGATTTATGTTTGTATATCTGTGTGTATTTATAAAATACACACTCTAATCTGAAATTCTTCTTCACTTCACTCAACGACACGATTCAATAAGCATTTCTTCTCTGACTCTTTATTTTTTTTATATTTCATGCCCGATAGATGGCAATACGCTCACCTCTTATTTCATGATATCTAACATAGTTGGCAAAATGAGGATGGTAATCGATATTGGGGTTTATGTATTTTATTATCTGACTTTTATGTCTATTGTTATGCCAAAATTATGTATTTTTCATTATAGTGATGAAAGATTAATTGTGTTATATGCAAACGTCTTTTGTGAACGCGAAAAACGTAAGGAGGTCCCGCATAATCCATATTAGTGTGTACAAGTTCGGATTGCCGCCATTAAATTGGGTTACCAGTATGAGTTTTATTAAGTGTTTGATAAATAAATTAAATATATTTATTTCAGTTTTATAACTGTAAATTAATACTACTAATAACGTATTCGATTTTAATTTTAACATTGTATAAATGTTAGAAAAATTAGTACACAGATTTTGGTGTTTATTTCTACATTGCGAGGGTACCCGTTGGCTTACAACGTGAAGTGTAAAGGTTAGAAGAATTTCGGAAAGTTAATTAGTGTCTTGGTTGGCCGAGCGGTCAGGCACCTGCCCGGACAGCAGCGGACGCGGGTTCGATTCATTAAGACCATAATTTTTCAAAATTATTTTTCTAACCACCAAAATCTGACTACTAATAACGATTTAACAACTGACAAGAGTGAGGAAAAGTCACATGTGACATGTTAAATAACACAATTATTGTTAATGACAATAAATATAATATTTCATTATAATTTAAATTTATTTTTTACTTTATGAGTTTATCTTTCTTTCGTCACTACAATTTATATTTATCTATATCATTTCTATCATACTATTATCATCATGAAATAATTGTTCTCGCAAATTTTCACGCGCTTTGGCTTATGACTTTCATAAAATAAACTAATATACCTTACTTAGTACCGCTAGTAGTTATAAGTAACATAATAAGATAGATGTATCATTGTTTATATAGTTAATTGACAAAATCTCCCTGAATTAAAGGTAAGACAATAAAGTTGACATGGTATCATTTTCTTGCAATACTACCAACTTGACGGCATAGGAACTATAAGATGATACGCACTATATTTCATAATTTTATTATAGGCAGATTATGAATACATTCTAAGCGGTGGTTTGTACTTATTGCACAAAATGTTTGCTACTCCTGGCTAATACAAAAAGTCGTATCTAGTCAGAGTCCGGAGTATTACAGGGCGGAAAAATATCAGAAGCGTACTCAGGGTATTATTTTTAAATATCTGTCTGTCTAAAATGAGAGAAAGCTCTGTTCAGTTCACTGCGTTAACGGATTTGGATTATACAATTTGTAACAGAGCTTATAATTAAAATTAAGACAAGAGGAGTCCTGTAGCATTTATATGCCTATTCCATTCTTTTTCATGACATAAATGGTTCGTGTGTTCAGGTTGGTTAAGGCTAAAGCACTGGACATATCGCCGAAGGATGGCAGAGGTGAATTTATTGGACATAGAATCATTTATTTATCGCAAAAACGAACATCAAAGTACAGTTTAAATACGAAGGGTAAAGATTCAATTTACGACAATAGTCTAGTATAGAAATTATCATACTAGCCTACATCAACTGCATATTGATTTGTATTAAATGCAGTTATACAGATAATATATCTACAGTATGCAAAACATACAGGTATTTTGATTCGAGAATGATAGTGGAATCTAAAAGGTTAATAATATTTGAAAAAGTAACAGCTGAAAAATGATCCAACCTCATTTTTCAGTCACCAGATTATTTTTCATCACAGTAATAAATGAATAAAAATTAACTGTACTTTATGTTCTTTATTTTCTGGCGAATTGCATTTCATTTTTATTTAAAGATAATTTATAGAAAGGATAAGTTTAAATCGACGATTGACCCTTATTAGCCCGATTCTAGTGTACGTATAATGTACAGCATCTGAAGTCCGTCCCCGTCCACATAACTTTTGCCGAGAGGTTATTAATCGTGTCCCGGAGGATGGCGGGAGCGGCGACACTTAGCCTCCCCCCTCCCTTTACCCCCCTTTCACATTGCCTGCCCGCTAGCCACTTTACCCGCCAAATCGACTACGTCACAATCGTTCTAGACTCATTAACACCTATTTATTTTTTTCGTATATTTATTTGTAATGGCTTTTCTTTCCTAAATCCATGGCATAACCGCCCTGACTTATCATATTTTCCCATAGATTATAAATCAATTCTGTTTACGACCACTTCTAATTAAAAAATAATAACTCAAGATTATATTTAATTCTAAGTGAAACTACCTAGGTATCTCTTATAAATAAATCGCATACTGTTATTAAAATTTGCAGAAATAAACAGAGATTTAAAAAAAAACAACTATAAAAATACATTATGTATCAAACATGTCAAAATTACAGAAGTTAGTGCCTATGATTAAATAAGTATTATATAATGAGTATTATCGATCCAGTTAACACATATATAATATACTTCTCCATGCTAGTTAACTAAACAAGTAACTGATGTAATTAATTATTATTATTATAAAGTGGAATAAATTCCCGATAAGCATTTGATACCATACCGACTTACACTACTTTATATCCTTATGTTTAAACCCTATGTCAGTTTATGTATGTATAAAATGGAAAGAGAAACGCCCTGTTAATAATAGGCATAGATCAGCTTAAACTGTACGTAGATATATCACGGGCTATATAATACAGAAGAGTTCTAAATACACATAAGTGGGCACTGTTAAATGAACTTTAAGTCTAGAGGCGTAAAGCGTATAGTGAAGGGAGAGCGGTGTGGAATCGAAGTAAGCAGGGCGGGCCGCCCAAACGTTTAGCGACCGTTTAGTGAAGGCTCGAGGTGGGTTGGGACACACCCCCAGTAAGTCGAAAACTCTTATGTAGCCATGATTTCATAACTCTCAAGAGGAGGGAACCATTGGACGGGGTTCGAAATAGGAAAAAAAGGTAAAACACATATTATTATAAAAACAACACTTCGATCTATGATGTATTTAGGATAGAATCAAAACATATAAAACACCGTACGTGAGAGAGTACAGTCGCATTGATCCCTACTTCCTGAAGAGTGTTTTACGTCGCTCGGTACGGGCGCGCTACTACAGGTTAGCAAACTTCCATTTAGGGTCTGCATAGTACCGTAAGGAAACCCAAGTTTGTAAGTGTTATGACTTGGTAAGCTTGTTGTGCCGTGTAGAGCACAATACAATTGTCACCATCCCTCATCACTCTCGCAGATGTCCTTCAAGGCGACTGAGGGTAAGTAAAGACAGCGATGAGTAATGGGCAGCACAGTGGACGAGTTTTGGTAGCTTTACAAGGTATAAGAATAAAATTTAATTTTATTTGAATCAATATTAGATTATTGGGGGGATTTTATGTTAGATTAAAGTGTTTTTGTCAAGTTGATATTAAATCTTTAATTGCTTATTCTTCAGTGGCTCATATAGGGCTTAGGGCGCTTAGCGATTGCGTAAACTAAGCATTGCTCCTTAAGGCCGGTCGTTGGATGGGTGACCAAAAATTTATATTCTCGAGGTCCTCCGTGCTTCGGAAGGCACGTTATGCACGGAATGCAATCGTAATACCCACCAAACCACACTGGGCCAGCATTGTGGGTTATGACTCAATCTCCCTATATTCTTCCATCCAAGGAGGGCCTGTGCCCCAGCAGTGGGGACATTAAAGGACTGGTGATGATGATGAACATGATTAGCGAAACGTGAGTGTTACTTCGCCTCTGCGGCGTGATTAATGTACCTGTGTATGTAAGTTATAGTTCATTGTATTACTGTTCGTTGTATTACTTTTTATAAGCGCAAATTAAACAAACTTGCGCTTATAAACTGAGATGACACGTCGAAACAAAAAACACCACAGTGTCACCGTCAGCGAGCTATGGGGGAACCGAGCCGGGAGCGCCTGCGAGTAACGAAGTCGCGTTTGATATGTTAATTCGCATAATTCGTACCTTTTCGCTGCTTTTACAGCGCGAGATGCGGGAGCTGTATCGATGCACGATTGAATACTAATTCCGGCGCCCTTCCCGTCGGCTGCACATCTCTACAACCTTACGGACTTTTTTTGTAACACTCACACCTATCATCTAGGCCAAAGTAAGTAGCCTAAGCACTTGTGTTATGGATACTAGATGACGGACATATTTTTAATATAATTATGTATATAAAAGTTGAAAATATAATACAAAAACATATACACAACCATGACTTGAAAACAAACATTTGTGGTCATCACTAAGTTTACCCCTACCAGGATTCGAACCCGGGACCTTTTGGCCAATACCCAGCAATCTGAGCATTCGACCAAGGCGGCCGTCGAAACTTATGGCGAGTTATTAGAGTAAAACAGACTGTTTTATATGTACAGTGCTACCAATTTGTCTTGTCAGTTAGTGGTCGTTAGTGGTGGACAAAGAGTAGGGGAAAGTGGCCAAAATGTTGCCTAAAGCAGCTACTCTAGTATATAGAGCTATTCATACTCCCAACGACATAGATGGAAACTTTACTGTTCACGTGGCCAAGGGAGCTAATAATAATCCTTTCAGGTTCAGGCAAAAGTTAGTAATAATCGGAAACTTTCAGGCGAAAGGCAGCGATCTGACCATTGACCAAACCAGTCGTCAAGTCAAGAACAGAACCCCTTCAGAACATGGTGTTGTTCGGTTCCAAAATGTTTTCCCAACCCATCCAACAACATGAGGTCCTTCCAACATGTGTTAAATAGGGATATATTGTAGGCGTGCACTACACTCCCTCCTAAGCCCCCGAAGGGTTATTTTGCAAGTCGACAGCAATCTTTTTAAATCTAGCCATCTTTCTCATATCTAGCTTTTATGCGACGGATAGACTATCGCAAAACGTTTTGCAGAGTAACCCCTCCAGTGGGGTGGCATCTTATTTGTTCACATAAATAAAAAGTCTAAATAATAAAGCGCCTTATTATTTTTTTAGTTCATGACAAATCCTACGCGGTATTTAATCGTAAACCTAAAGAAGAAGAAGCCTTCAAGCCAGGTTTTCCTTTAATTATTATACAAATGAATATATAATTACTTGAGGACCACTTTCTATTTACTTCGAGCATACAGATTCATCACCAACCCTTTAATGTTCCTATTGCTGGGGCACAGAAAGCTGTATTTCTACTGATATTTGACCATCTGTAATGGTTTATAAAACCGTGTTCAATTACTTTACTAACTCGATAATAAGCGCCCTAACATATTGATTTAAATGGCAACACTCTCCCCGATATACATATAAAATAATGAAATTTTAATATTTGAAAGTGACAACATTAAACATGGACCGCTCCTCGGAGTTTATGCTCTGAATACGAAATCAAAAATGGATGCGCGAAATACGATTGCCGCCATTGCTCTTAACACCCTTTAGGGCAAGAAACAAAATAAAGCGACCTGATTTAAGTGTAAATTAGGTGAATTGATATTTGGGGGACTGGATTCGGATTGAGATTTTAGAAAGGAAAAGTTGAGAATGAACGATAATGTTTTTTTTTTATAAACATTGCCATGATTTTTTTTCTTAGACAAGCTCAGAAAATATTTTTATACAATAAAAAATACGGTCTGAGCATTCCTAAGTGAACGCAAACCCTTTTTGAATTGTCTCATGAGATGTAAAGATTTCCTTTACTCTTGTAGGTACTTGAGTAGAAGTAGCCAGTTAGAAGTTTTCCTACAGAAGAAGGTTCAAAGCGAGGCAAGTAAGTTCGTGTTACAAATCTCCAATTAACAAAGCGTACATCTCAGTTTATACCGGCGTTTAAATTCGTTAGGAACGTGGAAAGTTGTATTCGCCGCGCGTTTGTCATAGAATAAACACACAAAATTTTGTAACTGTTTAAACTGTTAATTAATACTTGATCTGAGCTTAATACAGGCTTTGGTAATCTGAGCCAGATACAGACCACTGAGCAAGTATTAGACAATAGAATTCACCATTGCCATTAATTAATATTATTGCTGGCATTTAATTTACACGTGCTCATTTTTTAATTAATTAGTAGGTATTATAGCCAATATAAAAGATTAGTGCCGTGTGGTGACGGCAGAGTAGAATACAATTGTCACCACCCCAAATCTTGGGTGTCGTACAAGGCGACTAAGGATAAATCAGTGATGAGGAATGGGTAGCAGCGTTCCTCTTATACCACCTAGCAATGTACTGCGACTTTTGTGCCCGATAAATGTCAATAGGCTCGCCACCATATTGTTATTACATGGGACCTAACATAATTGGCCAAACGTGGGTGCTAGTTCACCTCAGCCTACCCTTTCGGGGATATAGGCATGATTTATGTATGTATGTATGTAAAAGATGAGTTAAATATTCCCTCGCCGATTTTTCCAACAGATTTAATATAAATATCATCATCTCCTTGCCTTGTTTTCAGTATAGCTAGACTCGGCGCAGTATGTTTACTCTTCCTTTATTCACGTCGGGAAATCACCCACTCCCTTTTGATACATGTGATCCATCAACTGGATTAGTGCTAGTGGTGAATTAATGTATGTACAGAAAGGTGATGGAATAGACCATGTCGGGAGACCGACGAATGGAGAGACTGATTAGGAACACGAAATTCAAATCCATATCTACTCAAGAACAACTTAACTCAAGCATTTTGACTTTACTCTTACAGTCGGCCTCACCATCAAGGAAGGCCTGTGCCACAGCTGCAGTGGGGACATTAAATGGCTGGTAATGATGATTAATTCAGTGGAATAAAAATATTTGATTTATTTATGTGTTGTTTAATAAAAGTACATTAAATATATAAGCAATAAGAGTATAATTATTAAATGTAAGCAAAAGAGGGTTTTAGTGCCTACGCTCCACTTGCTTATCGATTCTTTGGCCGGTACCATCAATTGCGTATGTGAGTTGCGTAGCCCGCTAAGTGGATCTCCATTTTAACTCCTGAAACAAGCCGGTTGAGGCTTTCAGTCGTATCTCGGCATTTGCATGATTGGCATTACGCTGATTACATCCCCCCAGCACCCCCTTTGGGCGTCGGAGAACGACTTAAACGTATGCAGATTGGCGTTTTAAAGTTTTAGTTAAGATGAATTCTGACGAATAAAATGTAGATAGTGAAATAATAGTAATAAAAGGAATAAGAATATTTCTAAACACTTAGGTACTGCCGCACTCAGAGACGCTAATGAGAATTATCGTTAATGAGTAGATTTAGATAACTTAATACAAAAATGACAATACAAAATTAATCGGTATTCTTGCCGGGTCTATGATCTAGATTTAAATGAAATTTTTTGACACTAAGTAGTCATTAAAGTTAATTAACATCTCTGAGTGCGGCAGTTAATCTTATATTTATTTAAATGAACTTATTTAGTACAGCGATCACGGTTTTCTTGTATAGTTTTATTTTGTTAAAAAATATTAATAAATATACTTAACTCGTCCTTTTTAGACATTGAAATGAGACATAGGTACATGATTGATTATCATGATTATGTTATCTGGAATTCCTATATGCTTCGGAAGGTAGGTCAACCCGTTGTTGGTCAGCTGCACAAATAAATCTTTATGCATCTGCATTTGGTAACATTCACCCGCTCGCACTAATTCTCCGTAGGAATAAGTTCCATCCATAAAGAAAGCCGGTGCCTTAGCAGTGACGACAATAAGGGGATAATCACTTTTAACTTTCGCGTTGCATTATTATATTTTACCTACAAAAATACCTACATAATCGCGTTAATTCCCGTTCTAACCTATATTAATAAAGGGATAATGATGTATATTATATTCAATAGATACCTCTAACACATTTAAATAGTCGACTTCGAATATTTCCCAAAGCCTCAACCTTTTAAGGGAGTTTCGACGTTCACCCAAACTCGCCCCCCTCCAACCTAAAAGTGCTCTAGAAAGTGTCGTTTATGTAGTCAAAGCATATGCAAATGGCTGTTTTAAAATTTTAGGGAGCGTACGCCACTTTATTCCCAGTAGCACTTGCCAAAATCAAAATGTAAATATACCCTTTTATGTTTACAAAGTAAATGAAAGCGTTCGTTTTATTGACTCCGGCGGGCGTAGTGAACATTAGCGACATTTCGAGAGATGTGTCCGCCTTATAAATAATACATATGGCGCGTAAATTACATAGGTACGGAACGTTTTAAAATCAAACTCAATAATGCTTTAGAATTATTATAGAGTTTTATTTTAGAGTCAGTACTCAAATGAATGTATTTTTAATACATTGAAACAAACATTTGTTTGAGTAGATACGTATATTCTATTAGGTTGGGGAAAAAGTCTTTTCGCATTATAGTATGTATAAACTTGTAATAAAATCTCTTTGGCTATACTATTTGTATCTGGCTGGTTTTGGTATCATTGAAAGTTTAAATTTTAAAGAACATAATTCCAAATTCAAATTAGGAAAATGTGTGATTTTAAGATGAGTGAATCTAATGAAGAAATTCGATACATTTTAAAATTTTACTACAAAAAAGGTAAAAATGCAACGCAAGCCGCGAAAAAAATTTGCGATGTTTATGGACCTAGTGCAGTGTCTGTGAGAGTAGCACAAATTTGGTTTAAGCGTTTTCAATCCGGAAATTTTGATGTCAAAGATGCACGTCGCTCTGGTCGCCCTATTACAGATAAAATGGATGCCATTTTTGAAAAAGTGGAGCAAGATCGGCATGTCAGTAGTTACGACGTAGAAGAACTGGGAATTGACCACAAAACAGTTTTGGCGCATTTGAAAAAACTGGGTACACAAAAAAACTCGACATTTGGGTACCTCACGAGCTCACTGAAAGAAACCCAATGAACCGTGTACTCATTTGTGATTCTTTATTACGACGTAATGAAACCGAACCATTTTTGAAAAAGCTGATAACTGGTGATGAAAAGTGGATCACGTACGACAAGAACGTGCGAAAAAGGTCGTGGTTAAAGGCCGGTCAGGCTTCACAGACTGTGGCGAAACCCGGGTTAACTCGCAACAAGGTGATGCTGTGTGTGTGGTGGGATTGGAAGTGCATTATTCATTATGAGCTGTTACCACCAGGCAGGACCATCGATTCTGAACTCTACTGCGAACAACTGATGAGATTAAAGCAAGAAGTTGAGAGAAAGCGGCCGGAATTAATCAACAGAAGGGGTGTGGTTTTTCATCATGATAACGCTAGACCTCACACATCTTTAGCCACTCAGCAAAAATTAAGAGAGTTTGGCTGGGAGGTGTTAATGCATCCGCCGTATAGTCCTGACCTTGCACCTTCAGATTTCCACCTGTTTCGGTCTCTTCAGAATTCTTTAGGCAGTGTCAGGTTAACATCACGAGTGGATTGCCAAAACCACTTGTCGCGGTATTTTGACCAGAAGTCCCAAAATTTCTATAGCAAAGGGATCATGTCCCTACCTACAAGATGGCAAAAAGTTATCGAACAAAATGGTACCTACATACTTTAGTTAAATGTAAATAAACTATATTAAAAAAAAATTTGAATTTTCTAAAAAATAAACTTTTTCCCCAACCTATTAATTGCGCAATATTGTGTAAAATATCTCTAATTATGTGTCGGTTGAGGTATTTGTAAAGCGAGAAGTAGGAATAGGAAGGCTCGGTCGAGTGCGCGCGCGCCGTCTCTCAGCCGATCGAGTTACCGCATAGCATCCTTCAACCGCTATGAGAAAAGGTAATAAATTGTGTCGTTTAATCTATATTCGATTACACAAAGAAATCAAATAAAATGTACGGTAGAGCAAGCAGGAGGTAGTAGATAACAATTTAAGCAAATTCGTAGCATACTACTGTTCGTAGCAGTCGTAGCGTGGAGCAGTAATTTATATTCTGACAGTGTGTGGGCAATGGATAATGAAATACCAACACTGTAATAATATTTTTCAATAATTTATCAGGTATGCATTTCAAAAAGTATTGATAGGACATAAAAAAAACCTTTAAATTTTCTACATGACGGCGATACAGCACATTACGCGCTACTAAAAATGCCAATTCTATTGTAATTGAAACCTCGATTAACTGATTGGTTTTACAAAATATGCATCAATGATGTCACGACACTACACGTATCGAGTGTCGACGAATCAAGGTGTCGATTACTGAACGTCATATTTTTCTTTCATTTAAAACTGTTCGCGGTGCAACGATGTGAAAAATACGCGTTACGCCCCACGCTCATAACTATCGAAACGTCCATCGATGTATCCGATTACTTACTGTGCTATGACTGAAATCATTGCCGACTGCCTATAATTTTATACAAATACATGTGGCTTGGTTATTGTTGAGGTTAATTAAGAAGTTTTAATAATACAAAATACAATACTAATAACTAACTTAAATAAATTTTTAACCTTAACTTCTGTAAGTGTCCAGCGTATTGGGTAAATTTTACCGTTTAGGGGAACTCTTTTTGGTGCCGTTGATTGTTGCACAAGATATTACATTCATAAACTAATAACTTTTACGATTAATTTAAACTTTAATTAATCACTTCATTGTGACACTACCAAGTTATTAAACATTGTCGTTGTCATTTTATTGGATTGCGAAACCTTTATATGTAAATTGAAGTAATGCAAACAAATATTGAAAATAATATAATAATATACATACATACATAAATCACGCCTATATCCCCGAAGGGGTAGGCAGAGGTGAAACTAGCACCCACGTTTCGCCAATTATGTTAGGTCCCATGTAATAGGTGACGAGCCTATTGCCATTTATCGGGCACAAAAGTCGCAGTACACTGCTATTGCTAGGTGGTATAAGAGGAACGCTGCTGCCCGTTCCTCATCATTGATTTATCCTTAGTCGCCTTTTACAACACCCACGGGCGAGATTTGAGGTGGTGACAATTGTATTGTACTCTGACGTCACCACACGGCCTATATACATACATACAGAAATCATGCCTATTTATGATTGATTTGGGGTAGGCATAAGGGGCTTAACACTCACGTTTCGATAATTATGTAAGGTTCTATGTAATAGAGTTTATTCCACGTAAATCGCAGTATATTGCTAATAGTGTAAAACTCATCGCTGTCTTTAACCTAAGTCGCCGTATACGACGACACCCGCGGGAGAGACGGGGTGGTGACATTGGCTATTGACATTCTGCTCTGCCGTCGCCAAATACTATAATCATAGATGTTCATTGCATATTGCCAGGCGTGGGTTTAAACACTCGATCAAACCAGCTTTACATTTATAATTAATCGCCTGACAGCTATTTAAAAAGCCGTCTTTTGCGACCGCATTTAAGTACCTACCTACTTAGTGTAATCAGAAGCGAGTATTTATTACTGTTCGATTCAAACTGTGTTGTCAATAACATATCCACGTCCTCATTTCAACACATGATGCCTAGTGGCATCTAACCACAGCGTCCCCTCGCATCGGGCCGCGCCTCAACAATCTCGACCCATTGGCTCGAAAGATTTGGCTCCTTTACACGTCGTGTACCGTCAGCTGTTCCACTGTGTTAATAAAATACAACATTGTTGCTGCCGGTGGTGACGGCAGAAGGAAGTTTTCATCGCAGCTTTTAGAAGAAGAAGAAAGAAAAAAACATACGGTACAAATTGAGTAACCTCCTCCGCTTTTTCGTCGGTTAAAAACGAACATTGATTGTTGTACAAAAAAAAAACATAAATTTACGAGTCCCAAGCGATGGCATTGACAGCAATCCACACTATGGACCTGGCACCCGCACGCTGAATCGATGAAAGCTAAAAGTTAGGTATCGTCTCGTGTATACTGCATCAATAAAATCTGATTTCTCCCCTCACACATCCTCACCCGTCCAAGCAGGACTTTAATTGTGAAAAATTGTGGATCGAACCCGCGACCTCAGGATCTTAATTCCGGTGACCTCTAGACGACGGAGGCGGATAGCGGTGTTACAGCCAATGTAGCTATAATTGTTTCTAGCACCCATAAAGGTTATATTTTAAGTTTTATTTGAACACAAGGAACATAATGTTTCTAATATTATTAGGTAGGTATGTTCTGACCTCTTTTTTTATTTGTTATTTTTTTGTAAATTAATATAAAGGTGTTATTTAATTTTAAAAATATTCATAAGTCAAAGCGATGTAACCAGCTGCCAACCATACCCTATTAAACACACGATAACCATCTGACGTGTGGAGTGCGCACCGCAGCTTACCAACCATCTTATGAAGCATTTACTACTTATCGGGTCGTGTGGTGAGAGTAGACCAGGGGCCATTGCTAAAGCAAAAGCTATAGTTTATGACGTCATGCTGTCATTTCGCACCAAATGTACCTAAACTATTAGCGATAGCTTTGAAAATCCGCACAAAATCCGTGCCGCCTAAAAATTCAGGATGGCTTATATAGCCGTTAGCAGTGCATTTCAATATATCTACCATCAGCAATCGAGTTAGGCGGTAGGCCCCCTGAGTCCGTATTCAGTGCTACTATCATTACACCGTACGAGTTCTAAGTATATCAGCACGGAACGTGGACAAAATCTCTCTTCACCACGAAAAAGGAAAAAATTTTCTTTTCCCCTAGGAGATTTTCTCCACGTTTCGTGCTACGGGGCAGGGAGCCGGCATAAGTCTTCCCTGTGGAATTAATACCAATAGGTACTATGTAGCCGCATTTACTGTTACGAAAAGGGACCAGACCGACCGTCAGCTCGTTGAGCAGCATCCATTGCCGATACATATGTGTGCTCTATTGATTCGTCGTCATATAAAAACAGTAATGAATCGTCGGTTCGTCAGCGTAGCCCTAAATGCTGCCATAGATAGGGAAAAGAAGAAGTCTACCATACTACGGTCAGCGACACCCACGGGACGTAAAGAGGAAGAGTGTGAATAGAATTGCTCTTGCGCTATCTCTCTCTCTCTCTCTCTCTCTTTCTCTAGTATAGTGACAATACCGGCTACACGAATGCGTCATGTGATACTAATTATTGCTCCTTATACAACGATACTAATGACGCTAACCTAGCATTGTGTGCGTGTACATTGCGGTTTACGTGGCTCAGTCAGTAAACGCAGATAAACTAAGAACTAAATACTGACCATTCAACGAGCTGTAACTACTTTATTACAAGACCGATTTTGACTTAACACACTTCAAACCTATACAGGGCTTAAAAGCGTAAATTTCAAAAGTATCTAACTTAAAGTATAACTGATTATCATAATTGACATACCTACTATTTTCTCAAAACAACAAAATCTTTATGATAAGTAATCCACATTGATAAGATCACCAATAAGGCTTCCTGTATCTATCTTGCCGTACTGTAGCATCCTGCTACCTTTCCCCTATAAATAATCATGAAAAAGTATTACGATGGCAATTTGTTTTGATACCGACCGTACGAACTAGTGAACAAACTAGAGTTAACGATTTTTCTTAAAAGTCCCGCCCTTTTTTCTTTGCAATAATTTTTCTAAAATTTATATAATTTGAATAAAAAACAAAGTGTTATGGTCTCTTTGATTGAAATTATATCGCTTTGACCCCAAGACTTCAAAGTTGGAATTATCTATTACCAAGTATTGGTTGCATGCTTGCTTAGTACCTACCTAATGTAAGTGTGTGTGCGTTCCAGTTCATGCGCGGGAGCAATTTCGCAGTGTTTTGTATCGAGGTGCGACCACAGACCGCGTTCAATAGCCGCTTCTCCGGTTACACACACTCAGTGAAATCGTTTACACTTCGATTTCCTAAAATGATCTTCATTTTAATATTATACATAGGTAGGTACTTCTCTTCCTGAATGGTGCTGGTGTTGAATGAATGCGTAGAAAAAAGACGAAACGGATCATAAGAGAAGCGAGTGGTTGGGATGACATCATTCCAATCGATATATTACTCAAGATTTTGGCATAGGTTTTACAGCCTGCCTGACAAATTCCAGTAGGTATGCTGTTGTTGGTGGTTTTCTCTCGACCATTCGGGTGCCCCAAGGTGCTTATCGGTCTACACTAGGTATCCCTGGGTATCGCTTAGTCAACTATTACAGCACCCATGGGGCTGGCTGGCACATTCTATTCTCTACGTTACTACGCTACCATACCAGCATGGAAGATATTTTTATATATACATACCTACCTTGTGGTGACGGCAGAGTAGAATACAATTGTCACCAACCCAAATCTCTCCCGTGGGCAGTACAAGGCGACTAAGGAAAAATTCTTTGCAATTTTGCTTTGTAAATTTAACAAAAGTAACATTTAAACATCTCCTTATTGGTGCTGTTTCAAAGTAAATGTCTTAAATGACATCTTTTTATTTGAGCCATAAAATCTTACGCCCGATTGCCCAACGTAAACCAAAAAAATGCAATAGTCGTGTTCTTTAACCACTACTTTACTAGTATAAATAACCATAAGGCACACATTTTCTTTAAAAGACGATTTGTTCAGCGATTAATTAATTCAAGGAATATCTGCAACGTTTTGTTTCCAATTCTAAACTTTATTCTTAATGCAGTAGGGATATTGTTGCGTAACAACAGCTGTTGTGTTTGTGTGGGAGTCGTATAGTTGCCGTTAATTCGCTCATGAATAGTAAAAAGCCCGACTGCCGCACAGAGAGCATTAATAGCTTGTTTTTGCCACACACGCCATGATTAATTCTTGTAAAACGGTTGTTTCTTGCTATTATTCAGTGTTTTGCAAAGTGTCTGCTACGAGCCATCTCGTTTTTTCCAGTTTCCAGCGTTCGAATCGGTTTCCACGTCATTAGGCGGAGATGGGTATTATATGGAGATGTGTCTAATAGAGTTCCGATTCGATTGGATATTACTGGGAAATACGCCCCAATTAATAAAACCTCTTACCTATTTTTGTACAGGTAGAAAATTGATTTCAGCACGGAATTGGCATTTTTGTTAGTGACGTTTGTCGTCTAACCAAAGAGCACAGATTAGAAAGCGTGCGTGTGCGCAAGTGCGGTTTATGTCTATCGAGAATTAACATTTATTCAAACTCACTAAAGAACTATTAAATAATCAAAAGTTCAAAAAGTGCACGAATCTGTGGCTCAATGAATCTCCAAGATCACACAGTCAACCAAGCACCTCTTAAACGTCAAAAGTAAACACAAAGCGCGCCGACGCGAACAGCAAAAACACATTCAGGGAAAGATGTTCGCATCGTTTACGCGAACAAACCTATTACGTACACAATTAGAACTCGTAGAACACCGCTCAATAATATAATTGATGACGTTTCTCGTTCACTCAATTATATTAAATGGAGTGCACGCTAGCTGTTTCCCGCTTTGAAACAATAACCATAATCAGCACTAGAGCATCTTGCGAACAATGACATTGGGATTTTTTCTGTGGTGCCCATGCAACAGCTAATAAAATGCAACCACTGCGGTATGTCTGTTCGTGGAGGCACAACCAATGGATATTAGCATATTCCCCGTCTGTTAGTAGTATAATATGTCTACCGGTTAATAGTGCGTTACGATTGGGAAAATGCAATAGGTGATAATTGCTACTGGAACCGACCTGCCTCGATCTGCATATTTTCTCTTCTCATCATTAAGCTAGCCTGTGAGCAAAAAATAACATAGTATGGCAGCCCCTCAAAGGGTCGTAAAAGTCGACTAAGTGAGATAGCAGGGTGTATACCAAAAAGCACCCAGAGCCACGCGAATGTAAATCAAAAACACTACAGCATACCAGCAGAGGTTTAATGGCGTGTGTACCATTCATACCATTATTAGGTGGCAGCAGCTTACTACTATCTATAGGCCGTCATTTTCACAACACCACTGGATAAATATTAGGAAGTAGCAGGAGGGGACATTTTGATCCGGCTCGAAGGACCACAAAATGTACCGGAATCGTCGTTGAATATCGATCAGGCTCCAGGAGGTGTAGACAATAATGAAGACCTTGTAGTTTTATAGTAATATACTTAAAAAATAATACAAATATTTGAAATTAAAATAACGAATTTATAACTACATATGTGAGCGCATCGGTTGTGGACGGTGCCAAGAGGGTGCTTGGTGGGGGAATCATGACGGGCAAGTTCGCGAAGAGCATTTACCATTTCTTGCGTTAACAAGTATATAAATTAAAGTTATCATTATTAATTAATGAATGAAACTGATACAAAAACCTTATTATCGAAGAACTCATGCATGGGTACGCGCGCGCATCTCGTCATTAGGTTACAGGTATGTTTTACGTTCCTATACTGAACCGGAACATATCGTGTTCTAAATGCAATACAAATTTTGATGCAATCGCACGAAATGTAACATATGAAACAATTAGAAGTAATAAATAAAATAAACTGAACCAGACAGTTAGTTAGAGACTAAAATGTGTTTGGGCGGCCTATTCCCTGTCTATTACATAGGTTGTCTATTACCTACCTACATAAAAAGACAATATGGAGCCGTGTATGGGCCATTTATTGTATTGTTACGTTTTGAAAAAATTTTGGCTGAGCCACGTTGAGGTCATTTTGGATTATGCTGCTCTAAAAGACACAATATTGTTCTGAATTCAGCGAAACCAACGTTTGTTGTTTTTATGTTAGGCTGTTGGACCACCATATTCTCGCCTGATGGAAAAGTATGATGAGGCCTTTAATGATACACTCTCGCCTAGAAGATGCTTACTTGTTCAATCTGGCCTTAAAGATGTCCAAATTATACTGATCGAATACTTATGTTTGGTACCTTAATAAATATCTTATAATATCGGTCTACGGTTCAGGCAAAAGTGTTGTTACTTTAACATTTTATCCGATTTCTCACGCATCTGTTACTGTTAAGATAACTGGGTGTACCTAAGCGATGCACTCGTTGTACATAAAACTCAAAAGTTATTGTTGCCTATGAAATGTGTGAGAATGTTTAATTAGATAAATGGCCGACTGAACCCCGCTGGGTACCAAAAAAGTGACAACACCACGACACGATCTCAAAATACCTCTCTATTGAAACTACGCACTTAATTTAATTACCCTTTCCCAGGCCTATTAAGAAATGGATAGGTGTTTTAATTAAGTACCTGCTACAGATTAGAGTGAAATTTTGTTATGAACGATGATAAAATTACAGACACGTCACGTTTAAATGAAATAAGCTCGAGTATGAAGAAAGAAAGGCAAAACGCATTTATAACTTATGCAGATAAACATCAGAAAGTTCTTTTAGATAATATCAGCAGGTACTACAAGGCCCTTAAGTAGGGCATGAATGAATCTACCTTTATCTGCGTAATTATAATGCAAAATTATTATTATTTATTTTAATAAAAAAGTTAATCCTCTAATGCCTTGTGAAATAACCATTTGCCAACATAAAAAGAGGCTAGAAAATTTTCGAGAAGTGATGAGCCGCATCAGTTTCTATGAATGGGATAGGTATATTCCCATATACTGCGCTGATTAGATAGGCGACTAAAATTATATTATCTCGAGTTCCCGCGTCCTTCGGTAGGCACGTTAGGCCGATGGTTCGGTTTCGGCTGCATCTGCATTGGGCCTACCAATCCACACAGGGCCAATATGGTGGGTTATAGCCCATTCTCCCTCTATTCTTATAAATACAGAAGGCCTGTGCCACACACAATAGCGGGGACGTTGAAAGGCTTGTGATGATGATCATTATGATATATAGTTTCAATAATAGGTCTATGAAGACCTTAGTCTCTACTCCAGCAACTTAAGTTTAGTTCGCTTCGACTAGCTTAGATAACTATATTTAAATAACACTAACAAAAAAAGGAATGGGGATAAGCAAATAGATATCATCACAATGAGGGGAATAGATGAGACAAAAAACATACATACATACATACATAAATCACGTATGCCGTGTGGTGACGGCAGAGTAGAATACAATTGTCACCACCCCCATCTCTCCCGTGGGTGTCGTACAAGGCGACTAAGGGTAAAGACAGCAATGAGTAATGGGCAGCAGCATTCCTCTTGTACCATCTAGCAATATACTGCGATTGATGTGCCCGATAGATGGCAATAGGCTCGCCACCTGTTACATGGGACCTGACTAATTTGGCGATAAGTGAGTGTTAATTCACCTCTGCCTACCCCTTAGGGGATATAAGCGTGATTTATGTATGTATGTATAAATCACGCCTATATTGTACGCTTGTATTCTACTCTGCCGTCAGCACACGGCGACATGACGACAAAAACATGACTATTATAATAATGGACAGAAGCGATTAAATTCAATACACACAGCCAATCAATTTAACAAACACACATTAGTTTCGCAGTGTTTCTGGAAACCAGCTGTGGAGGCCAGGCCGCAACTAATGTTGACACCAGCGTCATCTGCTGGACATCACTCATTAACTTAAGCCCTGGCAAAAAATGTGTTCGTACCGACACTACAATAAGGTGCATGACTCGCCACTCCGCGATCAATTATTAATAAAAAGCGCCCGCTTCATTGAAAGGGCGATTAGCTCAATATTTATATGGAATATTCGGTATCAACGGCGCTTTGTGCTCATAATTCGGTGGGTCGTGACGAGGCGGGTTTGAGTCTACCGCCCAACGCATAGACCAACTGCCGCCGCGGATAGACGCGCCACAGGTTATATACTTGCCTATGGATTTGAGATCAACTCTGGCATTTTACAAACATACCGTAAATACATTATTAATACAATCCGTTCACAGTTATTTTACCTCTGACACTTCTCATCATCCTGCTCTAACATATGGAAATGTCATATAAGTAACCTTCTCTCACATACGACGTAAATGGAAACGTCAGAGGTAAAATAACTGTTGAACGGAGTGTAGTCACTAAAAAACAGCGTAGCTAATATTAGTCATTAAAAAACGAAAAAGCTATTTCTCATTTCATGTTTCGGTCGTTTAATAAAATATAGGTAGTTAAATATTATAGTGACGTCATAAAATGATTATTTTATAACCTGCTTAGAATTATTAGTTTACCTATTTTCATCATCATATTTACCTCTCCACTGGTAACGGTTGCAATCCCATTGCAAAAGAACAAGAGAATAGTCCAAAAAAGATGTCGAGATGCCGACAGCAGGACCCTTCGGAAATAAATTAAAAAGTTCATCACGCAAGACTCCTTATTTCATGTGTAAATAATCATAATTAATATGAAGCTCTACTTATTAAATTGTGACCCCCATTAACTATCATAGAATCTGGCCTGGGTCTCCTGCTCGGCTAGCATGACCATCACCAAAACACGATATGATATAGTGTTTTTCGCTTTGAACTGTCAAAAATAATTGAATGATTGACAGTTAGAAGCGATAAATGGCTATAACTTATAGCCTATAAGTCATCGGGCAGGGCATCATCTACGGGAAAATAATTGTAGTTCCAATTTTCACCGCGTGACGAGATAAGTTGGTGGCACTGTAAAGACCGCGACTCCATACTCAATAGTGAATTGTAAAAGGCAATTCAATCTTCGACACCTAATAATCTTTGACAAAAGCGCTAGCCCACCATGCGACTCACACTCAATGTACTACCGAATTGACTCCGACTTTGAAAGAGCTCTCGCCGTGAAAGCAGCGAGTATGGCGGCATGAATTTGTTTAATCTGATACGATTCCGCGCACATCAATCACAGCGCGTACCCACAATTGTCCGTAGCGAAATTAATATTGTGATGGACAGAAAAATTATTTCCAGACAGAATAGTATACACTATAGCTATAAAGACGTAAGCTCGCATTACAAATACGAAGACGCGGTCGATTCAGTAGAATATCTATTACCTATTTATTTGAACAGACATCACGTGACCTGGCAAATTTTCCTACACAATTTTGCACTTTGATTAAAACGTGACAGAATTGAAGCGCTCGCTAGCACAGTAGCATAGCGCGCTGGGCCTGCAATTGCTTTAACTAAGCAATGTTCGCTAAGGCCGCGGTCATTGGATGGGTGACCGAACATTTATTATCTCAAGTCCCCCGTGCTTCGTTAAGCCGTTGGTTCCGGCTGCATCTGCTGTCGTTAATAGGTACCCACCAACCCACACTGGGCCAGCGTGGTGGGTTATGGCCCAATCTCCCTATATTCTTGCATCCATGAGGAATGCTCGTGGCCCAACAGTAAGGACATTAAATGGCTTATGATGATGATGATAAGGTTCCAAACGTCTAAAAACTTACCCACCCACCAATTATTATTACGCAAAATACATATTTGCAAAAACAACTGTAGCGAAGAAGCCAATAACTTGCAAATTCGAAAGCATCCATTTATTAACCTAAATATATCGCTTATCGGTAAACCGAATATCGACAAAGCAGTTTTTCAGCGCGTCGATGGTAATGAAAGAGCATTTTCACGAAGTTTGGCGCCGGCCGGTATGCAAATGTGTGGTGGGTAATGACGCGCGAACCGACCGCGCAACACAGACACACGCGTATTTATAAATCGCTAGCTTCTGCCCGCGAGTACCTTTCTCTGGACTGGAGCTGTAGAACTTCAAATCAAAAATAAATGTTAGAAAAAATTGTATGAAAGAATTTGGTGGTTAGAAAAAGTTACCGCATCGCAAAACCATAATTTTTCGAACTTTTTCTAACCACCAAACTATTTGTAGGTACTTGATTTGTACAAAGAGTTTGGTGGTTAGAAAAAGTTCGAAAACGTTCGAACTTTTTCTAACCACCAAACGTTAACGTATTCATATCTGGGGGCCTACCGCCTAAGTCGATAGCTAAAGCAAAAGCTATAGTTTATGACGTCACGCTGTAATTTCGCACCAAATGTACCTAAACTATCGGCGAACGCTTTGAACGAATGATTTTGTATGAATTTGGAAGACAATCCGTACCACCTAAACATTCAAGATGGTTGCTAGCTAAATTGATAGCCATAAGCAATGCATCGAATTAAAGCTATCATCAGCAATCGAGTTAGGCGGTAGGCCCCCAGATTACAAACTACAACACAATTATGAATCGTCTAGACTCTTAGAGTAGACGCTAGACTTTTTATTATTTATAAAAAAAAAGTCATATCGGGTAACACAACGCCATTTCGGGTAAATTTCTAATGCGATAATGTAGTTATCCAGTTGACGAGCTTTTGTTACAGAAAGCCAATCTTATTTTGATTTTTTATTTGAACATCAAAAGGCAGAAAAATTTCGAAAAATTTTGTACTGATGCGGGAATTGTCCTCCGCAATCCGGACAGATGTTTGATAGACGTACATGTTCAATCAACAGCCTAGCCTCTTTACTAATTGTATAACACAAATTACTGGCACTCGGCGACCACTGACGGCCACTGCCGCGGCACGCTCGCTGCACTGGCTCGGCTTGTGCAGGGGGCCTAGACAAAGTAACATATCGACAACGAAATCGATGTTCGAGAAAGTAAAATGTATGCGATTTGACGTAAGTCGTCGTGAAATCACTTGACCATAATCGTCTTCGTAAGTTCCTAGTTATGTTGGTAGCGCAAGCTAATACGCTGTAGATACCAAAGTAATATGGCCGACCGCGACGAACTTCGCCACGTTATCGTTATGACACGATTGCCACTTGGCTACGGGCCCTGTTCGTTGGTTAAAGAGGCTAGGCTGTTGATTGAACGGCTAATTAAGCTGCGACACCTATACAACTCCGCCAGCCAGAGGTTAGATTTTTCTGATTTCTTTTTCTGTCTAAAAGCTAATCTAGAGAGCTCACTCTCCATTCACTCGTAAGTAAATATGTATACATGAAATGGTCGGCCACATCATGAAGTGATCAATCCTACGATTTGGCCACGACATATATAAAAAATAAAGTTTTTTCAGCCGTTGAAAAGATGCTGCGCGCACGAGCGCTGAAGCAGACCTTTGCGCGAATCCGGAACTTGAACTATTGTACAGTGTGTCCAAGGGAGAACATGACAGAACGCATGTACGCACTTATATTTCAGTCAATAATATATTACATACATGCATCATACTAGTATTTATGTACCAACTTAAATATATTTATCGCCTTTCTTGACCATCCATATGTTGTCTGGAAGAGATTGCTAATAATAACATGGTGATAAGACCGACCATTGTACCTTGTTTTTGTTTTATGTATTAAAGATTTATCGGTTTACAATAAAGACTATTAAGAACATACATGACGAGTCTCCAAAACCCACCCACGACCCGATCCGCCTACTAATCGGTGACCCTAACACATTCAATTTCCATTGTAACTGGCCGAACACAAAACCGAATATAAAAATTTCCTCTGCTGTTTATGTCTAATAAAAATCATAATACACCATAAGATGCAAGTAATTAGTTTGAAATAGATACTCGAACAAGAAACAAGTTTTAATTAAATATAAAATTAATATAAGAATTTTTAAAGTCGGTTAAAAATAAGAATGTATTCATTGCTGTGCTGTGCAATAACATCGACATGAGTCAGAAATTAAAGATGTTCATTAAAAGAGATGAAGTCATCCAAGGCGTCTCACAAAAGCCCCTCAACCTTGAAAAGGGCACAGAATACAGCATGAAAGCGCCACACAATACTCTTTTAATTTGTCATTATGAAGCAATAAAAACATTGTGAACGAGAGCGACAAAAAACTCGTTCAGAGTCTGACAAAAACCGCGGACTAGGGTGAATTTCGCAAATCATCCAGCCAGTAATGATGGCCGCTTGAAAAAAATTTAAATATCAAAAGGCCGGACGGGACAAAGTAATGGTTTAAAATCATTTTTCATTCGTGAGTCAGAAATATGGAAACGGTAGCCATCGGCGTCCGCCATTAGCCCGTCTGGATTAGTGTTTTGGACTGGGTCCATCTCGTTTATTACCTCCTTCGGATTGGAACTTGGTTAATCTATATTCCATATATAGGTACATAACTGCCCACGAAACGCTATAGCTTATGCTATAACGTGATTACGCGTATCACACACAGCGAAGATACTTTAAAATATATCTTACCTTCGACGTATCGCTCACCATACTATTCAACGGACCACCACACACAATGAATATAATATCTTTATATTAGACGCTATAACATATATTATATTCGCTGTGTGTGAATCGCTTGGAATGAGTAGGTACTAAGATGACGTCCGAAAGTGGCGCCATCCTAAAAAGTTTGGTATGGACATAATATTATGAGACGGGATGCTATGAAGGTGACAAAAAAGTTAAGGACATGAATGTTGATGGATGTCGAAACAGAGATTGAAAAGATGGATGGATAGTGGGTATGATATGAAGGTCGTCACCTTCAGTGTGGATGAGGAGATGACTTGATTAATTTAAACCTGACCTATAGACGAATTGTGGGTGGAATACTGGACAATTGACTAATGAAACAGCAAAGACTAAATAGAAAATAAAATAGATTTTATTAACAGTCAATAAGAATCTCACGAATAGATAGAAGATACCTACTACACTTGTAGCTACGGTAAAAACGGCACTTTAAACTACTAAAACTGTCAAATTTCTTCAACGGATAATCAACCTGAACTTCTTGGCAGTAAAGCACAAATTTCATTGAGAAAATTTGACATTTTGTAGTATCCCGACGTGCTATTTTTGTACGACGAAAATTCATCATTTCTTTTTCTTCTTTTTCTGAACATGTTCCAGAGATGGCAGGCCGCTGTCGAACTCGCTGGCTGTGTGCATCGAGCTCTGTTTGTCGTTTCTTCCGAACCCACCAATCTTCATCCTCGGGAAACTGAAAAATCGAACTGGATTTTATCACAAAGAAATCTTAAGAAAAGGTAGAGAGTGATCGCTGGATAGTGTCCACGTCCAACTAAGGAACTCGTGTAAAGACAACTATTTACTAATGGCGGGTCCCAGTATTCTATCAACAGTTGAAGATAGACGTACTACAGCTTAGTTGCTTAGCCGACCGACTTCTGTTAATTATCGTAATATAACATAAAATTCCAGGCAACTAAACTTTAGTAAGCTTACTATTTTAACTGTGGATAGAATATTGAGACCTTTTAATGGCTAGTCATAATACGCTTACCAGCACCAAAATCGGCATAATGCTAGTTTCCAGAGTGGGTATTTAATTCACCTCTGCCTACCCCATTGGGGATAAAGGCGTGACTTATCTATGTGTGTACACTGTACATGTATGTAAGTTTTCGTACAAACATGCTCATTTCAGAGTCACCATCGTCAGCCATTCAATGTCCCCACTGCCGGGGAACAGGCCTTCCCTATGGACGGAAGAATAGGGGAGAATGGGCCATCATCCACCACGCTGGTACAGTGCCAGTGGGGACATTAATTTTCGATGCTGGCGATAATGATGATGAAAATAAAGAATGAGTATTTTACTTGCATCCTTTCTCCCGTCTACTATCATCACACCGAACATCCATTCCCATACACATCTCTTCTACACGCAATTTTCGCTCCAACAGATCGCATTTTCCAATACAACCACTCACCCTGGCCTCTTTTTTTCCTGCTCCTCGTGAACCGTGAGCCTGTTGACCGGTTTCTCCTTCGTTGACGGCTGGTTCTTCGCCCTCCTGGCGAGGGCGGCCGGCGTGTCCCTTAGCGCGAACGCCTTAGCCGCATGCCCCAAGTGCAGTTGGCGAGCGTCCAGCCACGGGCGCACTTCGTGAGGGTAGCAGGAGTAGAAGCGCACCCACGACGTGTAAGCTACAATGGTATCATCATTTTAGCCGACACAAGCCCTCTGTTGAGCATATTAGGCCTCCCCCAAGAATCTCCAAGGGTAGCAGGAGTAGAAGCGCACCCACGACGTGTAAGCTACAATGGTATCATCATTTTAGCCGACACAAGCCCTCTGTTGAGCATATTAGGCCTCCCCCAAGAATCTCCAAGGGTAGCAGGAGTAGAAGCGCACCCACGACGTGTAAGCTACAATGATATCATCATTTTAGCCGACACAAGCCCTCTGTTGAGCATATTAGGCCTCCCCCAAGAATCTCCAAGGATAGCAGGAGTAGAAGCGGCCCCCACGACGTGTAAGCTACAATGCTATCATCATTTTAGCCGACACAAGCCCTCTGTTGCGCATATTAGGCCTCCCCCAAGGATAGCAGGAGTAGAAGCGCCCCCACAACGTATAAGCTGCAATGGAATCTTCATTTGAGCCGACACACGACCACTGTTCAGGATAGGCCTCCCCCAAGGACCTCCTAACCGATCAGTCCTGCAATACGCGCATGCAGGGGCTTCCCGCGACCTTTATCTGGGGCCGTACCATGAAGTATTAGTGCGATCGAAAAGTGGGTGACAAAACAGAACGCCGCTCTACTCTGCTTATCGCGTTGTCTCACTTTAACAATGGGAATTGAGTCGCGTTTTAGAGTTGGTGGTAAATCCCTAGATCGTTGGTCCACCTTGTGTGGATAAATGTATAATGACAAATAGATAATTATATCCAGTCTTCTATGCTGGCCTTGGAGCGAACAAATAACGTAGAATAGGCCAGCCCCGACTCATCCCATGGGTGTCGTAGAAGTCGACTAAGGGAAATTGCCCAGTGTAGACCAATAAGCACTTTGGAGCACCCGAATGGTGGAGGGCAAACCACCAACAGCATACCCAAAGAGGGTTGGTGTCAGGCACGCGGCCGGCTGTAAAGCCTAAACCAAAACCTTGAGCGGTATAGATTGGAATGTTGTTATTCCAATCACTCTCTCCGTTCATCGGTCTCTCGCCATGGTCCGTTTTCTACATATTCTTGTCGTCTCGTAAGAAGAGATAATTATATCCACGTAGTGCGTTGTATTGTATGATAAATAATTGGAAAAAACACAATGAATAAGGTTGAAACTATAAAGGTCTCTTCCTGCCCTGATTCTAATAAGAAGGAAGGGTTAGGCAGACGCGTATTTTTTACTTGACTTTATTTTACATACCTAATTATAGTACACAGGTTTGTGAACACCAACTATTACATGAAATCTGAAACTACCCCACGCCTTAAAACCTGAAAAAAAAAATTTTCGCAAACGCGTCCTACTCTATCTTGCACCTGTAAATATAAGCGATCGTCCTGCTTACCCCTACTAGCCCTCGCCAGCCAGTCCTTCGAGCTGTGGGCCACGTGTTCGAGCCGCGTCTGCACGGCGATGGCGGCGCGCGCCGCCTTCGCAGCCGTCGGCACCACGGTACGCAGAGACTCCAGCACGGACGCCTCGTTGGATTGACGCAGTCTATTGCCCAATATATAAAAATAATATTATATACCTCCTTCCAATACCCAAAGAGGGTTAGTGTCAGGCAGGCGGCCGGCTGAAAGCTAAGCCAAAACTTTGAGCATTATGGATTGGAATGTTGTCATTCCAATCACTCTCTCCGTTCATCGGTCTGTCGACTTGGTCCGTTCCGTCTCTTTTCTATACATTCATTCATCACTAGCACCTTTACGGTGTGATAGATGATATGAATCAAAAGGAAGTGGATGGTTTGATGACGTCTGACCGAAATGAATGGAAGAGGAATCATACTGCGCCGACCCCAGATAGACTGGGAACAGAGCAGGGAGAAGAGAATATTACCTCCTATCAAACATTACGATAATTTATATTTACTCATAAATCACAACTATTTGACCCGAAGGGATAGGCAGAGGTTAATTAACAATCACTTTTGGCACATAAACCATCAAGGAGCACGATAGATGGTTTATGTGGCAGTGGCTTAACGCATCTGCGATTGCATGAACTAAACATACATACATAAATCACACCTATATCCCCGAAGTGGTAGGCAGAGGTGAATTAGCACTCACGTTTCACCAATTATGTTAGGTCCCATGTAATAAATAGGTGGCGAGCGTATTGCCATCTATGGGGCACATAAATCCCAGTATATTTCTAGATTAACTAGTATAAGAGGAATGCTGCCCATCACTCACCGCTGTGTATACCCTTATCAGCCTATCTACAATAGATAGACGTACCGCAGTTTGGTTGCTTTAGCAACTTCTGTTATTTATCGTAATATAACAAAAAATGTCAGGCAATTAATCTTTAGTAAGCTTACTTTTAACTGCAGATAGAATATTGAAACCCGCCGTTAGGGGATAAAAAAATATAGATAGGTATAGGAGACCTACCAAATACCTACACAAAAAAATTAAATTCAGAAATATCGTCCCCAAGCCATTTCGGAGGAGTTCGATAACAAAAACACTTTGACACATACATACAAACATACATAAATCACGCCTATATCCCCGAAGGGGCAGGCACAGGTGAACTAGCACCCACGTTTCGCCAATTATGTTAGGTCCCATGTAATAGGTGGCGAGCCTATTGCCATTTATCGGGCACAAAAGTCGCAGCACATTGCTAGGCGGTATAAGAGGAACGCTATCCTTAGTCGCCTTGTACGACACCCACGGGAGAGATTTGGGGTGGTGACAATTGTATTCTACTCTGCCGTCACCACACGGCATTTTGGGCACTTTGACAGAACATTTTTATAAGTACATCAGATATTGCTTCAGTTACCTGATCCGCTTTTGTTCAAGATGCCTGACAAACTCGGCTTCGCTTGGCAACAGGAACAGCACCGCGGACCCGACTTGGGTCGCCCGGCCCGTGCGCCCGACTCTGCGAGACACATCGTTATGTTAATAAGTCTTACTGCCGCACTCAGAGACGTCAATTAACTTTAGTAAGTACTTAATGTCAAAAAATTTCATTGAAATCTAGACCATAGACCCGGCAAGAATAGCGACTAGTTTGAATTGTCATTTTTTGACATTAAGTTCTCATTAAGGAATTTTGACGTCTCTGAGTGCGGCAGTTACTGTCGCCTCAGAGACGTCAATTAACTTTAATGAGTATTTAATGTGAAAAATTTTCATTCAAATCTAGACCATAAACCCGGCAAGAATAGCGACGTTAAGTACTCATTAACGTTATTTGACGTCTCTGAGTGCGGCAGTTAACTATGTAATAAGAGGGCGAGGCTGTTGCCGTCTACCTGGCACGTTAATCGCAATTTTAGTAGGTGATCTTACCTTACAGGACAGCTGTGGTTGCTGCTATTCATCATTATTATTTATAACCCTTATGCCAATCAATTGTTTTTACCTACTCTCGATTCAAAACTGCAGTAATATCAAATATGAGACAAAGGAGTAAAAATTATATTAATCACGTTTCGTTTTCGTTAGTTAGAGTTGTTGTTGTTGGTCAAACCAAGCATTAATCGCTTTGTACTGATAACAGCATGTCAGGTCACAACAAAGTATCCCATTATTTCCACTTATATCGCCTTGTAGTATCGGGTGTGAACAGATATCATCATCATCACCCTTTAATGTCCCCACTGCTGGGGCACGGGCCTTCCCTATGGATGGAAGAATATAGGGAGATTGGGCCATAACCCACCACGCTTGCTAAGTGCGGGTTGGTGGGTTACTAACGACTGCAGATGCAGCCGGGGCCTACGGCTTAACGTGCCTTCCGAAGCATGGAGGAACTCGAGATAATAAATTTTTGGTCACCCATACAATGACCGGCCTTAGCGAAATTGCTTAGTTTACGCAATCGCAGGCCAAGCGCACTGTGCCACTGCGCTAGCGAGCTCCGAAGAAGAGCGAGAACAGATAGGACCCTACTTGTTTAAAAGTACACAATACCACTCACCTGTGAACGTAGTCTGTGGCAGAGGCAGGCGCACAGTACTGTAGCACCATGTCGACACGTGGCACATCCAATCCCCGAGCAGCAACATCCTGTCAGAATTGATTTCGATTTGATTGATGGGTAATTACCAATAGGTAATGTGCCTTATTTATTCCAAGTGATCATATATTTTGGACACTCATCCAATGAATGGCAAACCACCAAAAACAGCCGAGGGTTGGTCAAGTAATAACAACCGCAAATGCATACCACGGCTTAACGTGCCTGTCAACCGATCATACATTTTTTGCCACCCATCCAAGGCCCGAGTTCACCAACACGTAAATCAAACGATTAAAATATAACCGGCAGTTTTTGACAATTCTTCCTTACAGAAAAATGTCAAAAACTGACGGTTAACTAATAATCGTCTGTAAAAGTGTTGGTAAACACCAGGCTAAGAAGGCAAACCACCAACAGAGGGTTGGGTTCAGACAGGCGGCTGTCTGTAAAACCTAAGCCAAGACCTTAAGCGGTATGGACAGAAATGTTGTCATTCCAATCACTCTATCCGTTCATCGTTCTCTCGACATGGTCCGTTCCACCTTTTTTCTATACATTCATTCATCACTAACACCTTTACGGTGGATGATATGAATCAAAAGGGAGTGGATGGCTTGATGACGTCTGACCGATATGAATGGAAGAGGAAACATACTGCGCCGACCCCAGATAGACTGGACAGGGAGAAGAAAGATGTAAATAAATACAATGAGCACATACAATGAGTACATTCAAAAAAAGTAGTTAAAATCTAATATATTTTAAAGAAATAAATTTTATTACAAATAAAAAATACCCTAAGAGTTGGTGTCAGGCAGGCGGCCGGCTGTAAAACTCTCCGTTCATCTGACTCTCGGCATAGTCGTTTGCATCACTTTACTATATACATTTATTCAACACTAGCACCTTTCCGGTGTGATGGATAATATGGTCAAAAGGGGCTCCATAGCTTAATCACGTCTGACTTATATTAATAGAAGAGCAAACATACTGTGCCAACCCATATAAGTAAGTTGAGAACAGGCAGAACGATGAAGAGAATTTATTGAGGCTTACTTAATGAATTCAAAGAGAGAGGGAATATGTTTAGCGATTCCTAATTTTATTTCCCATGAAATCATAAAACTTTAAACATGCCACAATCTAAACCTATCATATTTTTCTATAAAACCAATTTAGGTAATGCTAAAGCATTCATAATTTTCTCATTCATATACTAATAGAAATGACTTTATAATGATTCACGTTAACAATAGCGGTATTTTTTGGAAATATTCAATCGACATTCACACTAAATTTAATCGGATTCTTCGTACACAATTCAGATTAAAACGTAATAAAGGTTAAATCGTTTCAGATCCAGTGTTACGTGAGCCAATCAGATGCAATCGAAATTATAAGAAAAAAGCCGCGGGAAGGCAATATGGTTCTGAAATCCATTCAGAGATTTTTAATAATAAAAAGAGCGGTTTCTTAATTGCTTGTTTATTGCTTACGTATTATCATTATATAATAAAAAAAAATCGAATAAATGGGTGTACCTATGTAAATTTAGTTTACACGTTACGTTCGCATGAAGGTATTGGTATATCACCGTCGATATATCGCTTCTTGATATAAAAGAGGCATACCTTGAACATAAATCGTTGGGAAGAAGTGATAAAATTGGCTTTTCTTTTTCAAATATAAGTAAATGATATACATTTTAATACACATTTTATCGAAGTACTTATGTTTTGAGTTGTACCGTTTTTTGAGCTAATATGAATATTTTCCTATATCCATTACGTGCTTTATATTACTACAAACTTTTACCTATATTACTTTTAAGTTTCCCGGGAACATATATCTTACCCATAATTTATAACAATAATGATGTAGGTAGGTATAAGAAATCCAATATAAATCGCAAGTTAAATGAATGTATAAGCATCATCATAAAAAAGTATATTAAAACAAAAACGTTAACTTAATAATCTCAATTTTAAATAATCACAACTAAAATCTTTTATGCTTAGGTAGGTATGCAGCGCGGTCGCACCTGCAGCGGTAACTTTTATGGTTTTCCACAATTCGGTTCAAGTCCAATTCAAAGGCTGACTGATCCAATTATCAAAATAACTAGCGGAAAATATAAGTACTTTCGTATGAAGATTTCAATAGTCAGCCCAATCTACTAAATTCTATCGGATAATTTACGTATTTATGGAATTTAATGACGATGATGATGTTGATGACATAATTACTTGTCTTCTTCTCCCTGCCCTCTTCCCAGTCTATCTGGGGGTGTCTATTTTCCTCTGCCATTCATATCGGTCAGACGTCATAAGTAATATATAGAAAAGAGACGACAAGAATATATATAAACCGGACCATGTCAAGAGACCGATGAACGGAGAGAGTGATTGGAATAACAACATTCCAATCCATACCGCTCAAGGTTTTGGTTTAGGTTTTACAGCCGGCCGCCTGCCTGACACCAACTCTTAGGGTTTTTTTTTTTAAATAAAATTTATTTCTTTAAAATATATTAGTTTTTAACTATTTTTTTGGATGTACTAGCTCATTGTATGTATTTAAATCTTGCTTCTCCCTGCCATTGCTCCAAGTCTATCTGGGGTCGGCGCAGTATGTTTCCTCTTCCATTCATATCGGTCAGACGTCATCAAGCCATCCACTCCCTTTTGATTCATAACATCCACCTTAAAGGTGTTAGTGATGAATGAATGTATAGAAAAAAGTTGGAACGGACCATGTCGAGAGACCGATGAACGGAGAGTGATTGGAATGACAACATTCCAATCCATACTGCTCAAAGTTTTGGCTTAGGTTTTACAGCCGGCCGCCTGCCTGACACCAACCTTCTTTAGGTATGCTGTTGTTGGTGGTTTGCCCTCCAGCATTCGGGTGCCCCAAGGTGCTTATTGGTCTACACCCGGTAATCTCCCTTAGTCGACTTTTACGACACCCATGGGATGAGTCGGGGCTAGCCTATTCTACGTATTTGTTCGCTCCCAGGCCAGCATAGAAGACCGAAGAAGATTGTATTTATTTACATGTATTGTTCATATAATTTTATGGTTAAATTCTATACTGGTAAATAGGTATGGTAAATAGATTTGTGGTGTAAATAGATACGATTTTATTCACGTTTATAAATATCAACATCGATTGATATATTATTATCACTTCTTAAAGACATAAGAGATACAAAACCAAAATGCAAATCACATAAATTTGTCACTCAAAAATGTTACTAAAATGTTATTAGTTGAGTCTTTACTGTATCAAATGAGCGATATCTAAAAATAGTTGCAACTTTTTAAAACGCTCGTCGCTTATTCTTTGCACAGCCAGGACCCAGACAGGAACTTTTTTATTAAATCGTGCTCATATGAGTGGCTAATCAAAACCGCGTAGTCAGCAGCTTTCGGATCATTATCCTCACCAAAATAAAACACTCCGATAATGGGCGACGGCATTAAGAACGCAAGTTTAATGCTACTAGTGTTAGGAGAGCGCTGCGTTTAAGACATTTGTAGCGCGCTCAAATAAAACAAAATGGCTGTTTATTCAATATGTGGTGGGTGCCGTGCGTCGTCAGCAAGATAGCCTTGTTCAAAAGTGGCTCCCTAATTTAATATTTATAAAAATTGTATGATCATTTATTGAGAATAATCAGTTTGTCGAAACTTTCGTTCAGTAATTTTTTTTTAATATACATAAATCACGCCTATATCACCGACGGGGTAGGCAGAGGTGAACTAGCACCCACATTTCGCTAATTATGTTAAGTCCCATGTAATAGGTAGCGAGCCTTTTGCCATTTATCGGGCACAAAAGACGCAGTACATTGCTAGGTGGTATAAGAGGAACGCTGCTGGCCATTCCGCATCACTGATCTATCCTTAGTCGCCTTGTACGACACCCACAGGAGAGATTTGGGATGGTGCCAATTGTATTCTACTCTGCCGTCACCACACGGCACTAACTTTCTAAATATGACTTCAATGAAAACCAACATACTGATAAGAAAGGGATGACCGATAGGAAAGACCAAGACCTGACAAGAAGAACAGATAAAAATCGCGAGTTCGTAGCTAAAGTCTTCAATTCTGTCACAATGAATTATATTTACGTATGTTGTGCGAGTAGAGTTAGCACAAAGTTTACTATTATTGTTAGAAAGAAGGCAATAAAAAAATGTAATAATATCTAATTTAACAAATAAAAATCAAAACAAGAAAAAGCATGCTTTGGAATACCTATACACCTAATAAGTAGTAAACATCTCGAATCAATAACTTTGCTAAGCCGTTAAAATTTGGACCATTTCAACTTTGCAATGCCTTCCGTGTGTAGCTGAATAGAAGTTTTGAAAGGCTCTTATGAATAGTTTTAATTATATCTCCCGAAGACGCACGAGCGAGCGCGTCGGCGCTTACAGATGTAATAAATACGGATAATAGTGTTTAATCGAGGGCCATTGTGCTTCGGGCTGTGGGAGCCGACAGGGGCCAACGCATGACCAGCTAATAGCTTCGTTCCAACAACAATAAACTACTGTCTGAAGGTGAGCGGTGTCGGCGCTGTCTTTGTTGATGGCTTAAAAATAACATCTGTAGGTGGCATGAATCTTACGAATTTCTTTACATTATCAATGTCGAGAGAGCGATAGATGATGAGTGATTAATTTCCTATTACATGTTGCGTGTTTAATTCGTTTAGAATAATCGAAAATAATTACAAGTGTTGAATGGTTTAATTAAAGTTTTGCTCGAATGCGAACGAATGTTTTATTGATTGCATCAAATATAAAATCTATAAAATAGAGATTTCGCTTTTGTTTCATTAGCCGAATCAAGCTGTGTATAAAACGATTTATCATATTGATGGCATAATTATAACATTTTAAATTTTTACTTAAGCTCTTTTATTAAGAGTAGTGATGCGTAGCAAAGTACGTTATATCTAACAACATACAATATGAGCCATTAAGATATTGGATATATGAAAGTGACCATAGATACTTACGGTACAAATGAGTAGACCATTCCTAGCAGTTCTAAATTGTTTAAAGACTTCCATTCTGTGCTCGTGAGGCATGGAACCATGTAGACTAAACATTTCTAAATCAACAGACAATAATCCACCTTCGTCAGGTTCTTCATAGTTTATTTGAAATTCAGAATCAGAACTATCCGAGTTATCCTAAAATGAAACATCACACTATTAATTTTATAAATATTTTAAAAGTATAATTATTAAAAAGTAATTGTAGTATGTTTTTTCCCCCATTAAT
The DNA here is from genome assembly GCA_963931975.1 of Cataclysta lemnata. Lineage (NCBI taxonomy): Eukaryota > Metazoa > Arthropoda > Insecta > Lepidoptera > Crambidae > Cataclysta > Cataclysta lemnata. The sequence goes on from OZ008342.1 coordinate 5,680,092, forward strand.
AGGAACGAATGATTTAATAATACAACGTTATAATAACAATGTAAGAACAAAAACATACTGCACCAACCCCAAATGAAATGGAATATAGGCAAGTGATAGATGATAAAAACAATATTAAAATTATAATGAAGGAGCATAAAAGTAATTTGCTTAAGAACAAAGTCCAGGTTTTACTCACTTTGTTACCTTTATCATCACCGTCCGCTTTTCTTTTTTTCTTAATCAACTTTTTCTGTTGCATTTTCTTTTTAACTTTTACATCTTTACCAGTCAGAACGGTCTCTATCAACTCAGAATGATAATCAACCATTTCCAGGGTAGCCATAAACACAATCATTTTGCCTCCCTTCTTGTTAAGAACACAATGTTCCACAATCAACGAGCAAAGCGTTACTAATCTCAATTTCATTGGTACTACTAAAAATGTTTGATTGACACTGGCTGGTAAAATCAACTCATCTTCAACAATAGCTGTCTTAACAGCTTCGTGGAAAACACTTTCTTTTTCAGTTTCAGGTTTTGGTTCCTCTGTTGCTTTTTTAGCAGAAGTTTTCTTTTCCTCTAACTCTTTTTGTACTTTAAAATATTCATAATCTGAATCGCTGTCACTATCTTCCGTTTTATTTACAGATGAAGATTGAGATGAGGAGACATTAGGCTTAGTATCCTTACTGAACAAATCCATGTGATTTGAACCACTAAATGGTAATAACCCTAAATCAATTCATATAATTAAACAATAATTATAATATTGTATGAATTTTAAAATATAATATAATAAGTTAAATGCTTACCTCTTTTAGTTTCAACTGCTTTTTTAACTTGTACTGAATCGTCAAGATCAGGTTCTTGATCTGACTCAGCTTTTTTAAGTATCTTTTCTGTTTTGCATTTTTTTTCAATGTCACATTTTGCATTATTTAATGTCTTACTACTATCAATGCCTTTAGGTTTCAATGAATCTGCAACAAGGGCTCGTCCCTCAGATGTGTCCACAAATACTGGATCCACCATAGTTATACCAGCTAGGTTTTCCACTGCCTGTAAAAAAGGGCTTTATTCAAATAGGGTATTATTTACAACACCAAAGACATCATGCGAATTCTTTAAATTAGTACCTTTGTAAGAGTAGCAGACAGTAAAATAGTCTGCCTTTGTTTGGATAAAAATACCTCTGTTAATTTATGTTTTATGTCGCTGTTTGATTCTTCAGATTTAGGATGTTCAGTAACATCATCATTCTTTTTCACAGTTTGTTTAACTAAAGCTAGTGGATCATATGTTGCTGCTTTTTTATGATCTTCTATGGCTTGAACAATGGCAGCAACATCTTTTTCATATCCCATATCAAATAACATGTCAGCTTCATCTAATATTAAGCAACTAAAATAAATATGAATTAATTTAATAGTATTTTATCTGATAAATTAAAGATATTAATCATTAGGATATTTACATAGACAAATTATGAAATAATACCATTACTATACCATTAATTTATTGCTTACCCTGTTTTAGCAAAATTTAATGATTTTGTATGCCTTAAATGATCATTAATTCTTCCTGGTGTACCGACTAATATATTCAATCCTTTTCTTAATCTTGCCTTTTCAGCTTTCCTTTTTTGACCCCCACTTAAAAGGCCTGGTACAAGCCAAGTAAATGGCTAAAAAATAATTGTTGATTCAGTTTTAACACCAAGGATTGAAATTATTATATTTCTCAATTCACTACAATTTTAAATATTTACCTTCACAAGCTTAACAAATAGTTCATAAGTCTGCACAGCCAATTCTCTTGTTGGGACAACAACAATAACTATAATGCCATGATCTCGACTGATTTTCGGCCTTATTGCTTGTAAGCCCTCTATAACAGGCAATGCATAAGCAAGTGTTTTTCCAGAGCCTGTTTGGGATCTGTATTAATGACAATAACTGAATGTTAAAAACAATGTCTCTTCAAGATCTATTTATCCTGGCAATCTCGGCTTGAGCAGAGAATATTGACTGCCGGTTTGGTAGGATAGTCAGATTGCTGGCTATCAGCCAAGAGGTCTCGGGTTTGCAACCATTAGCCAACTGGTAGGGGCTTATGTTTGTGAGACATTTGTTCTCAAGTCTTGGTTATTTATAAGTTTAGGTATATTTTAAATATTTATACAACATGTAACAGGAATAATGTACATACACCCTGAACACTACCATGGTAACTTAGTTTAGATAAAAAAGTGGGTTGAAAAAAAATTAATTGTTGAATTTTCCTTAGAGTCTCTCACTCTACTAACCAAACAATTTGTATAGAGGAAGCAAAAAATATTAAACTATTTAAATTTTTTTAAAACACCATAGTTTATTTATATTTTTTTATATAACTATGTTATTGTTCACAGTGTTAGTGTGATTTCTGTTACATGTATTTATTATAAACATAACTGTTTGGTATTACCACATATTGCATTCAATATTTTCAAAAAGAAAATGCTTTTTTTTATTTATCTATAAGATGTTGATATGAAGATAATGAACCTTGATAAGAATTATAAGAATACCTAATCTTTTAATACCTTTCTCTGTTCCATCCATTATTAAAAGAGTTTTTCAATACTTTGTCTCATAATCTATGGTATATTTTAAGTTTTACATCATAATGCTTTTTAATTTTTTTTTTAACCAGCATATTGCATTGATTTTGCCTATAATACAATATTTAAGTGTAATTAAAATCTGACCAAGTTAATAACACAAAAGTGATATTAATTACAAAAGCTAGTTAATTTCACACATTTAATGTAGACCTACCTTATAAGAACATCACGTCCCTGTAGTATCACTGGTATCGCACTTTGTTGAACAGTCATTAGCTCCTTGAGATTTAAATTTTGTTGTAAATTTGCTACGCTGTGGGGGTGTATGTCTAAATCTGCAAATGTGGTTCCTGAAAATACTTTCTCCACCAATGGCTTCACCGCCCGCTGCCCAATCTTCGGTATATCAGGATTATTTTTAAATAAAGATGATATCCAAGTCCCACTTCTAGGCTTCTGTTTTATCTGTAGATCATCATTCAGCTCCTGGTAGTTTTTCCCTTGAAATGTGCCTTTATTTTCACTCAAATCTCTCAACCTCGTCGCTAGATTTCCATCATTTATTGTATTGTTTGATGTTGACAACTTGGAAACCTTTTTCTGAGGCTCGCCGTCTGAACTCTTTAATTTTATGTACTGGCCAGCTAGGCTCTGTGGCCGCTTCCTAGCTATAGTTTTTCCGCCGAGTTGAGGTTTCGACACAAACTTATATTCAGGCGCCTTTTTGGATACACTTTGCTTTTTTACCTGGTGAATAAACTAGGGTTACATCACATCCCAAAAAGCAATAACACATCTCTCATAAATACTTACTTTTTTCACAGTGGAAATATTTAACTGTAAGTCATCCATTTCATAAAATTGTAAATATCGTGGTGTTTTAGGTTATTTTCACGCACGCACTTTTGTTGATATTGTAAATTGTAATGTCAGTGTCAGTCAGACTCAGACGCTGTCAGTTTTGTTTTTAGTTTTAAATTCTCCCTATATTTTAGGGAAGGCAAAGGGTCTAGCCCATACAGCCAAGTCTTTAGTGTGTATTTTATCTGTAGTCTTATGGAATAATGAGTGGGTAAAAAGTATGAATGAAATGAATTTTACGTTAAAATATGGGTGCCACATATTTTAACGCATCTAGGGAGTGCTTGGCGCGAATTGAATGGTAACAGAGTTAATGATGGTGCTTGATGAAATGGATAAAACCACTTTTTATAGTGATCTTCACCACAACATCAAACACATCATGAGACTTATTTTCGATGATTCTGCATAATTGCACATCAACACGGATGCTTGTGCATCAAAATAACACCACTTTCACTGCACAAAATCCACTCAGTAACAATTTTTGAATTAGTGAAAATAAATCTGACTGACACCATGAAACGCGCCAAACACTCTACTGTCAGTTTTGTTTGACATTAGTACTCATATCAAACCAGTAACGCAAAGGGATTTTAAACATTCATCCACGGAATTAAATTTTTTTTAACAAGATCTTTCAACACATCTCCTTGTGGTTGTGCTTGGGTATAACATTGAAACGATAATATCTAGATGTAGGTACAAGCAAAACAAAGTTAAATACAGTGATGAGTAATGGATAATGGCTAAATGGTATAACATTTACCTACTGCGATTTGCATGCCCGATAGACGGCAATAGGGCCGAAAAATGGGAGATATATATCACCCCTCTTCGGGATAAATAGGAGTAATTTATCTATAACAGTGTTTGACAGGAGGTAATATGTATTAAGAGAAAAATCTTTTCACTCGAGTGCAACACGTAACTTTTTATCCCCCCCATCGAGGAAATGGTAAAATACAAAAAAAAATACAATCAGAACAGATTCTGTTTTCACCCTTATCGTTTTCAAACTTCCACAACACACACCCATCCACTCAGACACACTCACGAAACACCCAGACATACCCACAACACCCACCCATGCATCGAGACACACCCGCAACATTCATCCACACACACCCACCACAATATTATTTTCTACTTACATACATACATACATAAATCACGCCTATATCCCCGAAGGGGTAGGCAGAGGTGAACCAGCACCCACGTTTCGCCAATTATGTCAGGTCCCATGTAATAGGTGGCGAGCCTAGCCAAGTGGGATGTCATTTAACACAAAATGCACAAAAGTCGCAGTACTATTTTGGGGTGGTGACAATTGTATTCTACTCTGCTGTTACCACACGGCTATTTTCTACTTGCCATATAAAAACCTGTAAGTACCCAATAAAAACTTAATGTGTCCCTAATGGACCGAAAAGGTCAATCAGCTTGAGTCAAACACGTTGATTTTCTGTGTGTTTTTGTTCCGTTGCTAGGTCAAACAAATCAAACAGACCTAAAAAGGTTATAAATGCTTGACTCAAGCATCAAGAAAGCGTTGTAGACGATCATGTTTAAAGCAAGATTGACGCCAAGCTGATTGACCGCCTCAGTGCGCAGTTATCCCACTTTCACCCTACATTTTCACTGCCTTCTCGGTCACGTGGCAGAGATACAAATTCAGAGTGATCACGTGACCCGGCGCGTGCACCACAAACTTTGCTTTGTGGTGCCTATGGGGTGGAATAAATATTTGTAATGCACAAAACCATGTTTATGTGGCCTAAGCTCTGTAATTAAAGTATGAATGGGCTCATTTAGTCATATACTACTATAAGAGCTTACATGATTGATGATGGTGTACTTTGAAAATATTCACGATTAAGAATTATGGTAAGTATTATACCTATATCTACTTAAGCTTGTTTTCAGTGAAAGTTAAGAATCGTTGGTGAAAACTTTTCACCAACAATTCTTAGCTTTAAGGGTTCCTCACTTAAATTTGTTCGAAAAGCTCACGGAACTTTACATAAGACCCATTACAAGCTTCCACATGAAATATGAAACAAAGTGTCTTTAAAAGGGGACTTTAATGGGATTAATTGCGATGAAAATTATATGCGGATAAATCAGTGATGAGGAATGGGTAGCAGCGTTCCTCTTATACCACCTAGTAATGTACTGCGACTTTTGTGCCCGATAAATGGCAATAGGCTCGCCGCCTATTACATGGGACCTAACATAATTGGCGAAACGTGGGTGCTAGTTCACCCCTGCCTACCCCTTCTGGGATATAGGCGTGATTTATGTATGTATGTTTGAATGTAAAATTATATGCCAATTAATCCATACTGCTTAAGGTTTTATCTTCCTACCTAACACCAAGTCTCTTTGCGACTTTGCGTATGCTGTTGTTGGTGATTTCCCTCCACCATTTGGGTGCTTTTATTTCTAAACCAGGCAATCTCCTTTAGTCGACTTTTGCAACACCCCAGGGATGTGTAGAGGGGGGGCTGCCTCATTCCACGTTGTTTTCCGCTTTCAGATCAGCATGGAAGACACTACTTAATTACAAATATTTCATAAAAATTTATATAATTGCTCTTGGCTGTTAAGTAAGAATCCCTCCCTACGTTTTACCATAAACTATACAGATCAAAGCCTTTAACTGACAATGTCAATTATTTTGTTGTAAACAAAGTATTTTGTAGCCACCAAAGGAAGACTTTATTCGATTTTAATGGCGCTGAAGCCTACAACTTGTAAGGAAGCCATTGCCAGGTGGGAGAAGCAGAAGGGAGAAGTGGCCACAGACGCGACAGTGATCGAATTACAATTCCAATGGCCACCTATTGAAAAGATGGACGGAGCTTTGTCCACTCTGGTCAGCTGCGAGTCAGTATTGGCTAGTATATATTTAATGTAGCAGAATACAATTGTCACCACCATCTCCCCATCTCTAACGCAGGTGTCGTACAAGGCGACTAAAGGATAAAGATAGCGATGAGTAATGGGCAGCAGCAATTCTCTTAAACCAGCTAGCAATGTACGTGCCAATAGGATAAATGCCAATAGGCTCGCCAGCTATTACATGGGCCTTATCCTAGGTGTCGATTCACCTCCACCTTCCCCGTTCGGGGATATATATACATAGGGATATATACATAGGCGCGATTTATGTTCGAGGTTCATGTCAGTGAATGCCGGTGTTCCCCAGGGTTCCGTTTTATCCCCCACATTATTTCTTCTGCATATCAATGATATGATTCCTGTTGGAAACATTCATTGCTATGCAGACGACAGTACAGTACATGCGGGCTATTTCGGACATGCAGCGGCTGGACGAGCGGAAACCGCGGAGAGTCGTCAGAATCTTGTTATTGAACTCAATCGGGAGCTGAACCTTACATCTAGATGGGGTGCAGAAAATCTGGTTGAGTTCAATGCCAAGAAAACTCAGGTGTGCGCGTTTACGGCTAAAACGTCAGCATTCCTTTCCCTTCCCACTCTTCAGAGCACAACACTGACGCTACAGGGCAGTATCACCTTGCTCGGTATGGAGGTTCGCAGCGATTTGAATCCGAAGGATTACATCGAAAGCGTGATAAAAACAGCTTCACGAAAACTCGGAGTCCTGAACAAGGTGCGGCGTTTTTTCACGCCTGATCAATGCTTTGGATAAGTTGCAGCGTCGCGCGATCCGCATCATCGGCGACGAAGAGGTGGCCAACCATCTTGAACCACTCCAATTGCGTCGCGATATTGCGTCACTGAGCGCGTTCTACCGTCTGTATCACGGCGAGTGCTCTGAGGAGCTTTTCTTCCTAATCCCACCATCTCCCTTCCTTTTAAGGATTACGCGAGCTGGTTTACGGTGTCACCGACAAACTGTGTCTTCCATTCCAACGCGAACTAAGAAATTTAGCAACTCGTTTCTTTGTCGCACAATCAAGAAATGGAATTCACTGCCAGCACACGTGTTTCCTCCTTCCTACAATCCTGGGTCATTCAAAAGAGGCGTGAATCTTCACGCCTCTTTTGAATTGCTGCACCTTGCACTGCACCTTGCAGGTAGGCAAGGCGACTGTAGCTGACGTGGCAGTCTATCTTTCGCGCCAGCTATCTTCGCATTTGGAATCCACTTCCCATCAGGCGGAATGAAGTCATTTGCACGAACTTTTAATAAAAAAAAAAAAAAAAAAAAGGAGCTCGCTAGCGCAGTGGCACAGCGCGCTTGGCCTGCGATCGCGTAAACTAAGCAATTTCGCTAAGGCCGGTCATTGGATGGGTGACCAAAAATGTATTATCTCGAGTTCCTCCGTGCTTCGGAAGGCACGTTAAGCCGTTGGTCCCGGCTGCATCTGCAGTCGTTAGTACCCACCAACCCGCACTGGGCCAGCGTGGTGGGTTATGGCTCAATCTCTATATATATATTTATATTCTTCCATCCATAGGGAAGGCCCGTGCCCCAGCAGTGGGGACATAAAGGGCTGGTGATGATGATGTGATTTATGTTGTTGTTGTTTATGAGTAAACTATGAGAGAGTTCACATATCGCCAAACAAAAACATTTTTTGCCGCTAAGTAGGTAATTTCTTATATTTCCGCATATCTCCACTTCACTGGAACAGAGATAGAAAGAGTACAGGAGAGGTTATTATTACAAAGATTTTGGTGGTTAGAAACAGTTCGAAAAATTATGGTCTTGATGCGGGAATCGAAGCCTTCAATGCTGGCCTGGGAGCGAACAAATAACGTAGAATAGGCCAGCCCCGACTCATCCCATGTATAAGCAACAACTTGAAATAAAACCAAGTGATGACACTTACACAATTTATTTATCTTTAGAACTTATCACAACACAGCTTCTGACGTTAATTTTACAATTATTCTTTTTAGAATAAGACCTTTTTGTTTTACAATAGTTACAGTTATATGCTCAAACTCCAGAGTGACGCCGTTCATCATTCCTATCCCATCCATCCGTTCAATCTCTATTCCCCGGTCAATATATCAGTCAATACAGCAACTAGCGGTCAATAAAGGATCCATTTATAATAGGGTTGTAGTTGGTATATTGACTTATGTCAATATACAAACTTTAATTAACAACTATTCGTCAATACACTATCTGTTTAATACTATGTCACTCTTTATAAATTAATAATCTTACACTCGGCCTTTCCTGACAACAAGTTTGTCCTCAAACTTGACCCTAGAAGTGCTATTATTTAAAACATAACTTCTTACCATAAAATTTTCTCTCTAAGTATATTAATTGAACACAATATTATTCACAGCCATATCTTAAATCTATTCTGTTATATATATATAACACCCAAAGTTTTAATCAATTGAGTGGATCTATCAACACTCTTAATCAACTTCTTACAATTACATATTCTCTTAATATTCAATATACAGTCGTTTCAAGCTCAAGAGACTCAACCATCTCTCAAGTTTGAAATCAACACCATTATTTAATATATTTCTCTCGACGTCGTTTGCTCACTTGTATAACAGGTGGATCTAACGACACCACAAAAATTTTAGTCGATTGAGTGGTTCTATCAACACTCGTAATCAACTTCTTACAATACTCTCTTGACATTCAATGAACACAGTCATTCGAAGTTTAAGAGACTCAACCATCTCTCAAGCTTAAAATTGACACAATCATTTGAATATCTCTCTCTCGACGGATCTATCGACGTCGTTTGCTCACTTGTACAACAGGTGGATCTATCGACACCCAAAAATTTTAGTCGATTGAGTGGTTCTATCGACACTCGTAATCAACTTCTAATAATACTCTCTTGATATTCAATGAACACAGTCATTCGAAGTTTAAGAGACTCAACCATCCCTCAAGCTTAGAATTGACACAATCATTTGAATATCTCTCTCTCGACGGATCTATCGACGTCGTTTGCACACTTGTACAACAGGTGGATCTATCGACACCCAAACATTTCAGTCGATTGAGTGGTTCTATCGACACTCGTAATCAACTTCTTATAATAAAATACACCCAAAAATTTTAATCAATACAGTTACATTACCACATTATGTTAAAGTGAATCTTTTTCTATACATTTTCTTTTTTTTTTTTTTTTACCAATTCGTAACTTAATATATACATTCTTATCTTAGTAATTTCTTAGTCTTAATTAATAAAACTTATTATTATTTTTTTTTTAATCATTTTACTTAGTTATAATTAGAAGCTAATCTTCCCACAATTTAATCACTACCCTATTCGTCACATTTCTCAGTGTCTGAAGTACCAGTATCAGATGAGCTATCAGGACTAACATTGATCCAAGGTTTTATTCGGTCAGCAGCCCACACGTTACAGTAACCTCTCTGTGTAATATTCGTGCCCTGTATACTAGAAACCTCATATCTGTCATTTTCCATAACCTTCGAGATTTTGAATGGACCCGAGTATTTTGGTAACAATTTTCTACTTTTACCGTCATTATGAGGGGTTGGTTTCAGAATTTTAACGAGATCTCCTACCTGATATTGTTTAGCTGCAATTTTATTCCGATCATACCATTTCTTTTGATTCTGTTGATCTTTTTCTATGTGGGTGCTCACCTCGTCACGGATTTTACCTAAATCGTTAACTGACCTAGTCTCACTTAATATTTGAGCGAAAGCATTGTCTCCTCTACTTAAAAGCTGAATTCCAAACATTACCTCCGAAGGTGCTTTTCCGATTCCTTTGTTCAATGTATTATTCAATCCCCATTGGAGTTTGCCTAAAACTTTATCCCAATTTTTCTCGCCTAATTTGTCAGTATAAGCAGTCAGAGCGTCGAGCACTGTTCTGTTATACCTCTCAACTTGCCCGTTTGCACGCGGTGAAGATACAGCATTGAGAATATGTCGTATGTTATTCTCTTTACAAAAGGTCTTAAACTCATTAGATGTAAAAGATGTTCCTTGGTCTGAAATGAGTCTACTGGGAAAACCGAACGTTGAAAATACATCTTGTAACGCGCCTATGGTCGGTTTTGATTTTAAATTTCGTAGAGGTTTTAACAAAGAGTATTTAGAAAAAGCATCAACTATGACCAATAAATAAGAGTTGCCTTTTACGCTTTTTACAAAAGGTCCCAAGTGATCAATATGGACGGTATCGAACGGCCTATCTACCTTGTGGATGGGATGTAGGAGGCCCTCTTTAGGACCACTGGGCTCTTTACTGTACGCACATTCTATACAAGAACGAACGTATTTGGTGATAAATCGCCTCATTTTTGGAAACCAAAAATCTTTTTGTATCTTAGATAAAGTCTTGTCTATGCTAAAGTGACCAATATCGTCATGATTTAGTTTACAAAGTTGAAATCTAGCACTCTTAGGTACTACCCACTTAAATTGGTCACTGACTTTTCGATATATCCGGTTATTTTTTATTATGTAATTTTTTTTTACATCCAAAATATCAGAGAGATTTTTGTCTTCCAAAATGTTTCGTATGCGCTTTAGTTCAGAATCGTTTAACTGTAAACTCAAAAGCCAGTCTTCTTGAGTTATACTTAATATCTTAAGTGAGTCGTCGGCAAGCTCAATTTCACAAGACTGGGGGTTTCTACTTAAAGCATCAACGTGTGACATAGATACACCCGGTTTGTATTCTATATCGAAATTATATTCCTGTAGGATAATCCACCATCTAGCGATTCGTGGAATAAGGTCCCTTTTAACGAATGATGCTCTTAATGCAGTACAATCCGTTACTAGCGTAAATTTGACTCCCAAAAGGTAAACCCGAAAGCGCTGTAAAGACGCGACAACTGCCAGCGTTTCCAATTCATAGGCATGATAATTTTGTTCATCAGTGGTAGTCTTTCTGCTGAAATATGCTACAGGCTTAAGTGGAGAGTCCTCGTTATCCTTCTGCATCAAGATGCCACCTAGCCCATGTTTACTTGCGTCAGTGTGTAAGTATATGGGCTTTAGATGGTCATATATTTCTAACAACGGTCTTTGTACGAGAGCCTCTTTTAATGTACTAAAAGACTTTTCTTGTTCTGGTCCCCAAAGCCAAATTGTATTTTTACGAGTTAAGTCCGTTAGAGGCCGGGCGATTGATGCGAAATTTTGTATAAACTTCCTAAAGAAACTGGCTAATCCTATGAACTGGCGTATCTCGTGTATATTAGTAGGTGTTGGGAAGTTTTGCACTGCTTCTATTTTTAGCTTACCAGGTCTAATTCCTCTTTGGCTTATTTCATATCCCAGATACTCAAGGTTTTCTTTTAAAAAATGACACTTTTTTATATTTAATTTTAACCCAGCATCTTTTAATAATTTAAATGTTTCTTCCAATCTATCAAATTCTTCTTTGAAATCTTTTCCCGGTATTAAAATATCGTCCATATAAGCCAAAGCGGACCTAAACCGCGTATTTCCCAAAACTTTGTTAATAGTTCGCTGGAATACGGATGGCGAGTTGACCAACCCAAACGGCATTTTTTTGAATTGGTACAACCCATCCGGGGTTACGAATGCAGTAAGGTGTCTATACTCCAGACGCATTGGAATTTGATAATAGCCGCTAGCTAGGTCTAAACTAGAGAAATACCTATGCCCGCTCAAAAGATCTAGTTGATCATCAATTCGTGGCATAGGAAAGTGATCTTTTACAGTTTTCCTATTCAAAGCGCGGAAGTCAACACATAACCTACTACTACCGTCCTTTTTCGACACAACTACTATTGGGCTTGCATATGATGATGTGGACTCTTCTATGATATCGTACTCGAGAAGTTCCCGAACCATTTCACGGACTTTTTCACGTTCACTAAAACTTAAACGGTATGGTCTATATACTACTGGTGTTAAATCAGTTAGCTTTATTTCCATCTCAGACACATTAGTACATCCCAACTCAGACATGTCCTTTGCAAAACATTGTCTATACTTATTGATTAATTTTACCACGGATTCCGTTTGTTCTTCAGAAAGTGAATTGTTTATATTTATTTCTGTATAATAAATGGGTTCACTGGATTGAGTAATATTATTCACATACAAATTATTTTTATCCATAAATGAATCTATTTCAGTAGCTGTCTGTGCCCGTACAAATACAGCATCCCGCTTAAGATTAAGTGGCGTCGTTGACATATTACAAAGAGTCACATCACAAATGCCATCCCGCAAGTCATAGATTCCTCCCATAATATAATATTCGTGATCATCTATTGTTCTATAACAACTGTCTATAAGAATAGTTCCGGTGGATTTGCCGACGTCAAAGCAATTAACAACATCTAATCCATTGACAGTAATATCAGTGGATATACGCAAGACTATCTTAGTATTGTTAACACTATCGTTCGGCAAATTTTCTAATTCAGAAGTTCTTAGAATTTTCAGTTCTCCTTTATCAAGAAATTTTAAGTCGTCACTGGTTTTGATAACAACTATATTACTAAGTTCTGTGAAATTCTGACCTACCAGTATGGTTGTAGCTAATAGAGAGTCTTCTACCACATACGAGTCTACAACAGCGGTTACCTCACATATTTTTAAAGTTATCCTAGTTTTCCCTATAGGTGTGCAAGCACTGTTACCAAAACCCCGTATATTCGGAAGGTTTTCATAGCTAAGAATGAAAGCATTCGTTATAACGAAGTTTTTACGTATTAAAGTGCAATCACTTCCGAAATCTATGAAAGCATCGGCTTCAATAGAGCCATTAACTAATACAGTCATACAGTATTTAGAATCAAGTCGTGTAGTTTTTGTTAGTAAGGTTCTCTTTTCGTTTCGGTTACCACCGTTGCGCATCCGACATTGAGATACGTCATGCCCTATGCGATCACAATGAGTGCATTTTAATAAGGGTCTTGGGCACTTTGTTAAAATGTGCCCTCTCTCTTTACAATTAAAACACCTAACCTCGGGATTAGTGCGGCAATGAAGAGTACGGTGCCCTGCTTTGTTGCATTTTGTGCAAAATAAAACATTGGAAGTTCCAGATGGGACTTTAGGTCGATATATAGTATTTGTTTCCCGGCATAGATCCTTAAGGAACTTCAGAAGATCCTCTGGGTCTTGAAGCCTAGCAGAAGACGCGCTAGCTCTAATCATCCTATCCTCTATGCCATATATTAGGCAGTCTACCGCTCTCTTATTTGTTATATCGCATGCATTTATCAGTACCATTTTATCATAATAATACTCATCCATAGATTCACCGAACCTCATGCGTCGTTGCAACATATCAGTTAATAAAGCCCCATAATTACTTTCTGATGGAAAAGCTTTGATGAGCTTTTCTTGCCACTCCTTCCAACTCATCATAATTGATTGTAAACCCTCATACCATTTTTTTGCGTTACCTCCTAACTTAGGTAAAGCGTAGTGAGCCGTCTGCTCGTCGGACCAGTGATATATTTGTGCGCATTGATTTACTTTCCCTATCCAAGCATCAATTCTCTGATTTTTCTGCAATGGATCGAACACTGGTATGATATTTTTGTCATGGCTAACCTGGCTACCAGGTTTAGAAAAAGATTGTAATAATTGAGTGAAATCCGATACACTTATTGATAAGTTTGTGTTAGAGTTTATATCCGTGCCACTATACTGTTTCTTGCCTTGAGATAATATGTTGGCCAGGACCGCAGACTGCACAAGTGGCTCTGAGGTTTCGTGACGTTGCACCGGAATCACTCCTTCTCCAACTGCATCAGGCCATGCTGCATCCCGTGACATTGGTGTAGAATCTTCTTGCTGCACCGATGCCTTATCCTGAAAATGCCAGTTGCCACGTATCACTTCCTAATAAAACGACTGAAATCATATTTGTTATTTAACCACTCTAGTCTAACAACAATCTATTTTATTTGTTTTAATTTTAATATTTTTTTTTTTTTTAATTTTTTTTTATTACTAATTTTTGTATGATCCTCTTTGTTCTATTATTTTTATAACTGCAAAACAATAAATAAGTAGCAGAATTAAGTAATGCCATTTGGTGTTGTCTACCAGTCACCGTGAACTGTACAAAAGTACCTACTAATAGGTGAGAAAAAAAATTGTATAGTTACTTAAACAAAAGCTGAACAAAAAAAAAAGGGATATAAAACTTACACAATGTAAGTACAATATGTAGTATACTAATTATATTTTATAGTAACTAAATAATAGGAAGGCAATAGGTAAGCAGCACAAACATTATACTTTACTACTGCTTGTCCATTTATAATTTTTAACTCATGAAGAAAATAATATAAGAAAGAAGATCAAGTTCTTATCTTTTCCCCTTTTTTTTTTTATATTTGAAGTTGGAGAATAGTAGAATAATTACCAAGGGAATAAAACAGTGTCATATGTCAAGAAACTTTCCTATCTTGGAGAATAAATATGACATGAGACTTGGCTGAATGTGCTTGATCCCTATATTATAATTATAATATTTAAAATTTTATTTTTTTCTTTTGTTAGCCCAAAGTAAGTAGCCTAAGCATTGTGTAATGGTTACTAAATTATTGACTCATATATATCATATATGTATAAATCTTATAAGTATATAAGTAATTATATTCAACATTTATTTATACATATATAACATGTATAAATAAATGCTAAAAAATATAGTTACATAAACAATACACAACCATGACTCCGGAACAAATATTTGTGTCCATCACAAAATTTGCCCCTACCAGGATTCGAACCCGGGACGTCTTGGCCAATACCGAGCGATCTGAGCATGCGACCAAGCCGGCCGTCAATTGTTTCACTTAAAATAATTAGTAGCCGGAATTGTAACAAATATGGCGGGACTATTTATCTTGTTTACAATTCAAGACAGGTTTCAATCAACATTTTCGTTATATTGGTATTCTAAATTCAATTTGTTATATCCCTAGAGATATGTTGAATTTAGTACAACATTTTTCTGTCCCTGTCTTGCGCAGGCTTAGAGAGAAGTTGTGATTACTCGACAAAGGATATCTTTTCCGGACGATAATTAATAAACTACTCGCCTGATTGAAATGTGATTCCAAAAGGGGTGGTGTCTCTTGTTGTCGGCGACTTTTCCTTGATCGGTTTGCTCGTTGCTTCGACGATCGTTGTTTCGACGATCGTTTCTTATGGCGACTTTTGTGGCTGCGGCGATGGTGCGTGTGTTTTCGCTTGGTAGTCTCTGGATCCGTTGATGTATGAGTACTAGTTGAGGATGTACTCGAGCTTGCACGATGTCTCTTACACGGCCGTGTTGTTGGTGGGCGATTTTCAGCCATTGGGCGTATATCGGTATTCATGTTATCCCACTTCTGATATAAGCAACAACTTGAAATAAAACCAAGTGATGACACTTACACAATTTATTTATCTTTAGAACTTATCACAACACAGCTTCTGACGTTAATTTTACAATTATTCTTTTTAGAATAAGACCTTTTTGTTTTACAATAGTTACAGTTATATGCTCAAACTCCAGAGTGACGCCGTTCATCATTCCTATCCCATCCATCCGTTCAATCTCTATTCCCCGGTCAATATATCAGTCAATACAGCAACTAGCGGTCAATAAAGGATCCATTTATAATAGGGTTGTAGTTGGTATATTGACTTATGTCAATATACAAACTTTAATTAACAACTATTCGTCAATACACTATCTGTTTA
Organism: Cataclysta lemnata; assembly: GCA_963931975.1. Classification (NCBI taxonomy): domain Eukaryota; kingdom Metazoa; phylum Arthropoda; class Insecta; order Lepidoptera; family Crambidae; genus Cataclysta; species Cataclysta lemnata. Next base: position 5,696,197 of record OZ008342.1, read on the forward strand.
ATACTATGTCACTCTTTATAAATTAATAATCTTACACATGGGTGTCGTAAAAGTCGACTAAGGGAGATTGCCCGGTATACACCAATAAGCACCTTGGGGCACCCGAATGGTAGAGGGCAAACCACCACCAACAGCATACCCAAAGAGGGTAAGTGTCAGGCAGGCGGCCGGCTGTAAAACCTAAGCCAACACTTTGAGCAGTATGGATTGGAATGTTGTCATTTCAATCACTCTTTCCGTTCATCGGTCTCTCGACATGGTTTCCGTCTCTTTTCTATACATTCATTCATCACAAGCACCTTTACAGTGTAATGGATGATATGAATCAAAATTAAGGGAGTTGATGACGTCTGATATGAATGGAAGAGGAAACATACTGCGTCGACCCCAGATAGACTGGGAACAGGGCAAGGAGAAGAAGGAGATGCGGGAATCGAACCCGCGTCCGATGCTATTCGGGCAGGTGCCTGACCGCTCTGCCAACCAAGACACTAATTAACTTGCCGATATTCTTCTAACCTTTACACTTCACGTTGTAAGCCAACGGATACCCTCGCAATGTAGAAATAAATTTCAAAAATTCCAAAGCAGATATTTTTACAAATACCGTGCGTTCTGTTAAGCTTGGGTTTTGCTTTATGAACTATTCGATTTTAATTTCAACATTATGAAGCAAAACCCAAGCTTAGCAGAACGCACGGTATTTGTAAAAAAATATTTGCTTTGGAATGTTTGAAATTTATTTCTACATTGTGAGGGTATCCGTGTAGAATTTAAAATCGAATACAGATTTATTTTTTTGTGAATTTTTTTACTTAATTATCTTGTCCCTGACCTCTCCAGGCTATCTAGAGTCGGGGTAGGATAATTATTACCAACACTCCCTGCCGAGCGAGAAGATGGTGTGCACGAGGGGGGTTTAGTGGGTAGTCACGGCACAGACACCGAGGAGTACTACATAACTCTGCGGGTGGCCCACCTCAGAGTATGCGCAAATGCATTCCCCTCTTTAAGAAAAAAGGATAATTATTACCCCTGGGATTACCTATGCCTACCCTTTGCCAATTCATGGGTGAGCAGAGGCGTGATTTATGTATGTAAGTAAGTATGGCACATTATAATATATTTAAATGTTGAATAGCATAATTTTCTTTTTCAGAAAACTCAGCCTATCTTCTAATATGATAGACAAAATAGCAGGCATCGCAGGCATGCGAAGCCTCAAGATATTGTCCCTGGGTCGGAATTACATAAAATCATTAGCTGGAATTGTAAGTATAATTTTAGAAATTGCTTTTGAATATTAATCATAAAAATAAAAATGTGCTGTATGTCCCATGGGTACCTAGCCAAGTGACAAACGATACACCGTTTCTATCGAACGAATGTCAATTTTTGACAACTAGTCTTACATTTGACTCGTGTTGCCATGGTGTTTGCTCAGTAATACGTCAGTTTCATACATTTTTATTCTGTTTAGGTACGTTACGTTAATAGATTGCCACTTGTCTAGGCCCCTGGTCATTTTATTCTATTTACCTACGTTACCTACGGGGTAACTATTTATCGTCACTCTCTTGCCTATACACAGGGGTTGATTAAGGAAGATTAGGGCCCATCGAATAACGCTTTGGCGGTCGGCCGTAAAACCTAATCTCTAACCTACTGTTCACAGTAGTATGGATTAATAGTTATTTGTTGTGCGTGAGTGCAAAGTTGTTTTTTAACCGCGTGCTCAATTTTGATGACCGAGCTAGCGAATGATTCTAAAATTATAATCCTGAGCGATAGCAAGGGAATCAAAAGAGCACAAGGTGAAAAATCTTTGCACTCGAGTGCAACACGTAACTTTACATCCGCCCCAACGAGGAAATTGCAAAATACAAAAAAAAATAATACAATCACAACAGTTTCTGTTTTCACCCAGAAACTTCCATAACACCCTCCCATCAACCCAAACACCTCTCAACACCCACCCAGAAACACCCAGAACATCCACTCAGACACATCCAGAGCACACATCCATCCACCCAGACACACCCACAGCATACACCCAGACACAACCCCAACACCCACCCATCCACCCACACCCGCAACATTCATCCAGACACATCTGTAAGTACCTAATAAAAATTACCGTCCCTAATGGAGTTCCGAGACGGTCAATCAGCTTGAGTCAAGCACGTTGATTTTCTTTAAGTTTTTGTTCCGTTGCTAGCGTAAACAAATCAAACAGACCTAAAAAGCTTTTAAATGCTTGACTCAAGCATCAAGGAAGCGTTGTAGACGATCAAAATGTTTAAAGCAACATTGACGCCAAGCTGATTGACCGTCACGGAACTCCAAGGTTTTAACAAATTTATGACGTGAAAAGAAAATGGCGCGCGCAAAGCAAATTACAAAAAAAGTACACCAAGAAGGTTCCGAGTCTGAGTTTTTAACAAATTCAAATAGGTTGCATGATAATTTCGGCACCATGGAGGTAGAAATAAATAGGTATAATGATGTTTTGAATTCACAAACTCATTGCACACGATGTTCTAAATTCAAATTTACTTTATCCTCTAGAGGATAAAAACGGCTTTTGCACTCAGATATCGAACAGCAAAAACGCTTTTTCCGAGATGGTGGGATGAAAAATACATTAGTCATCTCTTGGCATAATTCCTTTCATCACTTTTCTACCCAACGTTTTCATTCATTCACCACTACGATATGAATAAAAACGTAGGAGATGCTTCGATGAGGACCGATATGAATGTCTGATTGAATAGCAAAGTGAGTGTGACGAGTAGTCCAAAGCAACTGAAATTCGCTTACATAATCCGGGGTCAGATAAACCTTCAGCAAGTTCCCAGTCCGACTAGAGTCTAGTAACTAGACTGATAGAGCATCTTTGATTTCAGGAAACGGTGGCGGAAACTCTAGAAGAGCTATGGATCAGTTACAATCCAATAGACAAGTTAAAAGGACTGGGCTCCCTGAAGAAATTACGCGTGCTCTACATGTCGAACAACAATGTCAAGGAATGGGTGGAGTTTAATAGGATGCAGGTGTAGTGCTTATTAAAATTATCGACGTTAGTGGTGCCTAAGTAGAAACGTAACCGTTAAGCTTAAACGTCAATAAGGTCTATTTGACCTTATTGACGTTTAAGCTTAACGCTTAACGGTACAGGCACAATATACCTAGGCATTTTGACCTATCACATAAAAGACCGCAGTCTCGAATTTTAGCGGAGCAAAAATTGATGTGGTAAACACAGACACTTGCTCTGTTATGAGTGGACTATCAGTATTTTCAAGAGTTTGGTACAGTAATAAGCACGTCAAACTGTGAAACAAAATTGACAACTTTTTGATGTTTTTGATGTTTCGATTAAAAAATTACATAGTTTGACAAACTGAAAGATTGGTTAAAATGAATTATAAAAAGACATGCGCTCAGCAAAGTTCATCTAGCACTTTTTTTTTACAACATAGTATTGTTACATCAGGAATGCCCGGCACTAAGGGATTTGGTTTTTACTGGCAACCCTTTATGCGAAAATCAACCGGATGTCGAAACGTGGCGTACTCAAGCTTCCAACCGCCTCCAACAAATCAGCAAGCTGGACGGCATCCCTATAGTGCGTGACACGGATTGAATTAATAAATATCAATTAAAAACGTCTATTTTCTTCCCATTACCATCATTTACGTCGTCGAATTAAGCTTGTTACTTTCACGACATATTCAATTCGACTTTCCATCATTCAAATAATTTACTGTCATTATCAAGATTAGAAATCGTAATAAGTCAATTACACAACTATTTCGACCGAAACATCAAGTGTCCCCTGAATTTATAGTCGGTATCAGATTTGATTGCGTGACACTTTCCTTAACAATGGTTGATAGTGGTCCACTTGTTTGGGATCCAAATGACGATAATATTCGTAATAATCACTCCGCACCGCTTCGAGTCGCGCTCGGCTCGCTTGACATTTATGACAGATTATGACACTGGCAATACTAATAACCGCCACACACGCCATCTATCTATTAGATGACGCAACTAATACATGACAGCATTAAGATTGGATTCCATTAATCTAATAATGATTGCGATGGACGGATTAAGGATTGAATAACCACAAATAAATAAATTGGCTGCCTGATTGATAAAAGGTAGAAGAAATGTTTCGTACGCTTCAACATTATAACTTCTAATCTAAAATAACAAAATTACATAGACTTTTTACTAGCTAATTCTGTTTAGTAGGTATATGGAATCTTCAAATCAAAATTATTTAAAAATGATTTCTTATCATTAAATAATTTTTTTTAAGAACTGTTCTATATAAAATTTATGCCTTTACTTCTAAATATAAATACTTTTTACATTGTAATTGTAATAGTAAGTGTTAAAGTGAAGGAAATCTAATAAAAGTTTATATTCTTCTCCAATTTCGGCAGTAAAAAGCTACTTATTCTATCGCAAATCGTAGCGACATTCATGTGAATGTGCTTCCATTGTGCGTCCGGCTTTACGATTCGTCATACGTCTCATAGGCGACTTAATAGCCTGCTTAATTCGTGCCAAAAGGAAATGCGAATTGACGGGGGACGCCGTTACAGGAAAGTCCCTCTGAGTAGACGCGCGGATGGCCCTATTGTGTTGCCACTAATAAAATTTAATGATGTAAACGGATAGCGCGAATTTATCTAACTCCGAAGCTCTCGGGGTGGCGCTTTCTGAGGGGAAATCAATTAAGGACAATATATCAGCCGAACAACAAATTAAGTTACGTACTGTGTTACACGATATTGTTGAAAGATTTAAGATAATAGGTACTACAAAGGCGGGTTAAAATGTAATTAAATTGTATATTATATTCAATTAATAAGTTACGTACGGTCGTTTATGTTGCGTAGCGATGGATACTGATCAAGAAAACACTATACGGAAAAGCGGATTTTACAATTTAAACTTTTAAACGCAATATCCATGTACAGTTACACCTCTATTTTATGTTAGTTATTATGTAAATATTAAGATAGCGTTACAATTGGTATTACATAATTTAATGGAAAGTTGGTCGCTATATGTACTCTACGTAATGGACCGATAATTGTCCATCCAAACAGAAGTAACTTTGTTAATCACAATGTCGCTCGCACCTTCCCTATTCATAACTACCCTCGCTAATGCGCACACATGCCACGGTGCCATCGAGAGCCCATCATTATTTAATTATTAACATTTCAGTCGACCTAATTTTGATTTCTATTTGACGTTTCGATTACGCTGCGGCACGTAGCCGGGGGCGAGTCGTCATTTTGAGACATCTGTCCTCAAATTACGTATTGCCATCTACAAAATTCAATTTCCCCAATCGGCTAGCTCAACACATTTATTATTCATAGACCAGCACTAGACGCTCGGTCACTAACAGATGAGATCTTTTACGTGAAGTGATATCAAAAGATGAGGTCCGCATAAAAAGTACCTACTGTTTCTGAGGGATATGAATTTAATATAAGGTCACGTGAATCCAATTCGTGGAGAAATCGAATAATGTAGGTGGGTGTAGGGAAAATTCGAACAGTCCGCTTTATAAAAAGCCATCAAATCGCGTGACAAGAGTCCTGTAGCGGGAATTGAGTTTCCATTTCAGTTGTGTTCGAAAAAACTATAAATTTTGCACAATTCCGTCGCATTATATCTACGCGATCGGCGATCAACATGATGGGGTCACGCCACTGGTCGCTTTAAATACTTAAACCGCAATGACCTGCAATCGTTTCCGTAATGACTGTATCGCAGAGCTGCAGCTGGTGGCGAGTAATTTGAATGTGTGATTGGGATCGCGCAGCGGCCGCGACCAATAAATCAATCTACGTCGGCGGTAATGCACAATCCATTTGCTCGCATGTATCCTAATTGCTGTTAGCGCCGCCCAAAGGACACATTACACCGCCGCCCACACTCACAATGACCGCAGACGGTGGGACATGAGGCGGTTTGACTTGGCCATTCGGCTGTAATGGCTGATTTTCTAGCTCACGACACGTAGCCCCGGCAAACGGCCGCGCTTACGCCACTCAAAGGCGGAGAAAATGGCTTAAGTGCTTTCTCTATTATGCTTAAGGTCGTTCGTGAAAAGGATAATTTTCAACTCTCCAGCGCCCCCGCCCCGGCCGGATGTTGGATTTATATGGAGCTGGAGAAAATAATTACTTAGATACGTCGTGTCGGTTGTGTGGGATATCTATTCTTTTTTAGCTCACTTAAATTTCGTTACTTATAAGTTTGTTTGTGTCTTGAGGAATATGAAGTGTTTATTCATTTACTACCAAACATAATATTTTTTGGTCAAAATATGTACCGTTTTTATTGGCAAGTATTTCAACAGTAAGAAAATGTTCGTCAGAAAGTTACAGCAAACGTTTCTCGCACAATTTTCCAATGCTACAAAAATAATGGCCTGTTATCCCTACTAGTCTAACGTACCTACTGAGACAATATATTTTTAAGTCGGCAGCCTATTGTGACGCAAGCAAGGGTCGCAGATAAAGCTTTCCCAACAAACAATAGTTCCGGCCTTTTGTCGCCGCCCGCTAAGTAAACATTAGTAGTTACGCCAGCCGACACAGAATAAGAATGGGAAAAGGAAATCTTATACGGTTTTGGTCCGGAAAAATTATTTTATTTACACTGAAATGGCGTTTGGTACTTTCAGGAACAATGGATGGGTACTTAAAAATTCAAAACATATTTAAAGCGGGTATAGGTTTGGTAGGTACGTTTGACAAAATACTGTATAAATACTTAGGTAACTACTGTTAGCTATATAAAATTGTCACACCTGACCATAAGTGACCTTGTTCACCCGCTACGCGTACGAAAAATCTTACTTCCTGGCCAGGCGGTCACATAAAAATATGGTCTTACTCGTACCTCAGGCGATAAAAAAAGAAGCCTCAGATCGCATTTTCAACGCCCTCGCCTTCAGCTGGGGCGTTAAGTATTTGCGATCTGAGTCATTCTTTGTTTTATCGCCTTTGGTATAATCTACTATTTATATCCTTCTAAAAAAACAGGAATAGAGAAACTAACTTAAGCTTATTAAAAAAATCGAACCACATAATAAAAAAAAAATGTGATTTTATTATAATTACATTGAATGTATGAAAGCTTTCTTCGGTTTAATCAAATTTCATTCATTGATGTGGGAAACATTTATCTGGCAGTGGTATGTGCCCTAATCATAAATCCCGCCAATTATTCAAAAATATATTTCGTAAAGTTTACTCACTTAAATTATCAACAACTAATCCCTAAGTGCAACCAACATAATCCTCATGCAGATATCGCAGAAACCGTGAAACTCAATTCAGAAAAGGGAAGTCACGATCGTGCCATAAATTATTACTGTTTCAACATTAACACCTATTTTCCATAATAGCCGATAAACCAAATTTAGTTTTCATGTAACGCACCCTCCACAGCTACTTATAATAAGCAGTGATCAATGGAGAATAATCCTATTGTGAAGTGCGCACACAAAAAACCATGTCGGAATTATTCCGCTACGCTCTCGTGCTAATATCTCCATTACATTAGTGTTGAACCTCATTGTTGCCATCGCCATGGAAAGGATTACGCGCCAAAATGTTGACAGTTGTAGATGAGACAAAAGAAAATCGAGTGCGTTCCGAAATACGCATAATGGGTGTGTGTTTATTTAATTTAAGTCACTGGCAAAATAGAATAATGGCGTGTTTTCGCCGGCGGCGTACTGACTTGAGCGAAAGCGCCTCGGGGCAATAAAATTAATGAAGCGTGGAGATGGGACCATTTTACTTGTATTATTCGTCTCCTGCGGGCTGAGACTGAAGCGAATGTCCATTAGTTCTGTTTTAACATGTTAGCGAGGTTGAAACGTTGTAAATGCGATTTACTCGTCAGAGAGGGTGGAAAAGTAGCCTTTGAGATTTCGCCGATCAATAGATGAATGATAGGAAACGATTTAAAATATTTACCCCGTAGTACAAAAGAATGTAATATGTATCAAGCCCTAATGGAAGTTGGAAGATTTTCCTTTAGAAAGAACGGACGACTTAACGGACTTAATTCGCGGGTATTTTTGATGTGCACTTATTGATTTTATCCCTTTCGATCACTTTACGGCGGTGGTGGTCATGGGGTGACAAAGATGACAGATTTCTTCACATAGAGTTAGGCAGAAAATACCGAATCCTGATGATCGCGTTTCAAGCAAGCAAGTATATTCTTATTGAAATTTGGATTTTCCTGACTTATTTGTCTTTTTTCTTTTTCTAATTATGCATACATTTATTTCGTTCGGTCAGTAGGAACGTGATTAAACAAATTAGTAATTTCATCGAATTACGTTTTAGACTGGTTTGGTGGATTTCCAATATTACGAAATCCTGGATTGTTGGTCCCTACTTTGGGTGCAATATTATCTTAATAGATCGCACCACCCAGCAATGTACTGCGATTTTTGTGCCCGATATATGGCAATAGGCTTGCCACCTACATAGGTCCTAACATAATTGGCGAAACGTGGATGCTAGTTCACCTCTGCCTACCCCTTCGGGAATATAGGCGTGATTTATGTATGTATGTCTAATGATAAATAAACAAAATAATAACAATAATGATCAAGCACCTAAGATGCGAAGCAAAATGGTGGTGTGTGTGACACTTCAGTGACAAACATATTAAAAATAAGGTTTATGGTCGAATATTCTCTAATAACGTTTGGTTGAAAGGAAACAATGAGCGTATTACGAATTACGACGCATTAGTGGGCAACATGATGGCGGTTGCGCGCGGTCATGTTCAGGCGATAGCATCTTAATCCGCGAATTGTGCGCACCCCTACATACTCTTTTAACTGTAATAAGTAAGCATTATAAACATAGTACGGGATCATATTTCCAAGACCGTTAACTTTTCACTGTTTGGAAGCGATCAATATTGGTCTAGGAGAAGGGTAAGATTGATGTAAGATACATCTGAACTTAGCCTGATCTTTAAATACATCTCAATTAGCCGACATGAAATTCCCTTGTCATTCATATCACTTTTCAAACAGTCCATCTATTTCTTTTGGTCTAATTGGTCTTTTAGTCACATGCTCATCATTTTTTCTCATAACATGCCCATACTAAAACTATCGCCTTACTTTCAGCTGCTACTCTACAAATCAACCTTCATAAAATATCTTCCTTACTGCGTATCACGATGGATTTTCATCCGTCTTCTTAGTGGCTCATCATTCAATTCCTTGCAGAAATTTAAGGATAGAATAGAAAAGGTTTTTATTGCTTAAGACTGTTTAATAATAAGCCACAACCGTTACATGTATTACTTAAGGAGAGTCATCATCTTCCTACCCTGTTCCCAATTAATCTGGGATCGGCGCAGCATGTTCCCTCGCTTGAAGTGCCAGTGCTGCTTTAACATGCAAGGACATACTTTTATATAACGCATTTAGTCAATTTACCAGTCCACACCTTTTAGGCCCTTAACCACCACAAGCGCAGCGCGCGAAACGGTCCGTGCGCTCATTACACGAGCATTTGCTACTGCTATTAGCATATCAAACGGCGTTATCAGATGCAACGCCGCCGACCGCTGCACCTAATGCACGAGACAATAACGCGATTAGTGAAATAAATACTGTAACAAGAGCAGAACAAGCCGCGCGGTGCCATTTACAGATGTTATCGCGCCCCGTAATGGACTGGTTGCCGATATCGGCGATCTCTGTTAAAATCACTGGATACCACTTTACGGTGCTGTTATTCACTTGTGTTTGCTTATTTCTGACTGCGTGTGTTCAAAAACTGAGTAGGTTTTGAATTGAAAACTTATTCGGACTTCCGACCTACGTCCGGAGCTTACACTAGACCGTGTAGCGCGAAAGTTTCTCAAAAAAAAATCTTATTGCAAATTTAAAAACAGAAAAATATAAAATCTGCATTTTATTCTATAATGTTTAAATGGGTTTATCAGACCTTTTGAGAAATGTGCAAAGACAATCGATATTAATGCAATGTGCATAAGATTGAGAATATATAATATCTTTGCAGTATTCTCTTAAATTGTTTATACTCATATCTATTTTCCAATTTCCTATCATTTTTCACCATCATTTTTCATATTATGATCGACTGCCACAAAAAAAAACGCAAAGTCTTCATAGTAATTTGGCAATTGTCTTTTTACCATCCGAATGATAAACTTTTATGTGGTTTTTACATAACAACGATAGGCAAGGCCTGAGCGTCGGTTTAATACGTCCGATTTCCATACAAAAACTTCTATTTCCCGGACTAAATGGCACGGGAACACATAAAACTGCGGGAAAACTACAACGCGCAACTACGGACTATTCGCTTTTATTATTTTACCGCTTGCGAGCAAATAGGTTCGTGCGTTACACATTAGAGTATGAATGAACAATTTGTTCGGAGTTTACTTGAATTTTCGTACAACATTCGAGCTAACATTTTTTTAAATAACTACCCGAATATAAAATCTTTACTATTTAGATAAATAACGCTTTTCTCTCCCAAGGGGAAGAGTTGTTATTTACACCTGCCCCTGTAGCACGGGACGTGGAGAAAATCTCCTCGAGGAAAATAAAATATTTTCCTCTCGCTGTAACTCGCACTAAATTCGAGACAAGTCAAGACTGTCAAGAGGTGGAGAGAGATTTTGTCCACGTCCCGTGCAAGGACTGCTGCTTTTCGCCAGCTTATTTCAGGTCCCGTGTAACAGGGACGAGCATATTAACATTCAGCAGGAAATTCTTTCATCGGTCTCTCGACATGGTCCTTTCTGTCTCTTTCTATACATTAATTCATAACTAATAGCATCTTTCATGTATGATGGATGAATTAATTTAGAATCAAAAGGGAATGGATGGCTTGTTGACGTCTGACTTTTTTTTATGCTAGACGGGGAAGCCCTTATCCTTCACCTCACCTGATGGTAAGTGATAAGAGCCGAAGATGGAATTGAGCTTCATCTGGAACCCTCAACCACAGAGGGGCTGAAATTAATGGAACTGATGTTAATGGAAGAGGAAACATTCTGCGCCGACCAGATGAACTGGGAACAAAGGAGGAAGAAGAAGAAGGCAGTATGCCCGCATTGGGCCATATCATGGCCCATATTGTTACATATCAAACATATCTTGGAATACGGCCGCGCGATATTAAACCGGGAAAGATAGCACGAGACGCGGCCGGCCCTCGTACATCAGTATATCACACGTCGATCTCAACTCGAGCCTACCGACTTATGCCATCTCCGAGGAAGTGATTTGTCAGCGACGCCCCCTCTCGATTGAATAATTCAAATAATCGAGGTATTTATATGTAAATGGCGAGCCGCATCTCCATACGAAAGGGCCGATCGGTACATAAATTTGGCAAGAATACGCACAAACTGCGACGCACCACCCGATCTGATTTATTCGGCAACTTTGGAAAAAGTGGCTCGCGTCAGGAAGTGTTTGTCTAATCCCGTTTATGGGCCGAGCCGGGGTTTTGCGCCCCGCAGCACATCGGGCGACCCTTCCAATGCCGTGTCGCCACATAAAAACAGCTACGCCTTGCCCTGTGTGGCTGTGTGATCTTTTACGATATTTGCTGAATAATAATCTCGTATGATGAAACTAAACATGGTCGCGGATTTAGTCTGAAACTTGGGCATTCTGTTATTGTTGAATATTTGGTTCGTTTAAAAAGCTTAGACGTCTCTGGTTTAGAAAAATTAATTGTTGTACAGTAATAATTGAGCCGTGTTGTGACGGCAAAGCAAAATACTATTTACCCCAAATCAAAAAAGAATTAAAACGGTGATGAGGAATATGCAGCAGCATACCTACCTAGCAATAAACTGCGACTTACGTGTCCGATAGATGGTAATAGGTCTACCCCATTATTACATGTAGTCGAAATTGTTGGTAAAACCTCTGCTTATTTTATTTTTGTGTATGAATGTCATAGTTATTTACTTTTATAATGTCACTTACAGTGTAAAATAAACATAGGTACTGTTAATCAAACGAGCACTTGTTTTCACACACTGACTTTTTTATTTACAATATTTCTTAATGTTAAATAACAGAATAGTTGTTTATGGACAGTAAAAAGGTTGTATATAGGTAATAGGATAAAAAGGAACATGGTTTATCAAAAGGTAGGCAAGTTGGTCGTGAACATGGCCCCCGGCGGTAGAGACACCTATCGGTTAGGTCACGGCCAACAATGCTAGTTTCCTACTAGGTCTGCGCAGGACACCCCCTTTCGTCATCACGTCTACTACCCGAACAATATTATCTTTTCCCGGATATGTAGCGACGATACGACCACGCGGCCAACAGCGTCTAGGCAGAGTCCCGTCCACAATGCACACCAAGTCTCCTATTTTCAGCGACTTATATTCAGCAGGCGAAGAACGGCGAGGCACTAAAGTAGGCAGGTACTCACGTACAAAACGCTGCCAGAATTGATCGGCCAGGTGTTGCGCCTTTCTCCACTGAGCCCTACTAGACAGGTCGCAGTCATCAAAGGGACGAGTCTGAAGGTCGTTTGAAGTAGAGCCAATCAAAAACGAAAAAGGTGTTAGGGCTTCTTCGGCCTTGTGGTCCACTGAGACGTGCGTTAACGGACGAGAGTTTACTATGGCCTCTGCTTCGAACAGCAATGTTTGAAAGGTTTCTTCCCGTGGTGACCTTTCTTTCAGGGTAGCGAATAGGGTAGTCTTGATGTTCCTCACTAGCCTCTCCCAACATCCACCCATGAACGGAGCCGAAGGCGGGATGAACTTCCATCGGACGCGTTTAGTAGATGCAAATTCGTAGAGATCTTCTAATATCTTGGCGGCGCCGACGAAAGCTGTCCCGTTATCGGAGTAGATGCAAGAGGGATAACCACGGCGAGCAATGAACCGACGTAAGGCCATAATAGCGGAGTCTGATGAAAGATTTTCCACAACCTCCAGATGAACGGCTCTTATTGTTAGACAAGTGAAGAGGGCTACCCATCTTTTGGCGTGTCTTCGACCAATTGTCACGCTCAGTGGTCCAAAATAATCAAGGCCGACGTATGTATAAGGGCGCTCGTTGTGGGCCATCCGCGTGTAAGGCAAGTCACCGACGGGAGGTGTTGTGGGCTTGGCCTTCAGGATTCTGCAATGTTGACACCTCGAGGTTACCTGCTTCACGGCCGGTCTTAATCCAACAATGTAGAACTTCTGCCGCAGTTCATTTACAATGAGTTCGTTGTTAGCGTGTGCGTATCGGACGTGGTAACTGTGTATCAGTAGTTTGGTCATCTGATGCTTTCCGTCAAGTACGATTGGGCGGGACTCTGATACATCCGAAGCGGTAGTACGACCGGACAAACGAAGTAAATCGTCTTCTCCGCAAAGTAAGGATAGATTCCTAAGCCTACTGAGATTAGAAATGGGCTGTCCTGCGCGGACACGGTTAAGCTCATCAATAAATGAGTCCAACTGTATAGCCATAAATAAATGGCGTTCCGCGGAGTTTAATTGCTCAACGGATAAAGGCGGTAGACAACGAAGTGACGATACGGGTAATTTGGAATTTTGGGGCAAGAGATTTCGAAACACCTTAGCCGACTGGTGAGCTCGAGCTGTTGCTCTGAGTAGCCGAACCCAGGAGCTGAACCGCCTATAATCTGCCACTATAGGCGAACCCACAAATGACCCCGGGGTTGTTAGCACCTTTATTTCAACCGCTTCCAGAACTGTTTTATTTTCGTCCGTGGTTGTGGGGTCACTAGATGTCGGTTCTCTGGGCCATTCGATTTCTGGTAAAAGTAAAAAGGTAGGCCCAGTGAACCAGCGAGAATGAATGGTCAGTGCTTCAGCGTCACGCGTAGCGTCGTCCGCCACGTTTAAGCTAGTTGGGACGTACCTCCAGCTTTGTATGTCAGTAATATCAGAGATTTCGGCAACACGAAATGACACAAAGGGCTTAAACATGCAAGCATCGCTACGTAGCCACTTAAGCACTGTAAATGAATCGGACCAAATTATGGTCTTATGAGGCTTTCTACTATGAGCTTCTAGGATGTATGTCGTGAAACGCGCAGCAATCAACGCTGCCTGAAGCTCCATTCGTGGAATAGTCACTGGTCTCAAAGGTGCTAGCCTAGCCTTTCCTCCTATTAGCGCTAGCTTCACGGAACCATCGGATAGTACGAAACGCCAATAGGCGACACAGGCGTAGGCTAGCTCACTCGCGTCAGAAAAGACGTGAAGCTGGGTCTGAACGATCCGGTTTCCTTCCGAGTAACACCTAGGTATAGCACCCCCTGATAAACATTCTAGCTCGTGAAACCAGGACTTCCACTTTAGTGTTAAACCCTCGGGTAGGTTTTGATCCCAATCTAAGTGTAATTTCCAGGTCTTTTGAAAGAGGATTCGACCTTTTATTATCAGAGGAATTATCAACCCTAACGGATCGTAAATGGACATGAGTAACGATAGAGCAGAACGTTTCGTAAGTGTCGCGGGAAATTTCGGTGTGGACTTAAGAAAACATAAGGAATCCGAACCGACTAGCCAAGTCAACCCTAGAACACGAATGTATGATGGTGAAGATGGACCCAGCCCTACCTCTGCAACATCGGTGGCGCGAAGGTCAGGTGGAATTTTAGAAAGAGCTTCGCCATAGTTTGACACCCACGAACGCATTTCAAAGCCGGCTGCCTTATGAATCGTGACAATTTCTAATGCAAGACGGGCTCCGTCCTCTTTTTCATCCACGCTTCCAAGAAAGTCATCCATATAATGGTTTTCTATAATAGATTTAACCGCTTCTGGATAAACGTGTTGAAACTCGAGAGCATTTTTGTTTTTTATGTAAAGAGCCGTACAAGGACTAGAAGTTGCCCCGAATATCATTGATGACATTCGATATTCTTGAACAGGCTGCTGCGAATTGTCCCGCCAGAGAAATCGCTGAACGTCGCGGTCCTCAGGCCGGATTTTCACCTGCGGGAACATTTCTCTAATATCCGCTGTCAAGGCAACACGGCCCTCTCTGAACCTCATCACAATAGCAAGTAAGGGCTGAAGCAAATCCGGGCCCGTTAAAAGCATGGAGTTAAGACTGACTCCGTTGCATTTTGCCGCTGCATCATGTACCACGCGAAGCTTTTTCTTATGCGGATGGACTACCCCGAAATGTGGGAGATACCACACGAAATTGCCTAATGGTGGGCCGGTACACAGTTCTGCGTAACCCTTGTCAATCATGCTTTGTATATTTTGCTTGTATGAGGCCGCGTAAATCTTATCTTTAGCCATTTTTGACTCGAGACTGGAGAATCTAACTGATGCAAGGCGCTTACTGTTGGGTATATTTTTGACTTCGTTTTGCCACAAAAGACCAGTCTGGAATCGGCCAGAGGGCAAGCGAACCGTGGTCTTATCAAGGATTTCTAACGCTCTTTTATCGTTTGGACTGCAGTGAAGCTTTTTCTCGATACCGATAGAGTCTAATTTATAATAGTGTCTGACTACCGCGTCTAGATTTTTGTCGGAACCGTCTATTGTGACATGATTGACAAAGTGTACGGAACTAAAATTACTACCAATAAAGCCGAAGAGAACCCAACCTAGAGGTGTAAGGGCGGCAGCCGGTTCGGATTTTGTCCCGTGACGTATGCTTTGCGGTAAAAGAATATGCCAATTATCGGTTCCTATTAGACACGTCGGTCGAGCGCTCTCATACGTGAGGACGTTAGCCAGATCGGACAAGTGACTGTACCGCTGAATGTCGCTAACGCTAGCGGACTGCGCGGAGAGGCTGAGGTTGGGAATAGAGCGAGCACGTATATCGTAACTGTCGGAGCTATGTTGGCCTTTAATTTTAATATTTATGTAACTAACGTCGGAAACCTTGGTGAGCCCCCCGATGCAGTGAATACGCAACGGCTCGCTCACTCCCTCATCCTCCAGCATGTCCGCAACAGCCTTGTCCACCAGCGTCGCGGAGCTACCGTCGTCCAAGAGCGCGAATGTGCTGACGCTACCTTTTCGACCGGTAAGAATGACAGGGATAACTTTAAGAAGTGGATGAAGTTTTCCTACACACGGCGCGGCGTTATGTGCGACAATCGCGGATGGTTCCTCAGATTGCGCGGTGGTCGATAAAGTGTCGGTTTTAATTTGGTGGAGCAACGTGTGGTGGGTCCAATTCGCTCCGCATCCGTCTACTTGGCATCTCTTTTTACAGCTTTTGTACTGATGAGAGCCCTTTCGTAAGCATTTTCGACAGACTTTGTTGTCCATAACCCACTGCCAACGGTCGTCCAGCTTGAGAGATTTAAAACCCGAGCATTCACCGAGTTCATGTGCACCGGTCTGACAATATTTACAAACATCGATACTTTTCGGTTTACTATCGGCCTCGGATGAAATAGCGTTTGAAAATATTTTGTCTTTGATAGGTTTGACGGGTTGACTTTGACTTTTGACAACTGTCGGTTCCGACATGACAAGACCGAACTTAATTTGTAAATATGCTTCATTCTCTAAGAAATCAGCCAAATTTTCTAATTTGTATTTGCCAGAACAGACTTGAGATGCCGCAAAGTCTACCCATCTAGACCTAAGAAGCGGAGTTAATTTAGTAATGATGGAGTTAAATAGTTCTGGAGAAGCGAGATATTCAGGCTGGTTTAGAAGGCGAATGATATCTATACAATTTCGAATGCGACATGTAAATGAACTTAGCTCCCGTGAATTTTCGTATAGGCTTAGCTTAGGAAGGGCTCTCACCAGAGAAAGCTGATTGAGTATGATGACCTCTGGCTGCGCAAATCTTACCTCCAAGGCTTTCAAAATCTGCTCTGGGTCATCGGCCGCGACCAAACGGACGGCAACAGCCTCTCTGGCGACGCCGTTCAACGCTGCGCTTAGTCTTGCCACGTTTTCACTAGGGGAGAAGTGTGCCTTGGACTGCTCATATGAGTTTTTAAAAAGAAACCAATCCACGACGCGACCATCAAATTTAAAAATGTCACAGACCTTTGTTGTCTTCTTCCCCGCCAGATTCGCTATTGCGTTGGCCAGCTGATCGAATTGTGTACCTACCATTGGATCGACTTTTTTATTCATGTAGCAAACACAATTATTTTTGTTATTGAGTGTGCCTAAATCTGATGTGTGTTCTGTGGTTGGCTCAGCTGGCGCAACTTGCGTGCGACGAGAGCAGACAGGGATCGGAAGAGTAGTAGGGGCACCCATGTCCGCCGCAGCGAGTGGTGCCGACCGTGTAATCTCCTGCGGTCTATTATAAGGGAACTGTGGTCCCTCTCTTTCCCTGTCAACCAACCAATCTACTTTATCACCGGTATTAAACAGTGCCGTATTATTTGTATTTTTCGGAGAATGTGCTAGCCAATCGTCCACGCGTTTAGAGCTTGACACTCGTGACCTACTAGACCTAGATGATGCAGCTTCAATGGCAGCAAGCTCAGCCTGTAGCTGTAATTCGGCAACGACACGCTCACGTTCGGCTTGCGTGCGTTCACGTTCGGCTTGCGTGCGTTCACGTTCTGCTTGCGCGCGTTCACGCCCTGTCTCTATCTCTGCGAGCCGACGGGCATGCTCTGCCTTCGCAGCCAGGACCTGAGCCTTTACGGTACTGCCATTAGAGAGAGAAGAATGTGCACTTTTAGGTATGCTATATGTAGGTATGGATGGTATACTTAACGCAGGTGAGGATTCCCGGGAAGTTGTAGGGAACGGGCCCGCCGTCGTGTCGGCAATATTGTTGAGGGCACCGTTCTCCGGCAAAACCGTGGTGTTTTCCATCCCTTTTCCACGTGGAGATTGCGCTGCCGCTGAAGCGGCCTGTCTCTGAGCTCTTGTTAAGGGCATTTTATTTAATTTATTTTCCAACTTTTCTTCTGACACCAATATGTTAATCAAACGAGCACTTGTTTTCACACACTGACTTTTTTATTTACAATATTTCTTAATGTTAAATAACAGAATAGTTGTTTATGGACAGTAAAAAGGTTGTATATAGGTAATAGGATAAAAAGGAACATGGTTTATCAAAAGGTAGGCAAGTTGGTCGTGAACAGGTACCACAACATCGAAGACTCACACACGAGGCATTGTAGCGAGGCAGCTTTGAGACATGAAAACGTGTTTACTTTGCCTCGCAAACTAACGCTTCTTTGCTCTGGGAGGCGTGCCGCCTGACGAAGTTTCGTATATCGATACCCAACCCAAAAGGCGGGCAGAAAAATACCGACGAAGTATGAAGAGAGATCTCTTTTAATTATTTTTTAACAATAAAATAAATTATATAAACTTTATATTTTAGGCGCAAAGGGATAATTAAGATTTATTCACACCATCGACAATAACATGTGAAGAACACTAAGCCCCGAATACAGAAACGCTACTCAAATTTAGGGGACTGCTTAAAAAGTTAAGTGGACACTACCTGTCAGAATTTGTATGGAAAAACGTCAATTTTGACAATACTTAAATGTTAAGCGGGACTCAAACTTTGAATAGCGTTTCTGTATTCGGGGGTAAGTATTCCATGGATTTACCGTGTGAGTGCCGGATCCATAAAGTGGCAGAGAGAGAAGTAGCGTAGCGCTTGGGACTTGTCATCCAAGTGTAGCTGTTTACGGTGCCTCTACAACATGTCAACCACATTGTATTTTCACACTTACTTTCGCCATCCACACCACTCCCACCACACTCTCTGCTCAGCTATATTTGGTAAAAATTCAGTGAGAAAAAAAAACGACGACCATGTGTGAACGGGGGTAGCTGGGAAAAGATCTCTCCGAGATATGGAGTGCTCCCTTGTAATGTATGTCAATTTTCTAACGTTGCTTTAAAATTTACAAGTGTAATGAAAAGTAACTTAAACAAACTGCACAGCTTGGTAAAGGATATCACAATCCGAACAATCCGGAATTAAGTTAGATAGAGTTAGATAGAGACTAATTTCTAAAAAATATATGTAGGTATTTTGTGTTGGGCTACTCTTTGTCTTGGTGTGCGAAATATTTACTATTTAAAATCTGTCAATGTGTAATTAAAAACAATAGAACCACGAAATGATAAAAAAATTAACGACCCGCCGCACAAAATGATAATAAATATTACCTAACGAATATTAACTTTAATTTAACCCTAATTCCAGCTAACAGTGTATCCGTGAGAGACCGTGAGAAACATTATAGTGGTATTTGGGAGCATTTCGCAGTATGTGCCCTGAAACTATTACTCATGCTTACGGGAGCCGCCGGGACTCAGAGTCATCAATCATCACGGCGCACAGATAAAGTGTTAATAATCGACGCTGCGCTGTACATTATTTAAGTTCCATCTGGTGATACAGACGTGAACGTAATATGAATTGTAATAAAGCGACACAATAATTATGTCAGTGAAGGACAAAGCATTCTGAACTTTAATCTGTTTTTCTTTTCTTGAATTTTGTTTTTAACCTGACAAAACGCTGGTAAAAATTCTTTGCCTACCCCATTGGGTGGAAAAGTCGTGATCTATGTATGTATTTTTATGTAATTTTCTAGAAAATTTACTATTTAAGAAGCTGCATCAAGACTTTATTTTTTGTTAACTTTTTCTGACCTATATTCCATAAGAGAGTAATATTTTTTCTCTGTGTATGTGGTAGGTATACTACTATTGTGATGTGATTGATTATAGAATAGGGATGATGGCACTAAAAAAGAATCACTGATATAATGATTTATAATAATAATTTAGGACAAGGAGATTCGTTAATAGTCACTTGTTACCAGATTATACTTGTGATTGATATTTATTTTATAAAAATAAAAGTACAAAACTTAGCAATCCGCCATATTTGCTAAAACCCCGCGTGACGTTATTATTCAGTTTACTCCATTTTGACATATTATTTGCCAATCAAATTCACTAGTTTAATAAGAAACTGAATACTTTTTACGGAATAGTGACGACACACAGACGCCATTGCTATTTTGGCGTTTTGGCGGAAATATTAAATTGCATTAATCAAAACAAGTTTTTTTTATCAAAATCGAAAGTTTTTACAAAAATATAATTTAGTTTGGGGAAAGTAGAAACGTAAGAAAAAAATTGCGTAATTTTTCAAAATTAGTCATCATGCCTAAATTGACTTTACAACATCGAACATCTACTGTTATCATTTTCAATGGGGGGTTAGGGCCTTGAGTTGTAGCCCAAAAAGATCCACTGTGCCTACCCCTTCGGGGCTTAATAGGCGTAATTTATGTACGTATGTTTTACATAAATCTATCTACTAAATAATTAGTAGGTACAGGTAATTACTTCTGGGACTAGGCTATAAATGGGCGTTGAACTGAACAATATGTAAGTGAGCAACAAAACGCACTTTATCAGGTGGCAGTCGCTTTATCCCGCTAATGACCAACCCCTCCGGAGTAATAAAAGTCGATATCAGCCCTCGAACTTTACAGCAGGATTAAGATGGCTTGATACTTGAATGGAGTATTTCTATATTTGCAGCTTATTTATTTTATCAACAACTAACGAGACTAATAGGTAGGTACTTCCGCATTCTTGAGAATTTTCATAGTAGAACACTTTCAATTTAATAGACACTCTTATGTCTGATTAAGTCGAGCGTGTCTTCGTCGGTTTTCGACAGAATTTTGAACTGCCGTAGTAAGACTCGTGTCCTAGAGGGAATAAACATTAATTGAGATATAGATAAGTTAAAATATCTACGTGGACCCCAGTTAAAAGAAGGATGAGGAAATGGAGGAATAAGCTGTAGTGCCGCCAATTTCTCTTGACAGGCGGTGAAATTTAAAAATACGATTTACCCATACGTTTAAAATTTTTCACATCATATTCTAATTTTATCTTTTCATGTTTGTGGTTTCTAGCATTTAAATCACTAAAACCCATCCTAGTGAGCTAGAATAACATTAAAAATAAAATTGAACATTTGAAATAAAACAATTTTTACGGATTAGACTCGCGTATATTTAGATGTTTGGCATTATTATTTATCCCGACGTTTCGATCACTTTACAGCGGCCGTGGTCACGGGTGACTGACTTGAACATTGTTGAAAAAATATCAAGATTCACAAGGCGCTCTAGGTAGTACTCACCGAACCGAGGCCGAGAATTAGTGGCGGCGGGAAAGAAAAATGATTGTGACAGTCCGGCGCACACCGCTAATGGAGTCTGCGTCTGCGAAATGTTCCCACTTAGAGCGCTTGCTGGCCAATACGCCTTAAATTGGGGAGTTGCTTTCGCTGCAAACAGTAAATAAATAAATATGACTTATCTCAGTGTAGATATTAAGCTAGAGTGTAACGTGGGTATGTTAACCACGTAGTTTGGTATACCAGGAGACTTTTTGGTCACTGCAAAAAATTTTGGAATTCGTTCAGACCATCAAACTGAACAAATTTCACCATGGGGGCAACTCCAAATCCACGAAAAAAATAACAGCTGTTTCATACATTTGGGTCAAGTAGGTATTATCATTTTGTATGAAACAGCTGATATTTTTCGTGAATTTGGAGTTGCCCCCATGGTGAGGGTCTCCTGGTATAAGTGCGATAAATATGTATATTTCATAAGGTACTGTAAATTAGCTTTCTTTTTTCATGACATAACTTAAATCACGCCTATATCCCCGAATGGGTAGGCAGAGGTGAATTAACACTCACTTTTCGCCAATTAGTTAAGGTCACATGTAATAGGTGGCGAGCCTATTGCCGTCTATCGGGCACGTAAATCGCAGTATATTACTAGGTGGTGTAAGAGGAAAGCTGCTGCCCATTACTCATTGCTGTCATATTATTTTTCAATTTTTGATATTAATAGGATTGTGAATATTTCACTGTACCTACATTTCATCTCAACTTCATATTGGATTCAAATCATAAGTAGGTGGTCAGAAGCAAAACAGAATAATCTATGGGGACGTAAATCGCAATATCTTACTAGGTGATACCTACAGATACGACACCCGCGGGAGAGATTGGATAATTGTATTGTGCTCTGCCTTCACCACACAGCATAGCAGAATACTAACTACGAAATACGAACTAAAACTGAAGCGTTAATATACCTATCTGTAAGTAATATAACCTAATCGTCAAAGCTTAAAGTGATCAACGGTTGCGATAGCAGCACAATAGGGCGACTATCTGATGTGTGTATCTACTTAAATTCAAATCGCTATTGTAATATTCGAGGGCAATTCGAAACAAGTTGCCGAGCAATAACGGGGCTCCACCCCAACAATAGCCCTCCCCTCACAAATTAAGTGTAAAACAAACCTAATGAAATTTAAATATCTCTCTGGGCGACGCAATAACTGCACAAATAAAACCGTGTCGCTGGGGAGAGTAATAGCTTCTATTGTATACACATTGTACTTGGTTATGTGTGTTGCAACCTTGTCGCGTTAACACTTTTCTCGTAATAGGCCTTTGTAACGGGAAGTGGGCTGCAGAGCATGTGTGACAAGGTAGCAGCCGCCCTAAGGAGGGGCGGGGTTGCTCTCGGTTCTCGAGACGGCGATAGGCGAAACTCTCATTGTTGGCTTGTTAGTGGCTAATTCGTAGTAACGTGTTTAGCGTGCGCGGGGTGGAAATCTGCTTGCGGTCGTACGTAATAAGCTTAAGATTTGGAAATTTAGGAGCCTTAAATTGGATTGATCAATTCATTATGTGCGTATATATTTATACACGTATACATTACACGTATACATTTAACCCCATTCACTTGGGCTTGATACAAAATGTAAACAATCTCCATTATGTTTCTTTATCTACGAAATGCTCTTAAAAACAAGAAACGTGTATTCTAAAAATACATCATCAATTATGTATAGACAAATAAAACTGTTAGCTGCTTTGGAATATTGGTGTTACACATTTTTATTTATGTATTTTCTATTAAAAGACACATCAAGATTGTATACATTTTGTCTCAGGCCCAAGTGAATGGGGTATAGTGCCACATACGTAATACTTACTACAAATTTTAATAATCTTTCAGAAATATCTCAACAGATTCGATTAAGTTTTTCAAGTTGCGGGAGTGCTTTTGCTTGTTTGATCTGTAATAAGTAAACTTGGGTAACTACTTAGTGTTATTATAATAATAACGTAGTAGTTACTTATTTTTCACTATAGTCATAATCCTTAATACTCATTTATGTAACCCTCTACCTATATAAAAAAACAAATATCACTTAGGATATCAATTAGAATTAGAGAATATTATGCTAGACTACAGTGTGAAAATAAAAACGGTTATTTCGCACTTTTATCGTTTAAAAACGAGACTGTTGTAGGTACTCATTCAACAGTCGTCCTCGGAAACATCATTATTCTAGCAGATTGCGTGGCATCCAAACGAATCTTTTAAAGACGCCCCACCCTCAAAGGAAAGGATACTAATTTTCTTTCGAGTTCAAAAGAAGCTTCCTCCCGAGAAGTGGAAAAAAGTTACAATCGAAAAGGAAATTTGCGTTTTAAATCCTCTAATGAAGCTGAGAACTTTGTAATGGAGGGGCGAAAGGCTGCGGACAAATTGAGGAAAAACTTAGTTAATACGTCGGCGCGGGTAGCCAGGTACAATCGCTCGCACATCTGGGGGCCCAGCTAAGGGGCTTATCTATTCGAACGCTTATAAAACTAAAGTATGAAACTGAGGTAGTATTGTTGTCTCCGTATAATACGTCAGTTCATACATTTTGTGTTGTATGCGTTCGATAGACTGGCCACTTGGTTAGCGGGGCAGGTAATCCAGAACTGTAATTAAATATTTATTTAAACACCAACGTATTATAACCGATCTTGTGGCACTTACTGCCGTACTCAGAGACATCAATTAAGTTTAATGAGTACTTGATGTCAAAACAATCATTTTAATCTAGACCATAGACCCGGCAAGTATAGCGACTCGACTAGTTTTTGATTGTAATTTTGTTAGTCACAGGGGCTTGATTCTTCTAAAGAAAACGTAACAATCGTATCTAAAGGACTTTTCAATAGTAGTAACTGTTTGACACAGTTCTTTTTAATAGAACTAGCCATATATACATGCTTAAATGACGCCTATTTATCCCCTCAGCACCCTACGGGGATAACAGGCACAGGTGAATTAACACCCACATTTCTCCAATTATGTAATGTCCCACGTAACAAAAGGCAATGCCTATTGCCATCTAACGGGCACGTAAATCGCAGCATCGTAAATCCCGTAAATTGCTAGGTGATATAAGAGGAAAGCTGCTATTCATTGCTCGTCGCTCTTTACCCTTAGTCGCCTTATCCGACAACCGCGGGAGAGATGTGGGTATGTATTTGTAATCAATATCGTAAATCATCGGCGAAAGTATCGAGTAGAAATGGTTGATTAGCGAAAAGTGCCATAACTTACAATTACAATGCAGTCAAATGAACACTAGACCTAATGATTGTTGTATTAAGACAGAAGAAGATTAGCGAGACTTGAATCACGGTTACAAAGTTTCTAGCAGAACTCAGAATATATACAAGATACGACAAAGCCCAGTCGGGCCGCGGTCTCCGGGCGCACACCTGGCTGGAAAGAAGATCTTCCCCCCGGTGATGATGCGATAGCTACCGCGTCGACCATTGGTGCCCACCGACATGGACAGCAGAGCAGTCTTCGAAATTACAAGGTATCTATCTATCACCTCCAGCCCGGCTAGCATGACCACCGAAACAGGATATGATGATAAACACGACGTTTATCGCTTTGAACTGTCAACAACAATGGATTTTTGACAATTCCGAGCGATAAATGGCTTTATCATAATTATTTAGCGATACATGGCTATATCATGGTTTGCTGGTCATGCTAGCCGGGTTGGCTAGCATGACCAGCAAAATAATAGGATAAACTTTTTTTATCTCTTTGTAAAACTGTGTTCGATACTTGTATGACTTTTATAATAATAATGACATGTATTTAACACAAAAACGCAGCACGTTTGGACAGAGACGGCAGAGCAGTGGTAGGTAAAAAAATAAAAATAATTTATAACCATAATATGCAGGCGATGGTTTAAATTTTAAAATAAAATGTAGGTAAACATCATATTATAGAGGGCGATGCCAATTATGATTAATAGTTATTTGTTGTACGTGAGTGCAAAGTTGTTTTTTAACCGCGTGCTCAATTTTCAAAAGAGCACAAGGTGAAAAATCTTTGCACTCGAGTGCAACACGTAACTTTTCATCCCCCCAACGAGGAAATTGCAAAATACAAAAAAAAAATACAATCACAACAGTTTCTGTTTTCACCCAGAAACTTCCACAACACCCTCCCATTAGCCCAAACACAGTCTCAACACCCACCCAGAAACAGCCACAACATTCACACCCGCAATACACACCCATCCACTCAGACACACCCAAAAAACACCCATTCAGCCAGAAACACCCACAAAACACCCATTCACTCAGAAAAACCTACAAAACACCAATTCACCAAGAAACACACACAAAACACTCATTCACCCAGAAACACCCAAAAAACACCCATTCACTCAGAAAAACCTACAAAACACCAATTCACACAGAAACACCCACAAAACACCCATTTACCCAGAAACACCCAAAAAACATCCATTCACCCAGAAACACACACAAAACACTCATTCACCCAGAAACACCCATTCACCCAGAAACACCCACAAAACACCCATTCACCCAGAAACACCCACTCACCCAGAAACACCCACAAAACACCGATTAACCCAGAAACACCCACAAAACACCTAATCACACCCAATCACCCAGAAACACCCACAATGCTCACCCATCCATTCAGGCACACCCACAAAAACCCATTCACCCAGACACACCCACAAAACACCCATTCACCTAGACACACCCTCAAAACACCCATTCACCCAGACACACCTCCAACAGCCACCCATTCACCCAGCCACACCCGCAACATTCATCCAGACACACCTGTAAGTACCTAATAAAAATTACAGTCCCTAATGGAGTTCTGAGACGGTCAATCAGCTTGAGTCGAGCACGTTGATTTTCTGTATATTTTTGTTCCGTTGCTAGCGTAAACAAATCAAACAGACCTAAAAAGCTTTTATATGCTTGACTCAAGCATCCAGCAAGCGTTGTAGACGATCAAAATGTTTAAAGCAAGATTGACGCCAAGCTGATTGACCGTCACGGAACTCCTAGGTTTTAACAAATTTAAAATGGCGCGCGCAAAGCAAATTACAAAAAAGTACACCAAGAAGGTTCTGAGTCTGAGTTTTTAACAAATTAAAATAGGTTGCATGACAATTTCGGCACCATGGAGGTAGAAATAAATATGTTTTCACTTCTCATGCTCTGAAAGTGCTTATTTGTGCAGGGTATAGGCTGCACAAAATCGATTTTTGTGCTCTAGAGCATTAACGTATCTACTCATAAATGTGTCTCTATTAAGGCAAAGAAAGTGAGCTATGCAGCCAAACACAATAAGAAATTCAGAGATAGAATTTGTTATTTTATTATTTACTTAAATTTATTTGCCTAATGCGTTTTTTAAGACATAGTTTTAATTTATGTAGGTACGGTAAGTTATTAAATTAACTTTAGAAAATTATTATTTCAAAATTAATTTAATACTTGGCTGTATAGGTCTGCAGCCCAAGCCTAATACCAATGGGAAAAACAATTTCCTTCAGTATTCTAAATTGTACTAATTTTAGTTTGAATTTTATGAAATGTTATGATAAACTACTGTATTATTTCCTCGCAATCGAAGTGAAAAGCAGAGTTTCTACCTCGTCCACAAAACCATTTTTATCCTCGACATTACTATCAGCCCTCGCCTTCGGCTCGGGCTGCTAAAAGTCTCGGGCAAAAATGATTCGTTTTGTGCACTTGATGGAAAATCTACTATTATTGATGTTTTGAATTCACAAACTCATTGCACACGATGTTCTAATTTCAAATTTACTTTAACCTCTAGAGGATAAAACGGCTTTTGCACTCAGATAACGAAGAGCAAAAATGCTTTTTCCGATATGGTGGGATGAAAAATCATTTTATTAGTCTGGGAATATTAGTAGGTTAGACAAGTAAACTTGATAACTGTTTAAACCTTTTTCTATGCACATAACTAGTGCTTGCGTAACTCATGATCCCCAATAAAATAAATCAAAATATCCTTTTGTAACAAAATTTTATTTGTATAAATACTATTGATAATATTTTACACTAAAATTCAATAATAATATTAACATACTTAGCAATAATTGCTCGCTGAAAATTTATATTTTCGCAAAAAAAATTCTATTGTAATTAACCAGCAATTATCAAAAATCTTCTTGACATGTACAATTTTATTTTAAAATCAATAGTATTATTTTATTACATTTTTTGTGCAGCAACATGGAAAATATTTTATGACATTGTACCATTAAAAACTGAAGCAAATAAAGCGAAGTAACTCAAAAAAGCGTCGACAACCGTTACATTTTGTTACACAAACTTCTGCAAAATATTTGTTGTAACACTAATTAATTGTAAACTAATTAATTATTAATTAATTATTGTGACAAAAACATAACTCTTTTTATAGTATGTACTTAGTAACAACACGAGCACCAGATAACTGTTTAAGTTATTGTCTAATGTACAATTTTAACTGAGAGCAGCATAAAGTTTATAACGTTCACTAATTTCAACAGAAACAAATGCAACCTTATAACATGTTGTAACAAATATAACAAGCTGCTTTTGGCAAATACATATTCGTAAATAATTACAGAACAACATTTCTTAAAAATATTTAATTGAATACTATTTTTTATATTGTAATCATTCAAGCATAATGGTCCTTCGTGTGGAAATTTAATAACTATTTTTTTTATGAACACAAAAATGATTCAATGTAGTCTATATGGCGAACATGAGACAGAGTATGGGGCTATTATTGTAGAACAGCTGCGTTGGCGATGATGGAAGGCGAGTTGATTGTCTCCCCTAGACTATCCAGCAACTCTTTGCGGTAATCATCAAAGTCGCCGTCCACCTGAAACAAAATCCAGCAATAAATAACACAAATCTATTTATTTCATTCATTTCACCCACCCACTCATTCATATGAATATAGAATAAATATACTAAAGACGTGGCTGTATGGGCTAGACCCTTTGCCTTCCCTAAAAATAAAATAAATAAAAAAGTAAAAAATTCTTATCAAATAAATACCTCATTGATCGTCTGGTCCTCGATCACGTACAGCGTGCAGTCCGTCTCCCTGATGAGGCGCTCGTCGTGAGACACAATCACGACACCACCCTTGTACTCGTTGATGGCTTCCGCTAGCGCGTCTATGCTCTCGATGTCCAAATTGTTTGTAGGCTCATCCTGGAGGGATAATACCATAAACATTTCATTATTTTTATTTTATTTGAACATCATTATAAATGTTAGAAAAATTACTATTCTGCCCGGATTGCGGAGGACGCGAGTTGGTTCCTCGCATCAAGGCTATATTTTTTTGAACGCCAATTTTCTTTGAACTTATTAATATTAATAAAATATGTAACTAATATAAAATTCACATATTACATACAATGAGACTCTATAGCTATCAATGTGGAAAACTTCTCCATCAGTGCCAAAGGTCAAGTAACCGATAAATAGTGTACAAATTTAAAATAAGCAATTAAATACATAAATCACTAAAGTATTAAGCTCGCTCTCACCAATATAACGACTAACTGCCGCACTCAGAGACGTCAATTAACTTTAATGAGTATTTAATGTCAAAAAATTTCATTCAAATTTGGACCATAGACCTAGCAAGAATAGCGTCTAGTTTTGAATTGTCATTTTTTGACGTTAAGTACTCATTAACGTTATTTGACGTCTCTGAGTGCGGCAGTAAGCAATTAAATACATAAATGACTAAAGTGTCAAGCTCGGTCTCATCATCATCATCACCAGCCCTTTTATTGTCCCCAGTACTGGGGCACGGACTTTCCCTAAGGATGGAAGAATATAGGGAGATTGGGCCATAACCCACCACGCTGGCCCAGTGCGGGTTGGTGGGTATTAACGACTGCAGATGCATCCGGGACCAACGGCTTAACGTGCCTTCCGAAGCACGGAGCTCTAGATAATATATTTTGGACACCCACCCACACAATGACCGGCCTTAGCGACATTGCTTAGTTAACGCAATCGCAGGCCAAGCGCGCTATGCTACTGCGCTATAGTCCGACAACTTCGTGCGCGACCTTCCTACGGTATGAGGGCGGCGGTGGCGGGGGTGGGTGGTGCGGGGAGGAGGGAAAACTCGCTCCTCTCCGCCTCGCCCGCCCCCCTAGCATCTACTTTACCTCGTCCCCACCACCGTCTCGTGGTCTAGTGGTTCGGTCTAGTGGAATGAAGATCCAGAGGTCCCGGGTTCGATCCCCAGGGGGGTACAAATTTGCGCTCAGTTTGGTTGGTGATACGACTTCTTTCAAGTCCGCCTGGCTAGCTACCACTGCCTTATCAAAATCTGTCGCCATAATAATAATGTTAACAGCATTATTATGTTCCGACAACTGTGATAAGATAGCCAGCCCCTCTGGTTGAGGGTTCCAGGTGAAGCTCGATTCCATCTTCAGCCCTTATCGTCACTTACCATCAGGTGAGATGAAGGGCTAGAACTTCCCTGTCTAACATTAAAAAAAAAACTTGTCAAACTATAGCGAGCTCCTAAGGCATCAAGCTCGCTCTCACCAATATGACGACGTCCGGCGCCATCAGGGTCAGTTCTGCCAGGGCCACCCTGGCCTTCTGGCCCCCGCTGAGGTCCTTCATCTTGATTGTGTGCGCGTGACTCGCCAACCCAAATGTGCCGAGAGCCTTACGCGCCTTCTCGTACTGCAGCCCGAACAGCCGCTGCAGATACTCCACCGGGGACTCCTCGGCGGTGAGATGTTCGCCGGAGTGCTGGTCGAAGCGGCCTATCCTCTGTAAAATTACATACATACATAAATCACGCCTGTATCCCCGAAGGGGTAGGCAGAGGTTAACTAGCACCCGCGTTTCGCCAATTATGTTTGGTTCCATGTAATGGGTGGCGAGCCTATTGCCATTTATCGGGCACAAAAGTCGCAGTAGGTACATTGCTAGGTGGTATAAGAGGAACGCTGCTGCCCATTCCTCATCAATGATTTATCCTTAGTCGCCTTGTACGACACCCACGGGAGAGATTTGGGGTGGTGCCAATTGTATTCTACTCTGCCGTCACCGTCACACGGCATGACGGCTCTGTAAAATTAAATTCAATTAAATACAAAAAATATTTAATCGATTTGGCTATCGCGTTAAATATTGGAAACCATTTGACTGACACGCACGTTTCCAATACTAAACGTATTTCTGTCACCAGAAGGCTGATTAGGTTTTAGTAATTTCAATCATTAATAACAGAGTTACGTAGTCAACCACTAACCTACGATAAAACATAAAAAGCGCATCAAAAATACTACAGGGTGAATTAGAAATCAGTCGACAAAATTTTACAGGATATTTTAACCGCTATAATGATCGTTATAGTAACAATTAAAATTGTTATGAAACATTATACTGTATATTTACCAGTTACGAGTAAATGAAAAGGAAAATATTGATACTTTTTTGTCAAATTACATTTGTTTTTAAACTTCACTAATATAATGTTTAATAGCACTAGAACTTCCCATAAAAATTTGTCGATTCATTTCGATTTCAACACAGCAGAGATTTATTGTGTAAATAGTAGTAATAGTATTTTTTGCGCATTTAGTAATCATTTGCTGTAAATTCAGTTTATTATGATGAGTAGACAAGATAATAATATCTCAAACTGTGGATTTTTCAAATAATTTATGTAACTTGTAATTGGGATTTGTGTAATAAAACAGAACAAAAGAAGAAAAACCAGTACTCACCAGTCTGTGATTTCTGATTAGCTCGCCCCGTATAGGGCTCAGGTCTGCGACGAGCAGTTTGAGGAAAGTGGACTTGCCCACACCGTTGGGGCCCACTATTGCAATGCGAGAGTTCAGATCTATGCCAAAGTCAACACTCTTGAACAACGGTTTCTGTCCAGTGAAGTTGAAATCCACATCTGCAAAATAGAATAAGGTTAACTCTTCGTATCCACCATAATTTGAACCTTAAACCGGATCCAGACGAGTGCAACGTGTAATGTTATCTAACGTGTAATGTAACATGAATTCTACGTTAGGACGGCACTACGAGCGTTACATGTAGCCGTCCTAACGTAGAATTCGAGTTACATTACACGATAGATTACATTACACCTTACACTCGTCTGGATCCGGCTTTAGCTTGGATTAGTAATAAGGTATAAAACCAATGAAAAAAATTGCACGCATTGTTCTATAAAGGGTTATATAGAGCAACATTTTTGCAATCGTAGTAGGAAATTGCGCCGCTGGCGTAACGGGAAATATGAGTTATCTTTTATGTTTGGGGTAGTGTGACTGAAGTGCCGTTGACTAGATATCGATAGTTAGATACCTATTTTATATCCCGCCTCAATATCATCCATATTATCCTTCTTCTTTTTACTCTTGACTAAAATTGTTAAACATTATTTAATGTATTGTGAAACTTTAAATGGCATTAAGACATTGAGTGCAATATTATAATTATTATCAAAACATATAATGAGATAAAGACAGTAAGACAGCTCCAGGGGTCAATAAACGCCTGGCAACTACTGGACCGCACAAATTCTAAACTACTTCCAATGTTTACTAAGACAAGTATACTAGGCAGTTGCAGCCTGATTCAGTTAATGCCTGTTGCCCCTATTGGCCAGCCCAAAAGTCTAATTCCAACCAGCCCTTTGACCGTACATATCTACAATTCGATTTCAATTTCAACATCATATATATGTTAGAAAAAATTGTACACAGATTTTGGTGGTTAGTGTCTTGGTTGGCCGAGCGGTCAGGCACCTGCCCGGATAGCAGCGGACGCGGGTTCGATTCCCGCATCAAGACATTTTTTTTTTCTAACCACCAAAATCTTCGTACATATCTATTTTTACGGTTGGCACATGTAAAATGTGTCGTTACGTACTGTGCAATCCAAGTATGGGGGGCTGCAACGGCGGTGGGTCGGGGAAGGAGAACTTGACGATGTACTCCTTGGGCCTTTGCAATAGGGTGACCGGCGCCGCGTTCTCCTCGTTGTCCTCACGCTGCGACTTGCTGCGGTTCTTCTCCTGCTTGCGGGTGAGCGACTCTTTCTGCTTCTTCTCCTAATTGCGCAGAACAGAGAACGGCACACAATAGAATCAATACACTTTAAGTCACACCTGTAGGCCTATTCGCTAACTTTTTTTGACACTTAAAAGAGTGATAATCACTGCACTGTTTACTGAACCATTACTACTTTACTGTAACGCTATTGTGACACTTGTCCTGTGAAAACAGTAATGGACAAGTAAACAGTTCGGTGATCATCACTTTCAACTGTCAAAAAAAGTCAGCGAATAGGCCTACTGACCGTAAAGTGGCCTTTTGAGCCAGATACGCGTACGGAATATCTCACTTCCTGGTCAAGGGGTGACATATTAAGAAATGGGATTTTCCGTACGCGTAGCGGCCGGAAAAGTCCACATTATGGTCATGCGTGACATGTGAATAATCTTTATTAACTTACCTCGAGCGATAAAAAAGAAAGCCCCGTAATCGGAGGCATTCTTTATTTTATCGCCCTCGGTATATAATCTACTATTATAACCTACATACATAAATCACGCCTTTAGATCCCCGAAGGGGTAGGCAAAGGTGTATTAACCCACGTTTCGCCAACTATTTTCAATCCCATCTTGTTCTGAGTCGGACAGCTGTCCCCGAGCGCAAACCTGACTCGATGATGCGGCTTCCTTTCGGCATCCCAATGCAT
The DNA here is from genome assembly GCA_963931975.1 of Cataclysta lemnata. Taxonomy (NCBI): domain Eukaryota; kingdom Metazoa; phylum Arthropoda; class Insecta; order Lepidoptera; family Crambidae; genus Cataclysta; species Cataclysta lemnata. Next base: position 5,729,237 of record OZ008342.1, read on the forward strand.
GCTGCATAGCGAACGTGGAAACAGTGACAGAACAACATAAAAAGAAAGAAAAAATTATGTTAACAATACATACTGCCTGTTTCTTTGACTGTCCGTGTGCCTTCAAGTCCTTAAGTCTCTTCTCCTGCTTCTCATACTCCTTCAACATTTCCTTCTTCTTCTGTGCGTACATCTTCTTGAACATTGAGTAATTGCCCTTGTAGTAGAAGAGCTTTTGTTGATCCAGGTGGATGATTTCATTGCAAACATTGTCTAAGAACGACTGGTCGTGAGATACTACTAATAGCGTTTTTTTCCAGCCTTGAAGGTAACTAGAAAAAAAAAATATTGAAAAGGAAATAGAACACACATAAAATGTATTTGAAATAATCAAGCGATGTTTGGTACAATGTTTGGTCCTTCGAGCCGGATTCTGAACCCCGATTATGTAAGCCTCTTTCAATAGCTTTCATCTAACTGTCACTCTCACACTTTGCAATTATTCTCAATGAGTGATAGGTAGACGAAAGGGATTGAAAGAGGCTTACATAATAACCCCGCTGATATCTTTAGGTTTCTTATCTTGATCAACGACTGTAAATAAACTTCCCCATAGTATTTAAGATTATAGTGATGAAAACTCAATGTACTTACTTATCTAACCAAATTACAGCATTCAAATCCAAATGATTCGTAGGCTCGTCAAGTAACAGCAGCGTAGGCTCTATGTACAACGCTCTGTAAAGAATAAAAGACTTATTGATTACACTTACAAATGAAAATTACATATAAATATTGCAAATATTCTTCAAAAACTTTGTATTATAAACCACCATGAATGTAATCTATACTAATATTATAAAGCTGAAGAGTTTGTTTAGTTTGTTGGTTGAACGCGTTTATCTCAGGAACTACTGTATCAAATTGAAAAATTATTTTAGTGTTGAATAGTCCATTTATCGAGGAAGGCTATAGGCTATATTATAACCGACATTAACGCGAGCGAAGCCGCGGGCGACCACTAGTAATGAATAATTTTATATGTAATTTTCAAAGTACCTCGCCAATGATACTCTCATACGCCAACCACCAGAGAAGTTCTTCGTTGCACGATTTTGCATTTCCTTATTGAAACCTAAACCAGCCAAGATCCGCCTAGCTCTAGGTTCGGCCGAATCTGCCCCAATTGCTTTCAACTCCGCATAAACCTGAAAGATCATTATTATTTTATGAGAGAGTGAACCAGCGTACCAAATTAATAACTTTACAAAACCTAAAGGAACAAACCTCATTTAATCTATCCTGTTTCGAGAGGTTGCCTTTTTCGGTTTCAGCTTCAAGCTCCTTGCATTCCTTGAGTAGTTCTAAAAGTTAATAATAAAAAAAAATGTCCAACATTAATTCAATCAGTAACTATATTTTTCAACTTGTGTATGACTTAGGGCATGTTTCACAATCGACGGATAAGTTCTAAGTAGCTTACTTCACAGATCATTTGACAGTTGTAATATAAAATATATGTCAATTAAGCTGCCAAGTAAGCTATTCAGAACTTACTCGTCGATTTTGAAAAATGCCCTTAAAGTTCAAAATTGAATACGAAAATTAATGATGTAGTAACTCTATATAAATAGGCGTAACTTATTTATGTTGTCGGTAAACCAAGAGCAGCAGCGTTCCTGGTACACCTGGCCTAGCATACACACAAAAATGGTTGGCAAAATGTGAGTGTTAATGCATAATTAACCAACCATCAGAGTTAAACAAGCGTGATTTATATATGTATAAATCAGTCAAGTCTTTATACTGCCATATCCTAAAGCTCAAATGCAATAAGGGCAAGTTTGCTTTGAAACAGAATAGCGTTTACGCCTTACCGGTCCTCTTAACGTCCGACTCGAGCAGGGTGTCGACCGCGATCATATCGCTCGCAGTAACCTCCTGTTCGCACAGCAGTATGTCGATGTGGGGTGGCAAGGGGAACAGTTGGCAAAATGTGAGTGTTATTTAACTTAAGACCCTCAGAGGCCAACCAGCGCGACTTATGTGTGTATAAATCAGTCAAGCCTTTATAGTGTTATGAGCTGAAGCTCGAGTGCAATAAGGACAGTTTTACTTTGAAATCGAATACCCTTTACGCCTTACCGGTCCTTTTAACGTCCGACTCTAGCAGGGTGTCGACCGCGCTCATATCGCTCGCGGTTCTTCTTGTTCACACAGCAGTATGTCGATGTGGGGTGGCAAGGGGAACGGTTGGCAAAATGTGAGTGTTACTTAACCTAGGACCCTCAGAGGTCAACCAGCGCGATTTAAGTATGTATAAATCAGTCAAGTCTCTCTGAGTTCCAGCCGTGTGGTGACGGCAGAGTAGAATACAATTGTCACCACCCCAAATCTTTCCCGTGGGTGTCGTACAAGGCGGCTAAGGATAAATCTGAATATGATTAGGAATGGGCAGCAGCGTTCCTCTTATACCACCTAGGCTAGCAATGTACTGCGACTTCTGTGCCCGATAAATGGCATTAGGCTCGCCACCTATTACATGGGACCTAACATAATTGGCAAAACGTGGGTGCTAGTTCACCTCTGCCTACCCCTTCGGGAATATAGGCGTGATTAATGTATGTATGTATGTAACCCCCGAATACAGAAACACTACTCAAATTTAGGGGACTGCTTAAAAAGTTAAGTGGACACTACCTGTCAGAATTTGTATGGAAAAACGTCAATTTTGACAATACTTAAATGTTAAGCGGGACTCAAACTTTCAATAGCGTTTCTGTATTCGGGGGTAAGTCTCTCTACACTGTTATGAGCTGAAGCAATAAGCAAATGCAATAAGGACAATTTTATGTTGAAATTGAAAATCCTTTATGCCTTACCGGTCCTCTTGACGTCCGATTCGAGCAGGGTATCGACCGCGCTCATATCGCTCGCAGTTACTTCTTGTTCACACAGCAGTATGTCGATGTGGGGTGGCAATGGGAATGCCCTCTGTGCCAAATGCCTCAGCAGAGTGGTTTTGCCGTGGCCATTGGGACCGACTAGGCCGTACCGCCGCCCGTTGGCGATCAACAGGTTGGCGTTCACGAACAAATCTTTGCCTTTGGCACTGATCGAGAAGTTCTCCACTTTGATGTCCACCGCGTTCTCCAGGGCAGCCATCTGGCCTGCAAGTTGTAGTTTCATTTTAATATGAGTGCTCAGGCTACTTACTTTGTGCTAGTTGATAGGTGAGTGTAAAAAAAAATATGTGAATTTTATACAGGGTGAAAAGATGAGATGGGGCATTAAGGGCAGCTACCAGATCCTTTGCTGACACGCGAAAATGATCTTAGGAGACCTCACCCAACTTTTTGAGTGATGACAATCGACATTCACAGATTATTGATAAAAGGTACAGTCAGCGAGGAAATCGTCAAATTAAGTAAATTTTTTTATGCTAATTGATCCTTTGAGACCAACTGACTGTTACCTACGTTACAACTGCCGGCCACCGCTGACCGCTGTGAGATGCTTGAAAGCATATGCTTAGGATTAACTTCTTTCATAACTATACTCACCAGCCGATTTCTGAGCTTGACTAACAGTGAAGTTAGCATCGAGGTCGCTATGACCCTGCCCTCCCTTCTTGGTCAACATCTCCACTTGCTTCTCGTACTCTTGTTGTTTCTTCAGCTTCTTCTTTTCCTTGTGACTCAATTTCTTCTCCGCGGGCTCAATGGGTTCTTTTTCTTCTGACAATTCTGGGACCTAAACAAATTATAACACTAAAGCTAAAAGCTAAAAATAATAAAGCTAATAAATAATAATAAATATTTTGACACTCACACCTATCATCTAGCCCAAAGTAAATACCTAAGCACTTGTGTTATGGATACTAGAAAACGGAAACAACTGGTAGGTGGTGGTACAAACTGGTAAGTATTTTACCGTATGGAAGAACTGTCAATAACTGACAGTTATCTTTTAATCGTTTGTTTTTTGCCGGCTTGGTGAACTCCAGTATAAGGCTCGCATAGGGAGGATGGGTGTAATCCAAACTGGTTACACCCATTCTCCCTATATTATTTCATCAACAGGTAAAGCCTGTGACGCAACAAGGGTAAATTAAACGGTTACTGATTATGATGATAGTTGTATTAGGCTTGAGTTCACGAACACATAAAACAAGATAACCGTCAGTTTTTGACAGTTCTTCCATGTGATAAAATTAAAACCACCAATAAAACAGGCGATTAATAAGTAACTGTTAGTTTTTGACATTGTATCCACTGTATGGCAGAACAGTCCAAAAATGATGGCTATCTTTTAATCTTAATTTTTTTTAATAATTTACCCATTGCTAGGTCACAGGCTTTCCCTGTCGATGAAAGAATGGGTGTAACCTGTTCTGAATTAGCGATACCAGTAGAAGCCAGGACAAAACGCGCTTTCGAGCTCGGAGGAATTCGAGACAACATATTTGTGGTCACCCGAACAATGACCGGCCATCAGACCAAGCGCGCTGCAGTACAATAGTACAACTATATACTATAAATAGTTAAAATTATTAGATGAGTACGAGTCTATTGTAAAGCCTATGGATAGATTTATGCTAGTACCTTTAGAAGGTATGAGGATAAACGTTCCTAGTTATTCAAACTTAGGGAAGTAGTAAAAAAAACCATGAGATGACTGTCATTCTAGTTACTACCTGCCCGCCTTAAAAAGTTCAAACATACCTTGTCATCTGCTTCTTTGGATGCTTCATCATCTGAAACAGCTGTTTTTTCGACTTCCTTTGTCGCATTTTTCTTGTCCTGTGAAAAAATTTACGTATTGATAACCAGCCAGAAAGGGCAAATATACACGCGATGTTATATACCAAGACCCTTAATAACGAGCTAGCATAATGTAATGCGTCACACTCGCGGGTAGTTGTAGACATGGTCTAACCGCTAACACACACAAAAAAGTGCCTGTGTGCATGTCACATACATACATTAATCCTGCCTTACAGGGGTAAGCAGAGATCGATTCTTGCCATATGCCACAATCTTACAAACTTCTTTCGCTATATCCAATCTCATTTATGTTCTCATGAATACCTGCTGGTTTTGGTTAATCTTAACCTAGCCCTTTTTATACTTTAGATTTGGTTACATAGAGTTTTACACTCGTGTATGTTAAGCGAAAGCTACAAAAGGAGATGGATAATGATGAAAATATACCTTTGAGTTTTTAGGCGGTTCCTCTGGCTCTGGGTCTTTCATCTCAAATTTCTTTAACTCCGCCTCAATATCATCCATATTATTCTTCTTCTTTTTACTCTTTCCTGAAATCGTTGAACATTAAGTATTTAATTATTGAGAAATTTTAAATGGCAGCAAGACATTGGGTGCAATATTATGATTATTTTCAGATAATATAATGAGTAAAAGACAGCTCCAGAGGTTAATAAATGCTTTGACCGCACAAAGAAATTCTAAACTGCTTCCAATGTTTACAAAGACAAGTATACTAGGCAGTTGCAGCCTGATTCAGTTAATGCCTGTTGACCCTATTGGCCAGCTCAAAAGTCCAACCAGCCCATGATTTAACTGAATCTAACTGAATTTAAATACTCATTTAAGTAATTGACGTCTCTGAGTGCGGCAGTAAATGTTATAATAAATTTGTTAGTCTAATTTACAATTTTATTAAATGTCAGCACCTTTTTTTACAATTAGTTCAGGAATTTCATCATCATCATCATCAAATGCCTCCATTTTGACATCTTTTTCACTGTCTTCATCTGGCCAATCATCCTTCTTGCCCTTGCCTGAAAATTTTAAATATGTAATAATAACACAGAATACATGCTATAAATATCAGGCGACTTTTTATTTCTAGGTGCAAACTTTGTTACCAACAGAAATAATTACACAAAACCACAAATTGCATTACAAAACACAAAACACATTCACACTGCAAAATTCATGGTGCACTTGTGAAATGTTGCATTAGCTGACTAAAGGTAATGTAAGGTTTAAAGGAATTTGGCTATAGGGGTCTGAGGTATCAGTTAATTTTGGAAAATACCTTCTTAAAAAGTTTGATAATACCTGATCTAGACAGTTTCAAGTATTTTATAAAAAAATTTAAACTACATACAAAGATTTTTGCTTGGATATCCATGTTTGCACTTGTGTATAACAATGATCAAATTTGATCATGTATAAATGTAAAAATCATAGTTTTATTTTATTCAATTTTAATACATAAATCATAGTATACATAACTCAGTACTAATCAAACTATAATTTATTCTATCAGTGTTTAGGTTACACAAAATATAAATATAACCTTTTTTAGTTGGAGGTTTGCCAGTTGTCTTGCTGTCAATTTTATCAGTACTTTTAATATCTGGTGCCTGTAAATCTTTTTCTTCATCTTCATCAGAAGAATCATTTTCTATTGTTTTCTTTTTATTTTTTGCTGAAAAGTAATTCTTATATTGATTGGCATAGTTTTGATTCTATTAATTGATAATTATATACTTTAGATAGATTCTATAGATTGTTTGGGGAAATTTTAATTTACAAAAACTCACTTTTCTTTTTGGAAACTGGTTTTGCAATATCATCATCAGAAACTTGCTTCAATTCAATATCACTTCCTCCATCTGACCATTCATCATCCTTTTTTCCTTTGCCTAAGGTAGAATTTGAAATTAAGTCAAATGATGATAAGCTATTTTAATTCTATTTTAATGTTGATCTATTTTAATTTTAATTCTATTATAATTTGAACTCAATTTACCTTTTTTTTTCTTGTTTCCCTTAGTTGTGTTCTTGGATGCAGTGCTTGTAGTATTACTTACAATAGATTTATTATCGTCCTCCTCTTCATCATTCGACAAATCACCTCCTTTCTTCTTGTTCTTTCCTATTAGAATTTTTATTAATAAAATACACAATTACGTGGCAATTATGAAAAATACTCTCACTTTCCAAAAACATAAGTACCTTTTTTCTGGGACTTCTTAGCAGCTGGTTTTGGAGTATCTTCTTCGTCAGATAAGGCTGTCTTTTTGGGGACATCACCTTCACTATCACTCCAGTCCCCTTTACCTTTTTTTTTACCTTTTCCTTTAGTTTTTGAGGTTATTTCATGAATATCACTAGTGTTGGCTTTCTGTTCGTCTATGTCATCATCAAGATCTTGAATCTTTTTATTACCCTTCTTCTTAGACATTTTTATTGTATCAAATCAAGTAAAATAAAATTTAAATTAGTGTACTAAGTTTGAAACTTTACAAGGAGAAATAAATCCACAAATTCCACAATTCTTTTAGTTTGACATTGACAATTGACACCGATGACGGAATGAGGATGACAGTGACATTTAATATTTTTAATATTTTTTTATTTTTCATTTTCAGGACAAAGGATTCAAGGCCACACAACCATGTGTTTGCTTTTATTTTTCTTGAATTATACATTTATATATGGATGTCACGCGTTTTAATGCATCTAAAGAGTGCTTGGCATGAATTGAATGGCACTTCATGATGGCGACTGATGAGGCGTTGTAAAAACCACTATAAAATTCTCAAAGTCAAACACACCATATCAGTGATTAAATTAAATACATACAGCTCCGTCTTTTCGATCAGTGTCGCTGGACCGAATGATGTTCGCTAAAACATACATTTGTTTAAAAGTACTATCTGTCGCTCCACTAACGGTATAGACGCTAATTATTCGAACGACTACCATAAAATATTGAAACAAAACTGCGTCTTGGACGGTTATATTGAAAACATGACATTGATTGTAAAATTATTGTTAAAACTCAACAGCGGGAAATCTCCGTTGGTGATGTGTTCGTTCTCTTTCTACTCGAGGCGACGCGCAGCACCGCGCGCTCTGACTTCAAATCGGCACAATATTTCTGTTTCTTGATTAGCCGATGCGTGCGAGTACCTTTCGTCTCGCTCAGACAAGTGGAAGCTAGGCATGTGATGTGCGAAAGGATAGAGAACAGGAAGCGGTCATGTACCAATCCAATAAATAAAATAAAAAATGCCGCAAAATTAATAATTTATTTTTAAAGTAGTATTTGTAGGCATTATTTCTATAATAGGTGTGTTAGTTTAGTTCTTTCTATGTGGTAAGACCATTTTCGCAGAGGAGCGAGCGGTGTGGACAAGAGTTTCACTACCGTTGAAATTTTAAATGTAAGAAACATACTTTTTTTTTAAATTCTCCCTATATTTTAGGAAAGGCAAAGGGTCTTACCCATACACCAAAGTCTTTAGTGTATATTCTAGTATATATATCTGTAGTCGTATGAAATAATGAGTGGGTGAAATCGATGAATGAAATGAATTTTACGTTAAAATATGGGTGTCACACATTTGAACGCATCTAGGGAGTGCTTGGCGCGAATTGAATGGTAACAGAGTTCATGATGGTGGCTGATGAAATGGATAAAACCACTTTTAATGGTGATCTTCACTACAACATCAAACCCATCATAAGACTTTTTTTTAATGATTCTGCATAATTGCACATCAACACGGATGCTTGTGCATCAAAATAACACCACTTTCACTGCACAAAATCCACTCTGAACCAATTTAAGAATTATCGAAAAAAATCTGACTGACACCACGAAACGCGCCAAGCACTCCGACGTATTATTTCTTTATTAGGTATGTTAATTTAGTTCTTTCTATGTGGTGGTGCAAGCGGTGTGGACAAGAGATAGTTTAGAAACATACTTTTGTTGTAAATAAATAGTCAACGTTTCAATATTTAAAAACTTTTCATGAAAAGACTACTTATTAGTCTACGATGTTCTTTGCATGAATGAACCTGTTGAGAATAATAAAATGCTTAAAATGAATTACATTGTTAATCTTATTTGTTTAAATCCTAATTTGGGAACTTTCAGTGGATAAGTGAACAGTAGCTTATAAGGCGATCGACTCGGTCACTTTGATGAATAGCATTCCCCAAAAAGAACATTTAAAATTGAAAAGGTATTTGAAAATCAAACCTTATTCAAATGAAACGTATGTGGTACCAACTGGCACTTAAAATAAAACAAGACATTATCAAGAACTAAAAAGAGAACTTCAACCCAGTCGTCAACAAATTTTCTATTGTTTTGTTGGTTACAATTAACTTTTTGGTCATGAGCGGATTTATTGGTATTCGTTATCTTATTTTATTAATATTTATTTTGGAATTTGTGAACATATCGTTTGGTGAAAATGTGAAGAAGAGTATTGATGATAACAGAGAGGATACCGGTGAAAATGATGAAGGTAAAGAAGATTCTTTGGCCATTCCCACAGAAAACGAAACTAATACCAACTTGACCTGCACTCGGAGACAAAACAGTTTAATGCACGAAATAACTGGTGCAACGCACAAACAATTTCCGTTTATTGCTGCCATCATGTCCCATCAGAATGAATATCTGTGTTCAGGGTCCGTAGTTTCCAATGGCTTGATACTTACAACCGCGAGCTGCACAGAACTACCAGTGAGTTACGTATTGCTCAATAGTACTCGAGACAAAAAAGATGAATCGACTGTCATCTTACATTTTATCAAATCTGAAAAGTTTCCAACATACACCGGAGAAGAGTCTATAAAGAATGTCGGTTTAATATATACAGAAAGGCATAACAATTCTGTAGCGGCAAAGATAAGATTGAGTAATTACACTAGCACAAGCAGTATTGTTGATATGGAAGGTATTGGATTCGGATTAAACGCCGAAGCGGGACAAACAAAAGAACTGCAATATGTGGGAATGGAGCACCGCTACGATATGGTTTCCTCGGACCAAATAAAGGCTTATTTTGACTGTGTTGAAACTAAAGTTCCTACATGTTACAAAGACGTGGGAGGTCCTGTGATATTTGGCAATGAGCTAATTGGAATAGTAACAAAGGGTCAGAATGAGTGCGTCAAGGAAATGTCTTCTACTTATTCTGTTAATAAAAAAATGGCTGAAGTATTGCCTACTTACACCTTCAAAGCATGGCTAGACGAAAGAATCAAGAAAAATGAGGAGCAAGAACAAACTTCCCTTGCTACATATCCGTCAAAACCAGTTTTACGCGCGACAGTCCATAAGATGACTGCAGGCAACGCCGCCAACAATAATTACGCAAATTTATTCATTTTGTTGATTTCAATTGTTAATGTTTGCTGAAATATTTGACTTGTTGATGATCTATGAAATTGTTTTATTTAGATATGATAATAAATTGGAACTAGTAATTACATACCTACATGCCCTACATGGCATTTAAATTTAACTGCTTACATGCCTCTGCAAATGTTTAATAATAAAATTTTCATTACGCTGCTATTAATTTCGGTACATAAGTACCTTGCATTAAGTCGCAAGGAGCTAAATCAGGTGAATAAGACGGGTGATCGTTGATTGAGCTTCGGGCCTGAAACTAACGGAAATTTATTCATTTTGTTGATTTCAATTGTTAATGTTTGCTGAAATATTTGACTGTTGATGATCTATGAAATTGTTTTATTTAGATATGATAATAAATTGGAACTAGTAATTACATACCTACATGCCCTACATGGCATTTAAATTTAACTGCTTACATGCCTCTGCAAATGTTTAATAATAAAATTTTCATTACGCTGCTATTAATTTCGGTACATAAGTACCTTGCATTAAGTCGCAAGGAGCTAAATCAGGTGAATAAGACGGGTGATCGTTGATTGAGCTTCGGGCCTGAAACTAACGGAAATGAGCGACTTGCGACAATGCGCCCGCTCTAGACCACCACCCGCCTTATTCACCCGATTTGCCCCTTGTGACGACTTCTTCTTGTTCCCGAAATGCAAATTGGTGCTCCGGGGGCGGCACTTGGGAGATATGGAAGCGAAGCCATCAAGGCAGCAACGACACGGCAACTAAACAGCATCATAACTGAAGACTTTCAGCAATGTTATCAACAGTGGAAACGGCGTTGGCAGAAGTGTATCTCGTCTCTGGATGAGTACTTTGATGGAAACCATATTGTAATACCTGAATAATTGTAAAATAAAGTTATTATTCAACTTTAATACGTATTTTCCCGACAAACCTCGTATATATAATATATAAGCTTCATGTGTTTTGTATTTTTTTACGAGTATATTTTGTTGTTTGCCACATGCATAATACCAATTCTCTTTGCTTTCCCACATGGGAGAAGAAATAAAAAAATAAAAACGAGGAGTGTTTGGCGGGTTTCGTGGTGTCAGTCAGATTTATTTTCACTAATTCAAAAATTGTTACAAAGTGGAGTGTTTGGCGCGTTTCGTGGTGTCAGTCAGATTTATTTTCACTAATTCAAAAATTGTTACAGAGTGGATTTTGTGCAGTGAAAGTGGTGTTATTTTGATGCACAGGCATCCGTGTTGATGTGCAATTATGCAGAATCATCGAAAATAAGTCTCATGATGTGTTTGATATTGTGGTGAAGATCACTATAAAAAGTGGTTTTATCCATTTCATCGAGCACCATCATGATCTCTGTTACCATTAAATTCGCGCCAAGCACTCCCTAGATGCGTTAAAATATGTGGCACCCATATTTTAACGTAAAATTCATTTTATTCATACTTTTCACCCACTCATTATTTCATAAGACTACAGATAAAATATACACTAAAGACTTGGCTGTATGGGCTAGACCCTTTGCCTGCCCTAAAATATAGGGAGAATTTTAAAACTAAAAAAAAACGGAGTGTTTGGCGCGTTTCGTGGTGTCAGTCAGATTTATTTTCACTAATTCAAAAATTGTTACAGAGTGGATTTTGTGCAGTGAAAGTGGTGTTATTTTGATGCACAAGCATCCGTGTTGATGTGCAATTATGCAGAATCATTGAAAATGAGTCTTGTGATGGTGTTTGATGTTGTGGTGAAAACCACGTAAAAAGTGGTTTTGCTCACTTCATCAGTCACCATCATGAACTCTGTTACCATTCAATTCGCGCCAAGCACTCCCTAGATGCGTTAAAATGTTTGACACCCTTTTTTTTACGTAATATTCATTTCATTCATAATTTCATCCACTCATTATTTCATGAAACTACAGATAAAATATACACTAAAGACATAGCTGTATGGGCTAGACCCTTTGCCTTCCCTAAAATATAGGGAGAATTAAACCAAAAAAAAAAAACAAACGTCACGTCAGTGACATGACAATGACAGATGACATGAAATGTGGTACGAAACTTTTGTTTTTGTTACGTACCTACCTAGTACCTAGAGGTACAATCTGAGATTTTTCTCAAAGAGTATATAATACACTACATTTTTCTGTGCATTTCACAGAAAAACATGTTCACAGTGTGAATAAAAATGCAAATAAAAATAGAGTTGACAGTTAATGCAAATCTAAGATCCGTTTAATAAAACATCTCTATCAAACTGGAATACATTCCAAATTGTATTATTTTTAATGAATAATCAAGTTAAGGTAAAGCAATTATATTTTGGTAAACTTGAATAAAATTTGAGAAAGGGATGCTCGCATGGTTATTGGTTCGGTCACGTAGAAATGATGAGTGCGAGTGAATTTATATGTCACAAGTGAATGTAGAAATCGGGAGGCGAAGGCTTTTGCAGATCTTTCATAATCAAATAATGAAAGCTTCGGGCATGCATGAAGGCATTAATATGATTGGATGAAACCAAAGAAGTATGTAAGGATCGGAGCAAGTGGAAAGAAGTGATCTGTGCTGACCCCTATGGAATAAAGGCGTGATTTATGTTTGGTATTTTGGTAACTGGTACCCCCGTGATGGTAAACATAGAAGTAGACAGCACATAAGATGGGAAGACAATCTACCCAAGAGTTCGCGACGAGTAGCCACAGATAGGAACCAATGGGCTAGTTTGGAAGAAGCCTATGTCCAAGGACAACCTGATTGTGCACATGCTGATGTCAGTGATTGAATGAAAAGTGTTAATTTTAAGTTACTTATAACATATACAGCAGAGAATAAAGGCTATTTTATTTTTTATTTATTTATTAATATTTCGGTAAACACTTAAACAATTTACCAAATCAGTGACTTTCTGTTTTTAGTCTGTACCTTCGGCAAGGAAGAGTATTCATAATCACGATAATTGTATATTTAAGGAGTCGAAGTGTATTATGGAACGTAATGAGTTAACTCGAGCTAGAAGCCGTAATGTTCGGGCTACCGAGTCATGCTCAAATCAAGGTTGTGATGAAGTTGACAATGTAATGAGGTAAATTTAAAATAAGTTTAAATTATTTAAGTGGACTAATGTGATACTCACAATTAATTAGGAAAATTTGTAGACATGTAGAGGTTATTGACATACTATACTAAATATAATCCATAACATTTATCTATTTCAGTAAATTCCACCGTTCATCCAGTCCTTTACAGGTAAAGCAAAAGAAATTTCGGAATACGGAGAGAAGGAATTCTCTTAGCACTCTAAATGACCAATACACAGATGATTCAGATAGGTATGTATGCATTCAATAAATTTCTATTCCCTTTGCATGCAAGTTTATGTCATGGAATAGAAGCTCACTAACATTACCATCTCATTTAGATGAATACAGCACTTATATAAGTTATCATTGCACATTCATTCTTTCATATAGTTAATAATTGGGCTATTAATTTTGATGTCTTCTTAATACAGTGATCTGAATAGATAGAAATCGGGTTATTGGTATAATGTGTAAAATGTGTTTTTTTTCTTATTTATATGAGCAAAAAAGTTCATAAAACTGACAAGTTCCAGTCTAATTAGGTAATTGCAACTTTTGATTGTATTTTTCTTTATTACATTATACCTGCTTTTTATCTTGGAACATTTTTACCAAAAAATAATATTAATTAAAATATTATATTAATTTACTTTTTAAAATCCACAACTTTATAATTCAAGATAATATGGACTATAATATTTACTATAAATCAATAAGTTTCTTCATATTAAGTCATGTGAATATTCGATTTTCATATTTTATTTCTCTATTTCCTTAAAATAACTACCTTCATCAGGTGGAACAATTAATAGGGCTAATTGGACAATAACCCACTATGCTGAAACTTTCAAATTTTATACTTCTACTAATCTGCATAGATTACAACTGAAATAATATTTATCATATTTTCCAATATTGCCTTATTAAAAACAGGCATTATAATTATTAAATCTACCTACTCTAATCACTGATAATACAATACAAAATTATTAAGTTATTGTAACTCTATGTTTGACATCCATTGAGCTGGTAATGTGATTGATTGCAGCAGTGTGCTTTCAAAATCTTTACCTGCAACTCTTGCATCAAATCATTGCAGTGACGGATTACACCATTCACTACCAAATGATTTTGATAACACCCATTGGTCCTCAATCGGCAGTGAATCAGTCAATGGAAGTAAAGGATATTATGTAAGTGATGATAGTTTGCAAACACAACACTCGGAATCTACCACAGAATATGAACGGGAAATTAATCAACAAAGTAATGGAATAAACAAACTTCTTCCAACTATAGCCATCCTAATTCTTATAGCAGCAATTTATTACAATAATAATTTTGATCTAACACAAAGAATAGACAGCAAGAATAAGCACAATTATGATGAATCAAAATTTAACAAAGAAATGTTATATCTAGGAGAAAAATATAAAATTGATGATCAGACTATATTGGAAGTTCAAACAGGTAAATTATATTACTGTGTTAAATGGTATGTTTTATATCCCTTATAATCTGATTAATTTTTTCTGAGTAATTAATTTGTCTATACTACATAGGTACACAAATCATTCTTCATCCTTATTTCTCTAGAGGGGTAGGACATGCATAAATTCTACCAAATCATCTGTCCATTTAGTTTAATACTTCTACTAGTGGTCGCCCGCGGCTTCGCTCGCGTTAATGTCGGTTGTTAATTAGCCTATAGCCTTCCTCATTAAATGGACAAACTATTCAGCTTTATAATATTAGTATAGATGCTAGCCTGGGTGCGAAAAATTATAATGAATATTCCAATCCAACCCCAACTCAACCCTGTAGTAAAAGTAGAGTATGGGAGATTGCCTAGTGAAAGCCAATATAAAATGAACGCAAGCTTACTCAAAGAGGTGTAGTAGTGTCAGGCATGCGGCCGGCTGTTAAACCTATGCTTCAAGCCTCGGGCAGTATAAAATGAATTTAAAGCTTGTGACCGATGAACTGAAGGAGAGATTGGGATGACAACATCCCAATCACTCTCCTTCAGTTCATCGGTCTTTCGCCATGGGCATTTCCGCTTTTCTATACATTCATTCACCACTTCGGAAAGTGATGGATGATTTATGAATCTTAAAGCGAAAGAATAGCTTGATGATGTCTAACCGATATGACTGAAAGAGTACCTAAATAATTGCGCCGACCTCAGATAACCTGGGAACATTAGGCCTATTCCTTAACTTTTTTTGACAGTCGAAAGTGATGATCACCGAACTATTTACGTATCCATTACTACTTTACTATAATGCTATTGTGATACTTGTCCTGTGTTAACAGCAATGTATTAGTAAATAGTTCGGTGATAATCACTTTCAACTGTCAAAAAAAGTTAGGGAATAGGCCTACAGGGCAGGAAGATGAAGAGACGATGATGATAACCAAGTACAAAGAGTGTATATACCAAACAATAAATAAGAAAATACGGTTTGTAGTTCGCACTGTCTAGTTTATTCTTCAGGCGACATCGCCTTTTTTGTATCGTTTCATTATCATTACATATTATTTTACCTTCAATAGATTCGCTAATCCTGTTTATCCTGGCACTAATTACTTTCGCCATCGCATGCAGTTTTGTTTCAAGTTGCTTTTCGCCCAACACTCGATCCATACAAAGACTAAACGCGGGTCCCAATATTCTATCTACAGTTAAAAGTAAGCCTACTAAAGTTTAGTTGCCTTGCATTGTTTGTTATATTATGATAAATAACAGAAGTTGCTAAGAAACTAAAGGCTCCTGCACACCAAACGCAGGTCAGGAGCAGAGCAGGTTAGTAGCAGCGCGGGAGTCGGCACACTGAACGCATCGACAGTTTCAAAGCAGTTGCAACGCTGAACCGTGTTTAGTATGACGGGTTAGGCAGGCTACAAAATGTCGAACGACACGGACTTTGTAAAAGAATTCGTACTGCTTTGGGCTTAATACAAGAAGAGAAGAATATTATAATATTTCTTTCGAAAATCATACACTAACATTTATTTTTTCGCAATAATTAAATTTATCTTTTTGTTGATATTCATCACGCGGTTGTAAAAAAATACAACAGTCGTGGACCGCTATCGACGCGCTGCGCTGCACTGCTCCGGTGAGCCATGCTAACATGACGGCCATAGTGATACAACATGATCACTATGGCCGTTATGTTAAAATTTGCTGTAACGCAGTTCAAAGAGTTTCTTGTATTACAACTTGCGCGGGCCCGCATTCAAACTGCGCTACTACTGACCTGCGTTTGGTGTGCAGGAGCCTTAAGATGTAGCCCGTCTATCTTCAACTGTCGAAGAATATTGGGACCATTGGGCGATAATGTATGACTTGATAGATTTGTATTTTCGCGTTTAAGTTTGGGCGGTAATATTGGGTTGGGTCAGACGTTGCCCCTAATATATGCCGCCGTTTCTACTATTGGCATTTAATTTTGGTGTAGCGGAATTAGACTAGTTATAAAATAGGCACCTTCGTAACATTCACCCACTATTCTGTCGCAGAGAGGTATTGGAAGTATTTATATACCAGAACCAAAAGTACCTACCCGTATGGATTAAGCTATAAGCTAACCTTCATGGATCCTTTAATTTGTATCTTTATTTTAGGTGTATCTACAATATTTGAAAAGAATGATACAGGATCGTTCATTTTCCTATACGATAGTGAGTCTGTCAATTTTGATCACATGCGATTTGGTGATTTTATGAAAGACATTGCCACCACTGCAGCCCGCTATTTACGTAAGATTGGTTTCTTTTTTACGTAAGATTGGTTTCTTTTTATTTCTTATTTAACTATAAGCTACAATAATAATATATTTAATATTGAGAATTTTTTATCCCAATTAGTGGTTTAGACTGTAGATAGTACTAGATTTTACAATTCGTAGTAACCTACTTATGAATTGAGTAATTTTTTTTATTACCTACGTATTTACGATTTTACAGTTTCAGTTGCTAACAGAGTGTGATGTGCGAGACTGTCAAATCGTAGGGGACAGGGGCCCAAAGAGGGCACATTGATGTCTAAAACGATTACTTTTTGACTGACAAAGAGCGAAGCCACACTGGTGGGTTGCGTTACGTCGGTCGTCGCAGAGTCGATGCGACGTTTTCATTTATTCTTAATGATATGCCTCTTGCGTTGGGACATCGTGCGTTGCCGCAAAACTCAGCCCCCCTAGCCAAGTGGCTAATCTATCGAACGCATAGAATACACACACATACATACATAAATCACGCCTATATCCCCGAAGGGGTAAGCAGAGGTGAACTAGCACCCACGTTTCACCAATTATGTTAGGTCCCACCCATAGTTTAGTTTAGCTGGGCTTTATCCGCACTTAGCCCCCTGATTGGGCCATTGCACGTGTCTCACTATTATTGCTACTCCAACCATCCCAGATTATCCCAAAAACCTAGCAGTCTTTTCAGACTGCTGCAAGCTTCCGGGACCGATACTGGGGATTGGAGGAGCCTTGCCCGTTGATCTGCCACGCTCCTGCATTCTATAAGCACGTGCTGTGGCGTTTCTTCTGCCTCCATGCATCCTCTGCATAGAGGGCTGTCTGTCACCCCAATGGTAAATAGGTGCTTGTTTAGGGAGCAATGGCCAGTTATTATGCCTTATTTATGAGGTTGCGAGCAAATCTTTTTGATGCCATCGGAACTGCATTCTTTGTTTGCCTACACCCGTCACTGTTTATCCATTCTCTAAAGTGGGTTTCCTCAGTTTTGGTGCGCAGCCATGTTTTTATTTGGGCCTGAGGTATGGGTAGCAATGGTTCCGGTCCATATACTGTCCCTTTCGATCCCTTTTTGGCCAGTTCGTCGGCTACGTCATTTCCCAATGAGTTACTGTGTCCTTTGATCCATTGAAGAGTTACTCCGTTCGTACTCGCAATGGATTGGAGTGCATTGTGGCACTCCAGTATCAGGATAGATGTTATCGTGTTTCTTTGTAGGGCTTGTAGAACGGAAGCACTGTCTGAGATTATTTTGACGTTTAGGGCTCTGACATCTCTGCCTGCAACCGCCTGTGCCGCTTTGGTGATGCCAATGCATTCTGCTTGGAAGATTGAGTTTAGTTTGTCCAGTGTTGTTGATATTTTTATATTTAAGTCGTTCGAGAAGACAACAGCTCCAGTGCCATATGTGGTTTTAGAGCCGTCTGTGTATATCCTAACTTCATTGATGCCAGAGACATCTCCTGGTTCTGCGATGAGTTGGATATTGTACCTTCGATCGAAGACATGTTTACACGGTGTTCTGTCTATGGGTGCCTCTAAGAGTGGTATTTCCTTCAGGGTCCATTGCAGAATTTATGTGTGTGTTGTTTCTATGTTTTGTTTCCATAGCCCGTTAGCTCTAAGCCTTAAGGCTGCTGCCTTTGCCTCCTCCTGTATTACAAGATTTAGAGGTGTCAGGCTTAAGAGATACTCCAGTGCGGCTGATGGGGTAGTTCTCATGCATCCAGTAGTAGCTACACTTGCTAAGCGTTGTAGACTCTAGAGTTTTGCTTTTACCGTGGTCAGTTGCGTTCTGGGCCACCATACAACCGATCCGTAGGTCATAGAAGGTCTGATAACTGATTTGTACAGCCAGAGAGATATTTTAGGGGTTAAACCCCATTTTTTACCAACTAGTCTTCTGTACTGACAAAATACTATACAAGCCCTCTTTGTTTTTGCCTCTATATGACTCGCCCAATTCAATTTATTATCAAGAATGATGCCCAGATATTTCACTTGTGTTGATAGGGAGAGTTTGGTGTTAAATAGTTTTGGTAGATAGAGTTCTGGTAACTTCCTTTTGTTGGTGAAAAGGATAAGTTCTGTTTTCTTCGGATTTACTGACAGTTGATGCTCGTCACACCAATGTTCAACAATCTGAAGGGCGGAACGCATTACTCTACATAGTATGTTCTCTGCTTTCCCATTTATCAGTATTGCTAGGTCATCTGCATAACCAATAGTAGTGTATCCTCTCTCATTTAGCGTCCTTATAAGGCTGTCCACTACTATATTTCACAGAAGTGGTGATAGGACCCCTCCCTGGGGGCACACTTTAACTACCTTTGCCCTTGTGGTAGTATTCACCACTACCTGGACCGCCCTTTTACTGACCCACCCATGTCCCACCCACCAAGTCCCACCCATGTAATAGGTGGCGAGCCTATCGCCATTTATCGGGCACAAATGTCGCAGTACTAATAGCTAGGTGGTATAAGAGGAACGCTGCTGCCCATTCCTCATCACTGATCTATCCTTAGTCGCCTTGATCGACACCCACGGGAGAGATTTGGGGTGGTGACAATTGTATTCTACTCTGCCGTCACCACACGGCAGACTACAATGTATGAAATTGACGTATTACAGAGAAATCAATACATATGTCAGTTTCAACGTTTTGTTTTCTATGCGTTCGAATAGATAAGCCAAGTGGCTTAACTATTCGAACGGCTAGGCTCTGGTTGGCTCTTGAAAGCATTTCACTCCGAAAAGAAAAAAAAGTATGGTGTGGCATACAATGTGTTGATCCGTTCCGACGACACGACGCAATGCACCGCAACGAACCAGTGGGCTTCTCTCTATGAAGAACATTCAAAAAGTAGTTTTGACCAGCCAAACGTAACGGGAAACCGTCCCCGGACGGGACGGGGACAGGGACTGCAGAAATATAGCTTCATACAAAATGTACCATTAAGGACATATGTCTCGGAGTCACGGACCAGACGTACACGGGGCGTTTTTAAGGAGAGGCCCCGTCCCGTCCGGGTTATTTTCCCGTTACGTATGCTGAGACCTTAAGGGGTTTTGGCTGTAACATTATTGTATTTAATTTCAGGCAATCGAAGTGATTCCGTTCAGCCTACAGTGTTGCATAGTTCGCAGCTGAACATGAGGTCCCACAGCGAACTGATGAGCCGATACCGAGCCGAGGTGGCCAGGACAGGAGTGCTGCTTCTCAAAGATCTGGACAATGTACCATCGAACCTGGCAATGGCTTTTCATTACTTCTGCGATGAATACAATCCGCTGGTAGCCAAAACTGCCATATTTTTCACACTGAACTGGGCGGAGTGTTCCAATTATTCAGGTAACCACCTTTAATGAATTATCTGTTATAAATCAAAAAAATCAGTTGTAAAAGGTCTGATATAAAATAGCGTTAATGTTTGATAAATATAGTTACACCAATTTATTATACCGACAGTGGTAGTGACGGCAGAGCATAATACAAATGTCACCACCCCTTATCACTGCTGCGGGTGTTGTTGTACATGGCGACTAAAGGTTAAAACAGTGTTGGTGATTGGGTAGCAGCTTTCCTATTATATCAACTGTATCCTGCGATTTAGGTAGCAGGAATCCTCTTGGTGAAATGTGGGTGTAATACACCTCTGCCTACGTCCTTCTTCTAGGGGATAAATAATTCATAATAATATCTGTACTGTATGAGTCTCGTCTCGAGCGCTTACACCACTAGAGGCGCGAGTTGCTATTTGATAGCTGGAAGAGCGGGCCTAGCACAGGGACGTGGATAAGTCTCTCTCCACCACTTGACAGTGTTTTGTCTCGGCAATTAGTGGGAGTTAGAGACGAGGAAAAGATTTTAAGTCCCCTGAAAGAGATGTGTCCACGTCCCGTGCTACGGGGGCAGGCGTGTTGTGGTTGTTGGCGTTGGGTTGGCGAGCCGAGAAATAATACAATATAATCTAAATATTACAATATCCATAGTAAATCCCGTAATAATAAAATATCGCCCCTTGGGAGTAGTTAGGCCAAATATCAAATTAGCGTACAGAATAATATTACATTGTTGGGCCACTCTCAACCACCATGTATTGGTGGTGGTGGTGGTGGGTGATTCGGTGGGGGGGTTGGTGGGAATAAGCGATGATAATGCACAAATCAAATCACTTTATTTGCAAAAATATGGGTACAAAAATGTGGATCGTCTGAGTTTTTCAGAGCGCCATATCTTACCAGTGATGGTATGCAAACATAATTATAATTCTAACCTACTAACATTTAAAAATTTCAAATTACATTAAGAGAAAAAATAGATCAATTAAACACTTACAAGTCAATTAAAATGTCCGACAATACTGTACCTATTCTACTACGTCGTCAAAATGCACCAACTTAAAAAAATACTTTTAGTTTTTGATATTGTACCTACTTAGGGGAAGGCAGCTCAACAATCAGGTTGACTGCAAATTATCATTATGAATTGATCATTTGCAGTCAGTCTCGATTGTCTGCTTCCTAGAGGTTGAAATTAAAGTTGTCCTACTTGTCTATTATGGAAATATGTTTTTTGTATTTCCATAATAGATATTTCCATAATAGACAAGTATAAATTGTACTTGTCTATTGTGGAAATACAAAAAAATATTTTTTTTTATTTTTATTAATTTGTACCAAATAAAGTTTTATTCTATTCTATTCTAAATATTTGTAGGTACACACCAGCCATAGTGCCCTACCCGTTTTAGACCACTTTCCCCTACTTATTTTTTTCTATTTTCAGAAAAACAATCATTTTATGTGGATATCGAGAAGTGTCTGGCAAAAAAATGGTATGATGTACCCGAAGACAACATTAAACCATTACTGGCGCGGGTTGTAAATGTTGTAATTGATGTAAGAGCAATATCTTGACAAGTTACACCTAAGGAAAAGATGCAATGAGTATATTTCTTGGAATAATTTATTCATATTATTTATTACAAGTACAACAACAATCGCTTTGTATGATAATGTGATAAATATGTACAAAATGCCTAACAGTTAAGTTATATACTTGAACGCAGTACAATATAATAATTAATTTAATGTTTATTTTTAAATGTTAGAAAAACAATTAGAAAGAAAACGCCCTGGTTGGCAGAGTGGTAGTAGCGGAAAATACGTGTTCGATTCCCATTTTTTCGCCACGGAAGGCAGTACTATTAATCTACCTCTTTCTATTCGAAAGACTGATATTCAATAAAAAGTTAATACATAATGTAGGTATTTTAATTGTACTGATGTTTATTATGTAAATGAAATATCTACTTTGGATGTTTCTGAATATCAAGGAAAATAATACTGTCACTAAATAATATTGGCCACTGTGTCATCAATCAGTTGTGCATTATATATTATATTTCTTGCCCTAATACTTACAATAAATTTGATATTCGGGCTTCACTACAATCGCAATGGTTACAACCAAATAATCAAACACTGTATTTGAATAATGTGTGTTGTTTTTAATACCAACTATGCTAATCATAATTGTGTTTGCCAATAAATATTTTTTTTCTATCTCAAGTTTTCAATTTACATGCAACATCTACGGGTAGGGCATAAGAATATCTAAACATTAATATTTCAAGTATGTTTTCTTACATTTCTTGTTTTACAATAGTTTATAAGCATTGCAGAAATTTGTCTGCACAGCAGAAAAAGAAAATTTCAATACAACGAAATAGTATGCACAAAGCTAATTATTTCGTGGCTACCATTTCAACAAGATTGCAGTGCAGTCAAGTAAGTTTACCACAATATTTCAAACTTCTCCCTTGATTTTGTGCTTTATATCAAAAATGTTAGTTTAAATAATTTAACAATTTTCTGTACTCTGGCGTTCAGTGCAGTATAAATATATCTAATTTGCGTACTTTTATACATGGAAACACTACTTTGTACTTCTGTGTTATCTTTATGTATTTAATTTTATGATTTCAAAATACTATTATATTAATAAAGATAATTATAAAATATGTAGTACCTTGTTCTTAATTACTTACATCATCGCCCTGCCCTTATCCCATCCTATTTGTGGTTGGCGCAGTATCTTTTCCATTCTCTTGTCACTCCTCATTCACATCCATCACCTTCATATCACACCTTACACAATCCATCCATCTTTTCAGTGGTCTTCCTCTACTTCGACATCCATCAACATTCATGTCCATAACTTTCTTACTCACATTCATGGCATCACGTCTCATTACATGTCCATACCAAGCTAAACGGCTCCCTTTCATCTTCTCTGTTAATGGCGCCACTTTCAGAGTCTCTCTTACGTAGTCATTCCATATTGTGTCCATTTTTGTCACTCCGCACATTTATCTCAATATTCTCATCTCTGCCGCAAGCAATTTTCTTTCATATGTCTTTTTCACAGCCCAACATTCCGATCCATACAAAACGACAGGTCTCAGACTTTACCTACATTATGGGTAGAAAATAAAAATTCTTATTCCACATTTCATACATAATTATATTTATTTTTATTAAAACTAATTACACAAAACAAATTGAGATCTTCCTATTGATCTATATTAATAAAATTAATACAAAGCACTTTGATCAGATGTATTCAGATCAGGTGTATCATTTAGGTCATCGAGACCATCAGGTTCAAGTTCATTATTGTTTCTTGCTGGCGAATAAGATGTCCGTAATTCCTCATCTTCGTCTTCATCATGTGACTCTTCAGATTCATCGGATTCATCATTACCTAAAATACATGTCTGTCATTATACTGTATAAAATATAACTAACACATCCCTGAAGGTTGATGAGACTGATAACATTTTGCACTATTGCAAATTTGCAGTAATTTGTATTGCATAAGACTATGAAAAAATAGTAATTAAAATTCCAAATAACTATAGAATAATGACATATGTTATGTCTTTATATTCTTTATAAATCCTATAAACTATTTAAAAAATACCTAAACAACAAAAAACATTACTTTTATCAAGTCTGAACACAACTTTCTCCTGCAAATTAATGGGAATTATTAATTTGGAAATGTACAAAGGTGACTTTCTTACAGTATTAAGGTAAAACCTATTGTTGATGTTGTTTATTTGCATGATTAAAAGAACAATGTATATTCAAAATAGCTACAGTATGTGACAAAATACACTCTTGTCTTCAATAATTTTAATTAACAGGTCCATACCGTCTTCTTCATCAGTGTCCGCTTCTTCTTCCATTGGTTCAGGTTCTGTTTTTCCTAGTGGAGCCCGTTTCATGTATTGTTGGCCAATTGAACTTAACTGTAATTGGAAAAGGAAAAAATGGTTACATAAATGAATAGACAAAAGAGAAAAATATCTTTATTTTTGAACTAAAAATAAAATTTGGAATACTTATAGGAACATCTTGTTCCTTTGAGTATTCCAACTCTTATTTTTATTGTTATACATTGTCCCTGAAGTTCAAATTAATATATTATGTGTGTAAAGTAGTAAGATTAATTTCTTCGTCCAAACCGTACATCTCATTGCTATAGCATAGCAGGGATGATGGCACATACTGCTTTATCTTTATGTAATGTATATGACCGAACTCAATTATAACTTTGAACAAAATAATAGAAAGCAAATAGAATAACGTAAAACAATTACCCAATGTTGGTTTGCTTGTTCTAAAGCGGTTAATTCTGCTTCTTCATCACAAGGACTGTCAGCGTTAAACCATTTCGAATCTATCAGCCGTGGAGTCAACATTGGAAAAGGTACATTCATCTTTGTTGTTGTAGTTATTTAATCCTAGAGGTGTAACAATAATTCTCAAAAATAATAAACCCAGTGTCAATCTGTCAATGTCAATTAAACAAAAATTTTTTTTTTTAGTTAGTTTTAAATTCTCTAGCCCATACAGCCAAGTCTTAAGTGTATATTTTATCTGTAGTCTTATGAAATAATGAGTGAGTGAAATGGATGAATGAAATGAATTTTACGTTAAAATATGGGTGTCACACATTTTAACGCATCCAGGGAGTGCTTGGCGCGAATTGAATGGTAACAGAGTTCATGATGGTGACTGATGAAATGGGTAAAACCACTTTTTATAGTGATCTTCACCACTACATCAAAAACATCATAAGACTTGTTTTCAATGATTCTGCATAATTGCACATCAACACGGATACTTGTGCATCAAAATAACACCACTTTCACTGCACAAAATCCACTCTGCACCAATTTAAGAATTATCGAAAAAAAATCTGACTGACACCACGAAACGCGCCAAACACTCCTTTCTTTTTTTTTAATTCTCCCTGTATTTTTAGGGAAGGCAAAGAATATTTTTTTAAAATTCTCCCTATATTTTAGGGAAGGCAAAGGCTCTAGCCCATACAGCCAAGTCTTTAGTGTATATTTTATCTGTAGGCTTATGAAATAATGAGTGGGTGAAATGTATGAATGAAATGAATTTTACGTTAAAATATGGGTGTCACACATTTTAACGCATCTAGGGAGTGCTTGGAGCGAATTTAATGGTAACAGAGTTCATGATGGTGCTTGATGAAATGGATAAAACCACTTTTTATAGTGATCTTCACCACAACATCAAACACATCATGAGACTTATTTTCGATGATTCTGCATAATTGCACATCAACACGGATGCTTGTGCATCAAAATAACACTTGAATTAGTGAAAATAAATCTGACTGACACCACGAAACGCGCCAAACACTCCTAAACAAAAATAATAAACACGTGAATCTTTTTTTATTTTCGTTAACGCAACAGTATGTATGTGACCCATACAGTCATGTTTTCAATATTTGTTTCTTTGGATAATAATATTGAAGTGAAATAGTTCTTCTTAACAGTATTACCCAATTAAAACATTCAACATAACTACAGTACTTCTTTGTCGTTTGGTAAATATCCTGTTTCTGTAGGGATTTAACAGAGCAGACAACTGTTATAAATAATAATATAATTTAGTTTCATCTCTTAATTTTTTTTCCTATGAGGTCATAAGACAATTATCTATAATTATCTTACTAATAGATAAAGTTAGTTAATATTGGTTGTCAACCAATATGTAATTTAAGTTAGTTCCAAGCTTTGTGACCGTTTATAACATTTTAGCTTTTAACATTGATACATAAGTCACGCCTATTTAGCTACAAAAGAGTAAGCTGTAGACCTAGCACGAGACATGGACAAAATCTCTTTCCACAACTTGACAGTGTGGTCCAAAAAGCTGCTACTTCTACTTATTTACTTTTTTTATCATTAAGGTCAACGCTCACTAGAGGCACCCGGCAGGCACCCGATCCGCCTCGTCGCTTGGCGTCCACTCGTTGTCGGTAAGTAGCCCACTCCACGGGTCCAGTGAACACCGCGTGGTCAACCAGTGGACCTCACGTCACTGTAACTGAAGTCACTAAGAAGATTATATAATTATGATTTCGAACTTCTTCGCTGTCTTTCTTTATTGGTTCTACCATGTTAAAAGTAACAACCATACGTTCGACACGTTAGAAAGAAAGGCTAGCAATGACGGCTTCGCCTCGCAATGACCTCTTGATGTATAAGTGAAAGTAAAACGTAGTGTCTATATACTCTTTGTAAGTGAGCTCACATCAATTCAAATCCGTAAACAGAATGAATACATACTAGCCGCTCGAGGCGAGGCAGTGCGGGTCGGGTCGGGTGCCGGGTGGCTCTCATGAGCTGTGACCTTTAATCGCCTTGTACGACACCCGCTGAGGAGATACACTGCCGTCACCACGCGGCCAGTATTCAATTTCATTATTTTATTACTACTTAATTATAAACATAGACTTAGTAATCATGAAAAACCAATTTAAATTGAACAAAACTCACGTGTCACGTTAAAGCGAAATAACTAAGTAGGTAAGTATTTGTCGGTTTCTAGTACCTATCAACATAAAATGTTATCGCTCCCACAAACAAAAAATTAACGATCTCTTGTTCATTGTTTAATCAGAAAACATCGAAGATGAATGCCTGTTTTACGTCTTGTGAGATTTTTTAATTCATCTGTGAAATTGCTTAAAGTGGTGAATATGGGCGTATCGAAAACTGATTGTTATTATCTAATGTTAATTATGTGTCCGTTGGTACGTATAGGCAATTTAATACCATCAGTTAATAATAGGTAATTACGACTTTGAAGCGTTCCTATAAGAATTATTGTAAGATTGTAACTTATTAATCAATAGTCAGGTGCCAATTTAAAAAGTAAAGTCTCCTTAAATGATGATACTATTGGATGCGTTTGAGTTGTTTCTCAGAAGCGATTTATTTGAATCTGAGAGAGTTTAATTTTGGAGCAGCAAATTTTTAAAATTGTTATTTAGGCTAAAAATAATGGTCACTTAGTATTTAGTTTAAAACATTTATGAACACAAAAAATATATACCTATTCCACAGTTACAATTAGCTCAAACAATGTCAATAAAATCCACCAAAGGAAGAAGTTTAATGGACCACAGTGGGGTGGAAAACGAAGTTGTTGATTTTATAGTCTCCAAAGGATATTTACCAAGTGATAAGTATTTGCCTAAAGCTTCTGTGGTAAAAAGTGTGGGTTAGTTTTTTTTACACAATCTCAGTATTTTCGTGCTTAGGGATTCACATAATGATATAATATCATGTAACTTTATTAAACTTGTAGATAGCGATGTAACTTACCTACTATCAAAACTTTCTGACGAAGAACTTATAAAGTTACTGAATGATCAACCGACAAAAACAAAATATGATTTGAAAGATATGGTAAAGCTTGCACTCCATTCGAAAAACAATAACGAAAAAGGAAAAACTAACGGAGACGGCCGAGTTAATAGTTATGAAAATCAAGAGCAAACCAAAAAGAGATTCCAAACATTATCAAATGAAGGCAAACCACAGTTTGCTTTCTTTAGACTTGAGGATAAGCAAGTTGACCCGTACAGCATAAAAGGAGAAGATCCTAATTACAAGGCAGTCCAAAAGTTGAGTAACATTTTCTACAGTCGTCCTGCCGTTGAACAAGATAAAGCCAAGACTACAAATGAAGATGAAAAGAAAGAACTCCTATTTGACATTCTCGTGGCTCAACTAAAAACTCTTTGTTGTAAAAAGACTCCAGCTTCAAAACTTAATATGCAAAAGTACCAAACTACTGTACTCAATGAATTTCCATCGCCGATTCTCAGTCAAGGCTTGCAATCAGAGAATCAAAAACTAATTACTGCCGAACAAATGTTTCTAATAATGAATGATGAGATAAAAAGCAATAGCAGTGATGAACTTATTTCGGTTGATCCAGATAGCCTTGAGAATAATTCTAGCGTTTTATTATTAGGTCCAATTGCGACACCCTTAACTGATAAACAACTAAAGATAGTGGTAAGTATTCTGGTATGCAATCTATTTGAAGTAATAGGTAGTATAGACAGATCTCAGGAGGAGTGATGACTGTGATAGTTGCGGAATGGACAGAAATAGGAATACCGCAGAGCTAGATGGATGGACTGCATAGGAAATGGCATGAATGTAGACGGCGTGAATGAGGAGATAACAGTTTAATGGCAATGGAAGATGATAAACAGATAGGCAGCATTAATTGGACAGGTGTAGCAGGTTTTGATAGACAGTATACATGCGTATGGCTGAAACTGCGTGCAAATGCGATGGTTGGACCCGCGCGTTCGTTCCTCAAGTACGTCATGGTGTACGCATTGTCGCTACAAATTTTTAAACGAAGAAAAAAAGCAGAAACTTATGGTAGAAACATATTTTTGACACATATTTTTGAAACACGATGCGACCCGATGTAACGCGTGTTGCGACGAATCAAATTTATTGGTTTTCTATGACCAAACACACTATGAACATGACACCATCCGACGTGACGCCGGATTGGTCGGTGTCTACACGTCGAGTCGCGTCGCGTTTCAATAATGTGTCGGGGTCATAATTGAGACATATTATAGATACATATTATTGTACAAGGCGACTTTGGGTTAAAACAGTGATGAAGAATGGGCCAGCACAATGGTGGGTATTGTGATTTAGGTGCCCGATTTATGGCAAAAGGCTCGCCCCTATTACATTTATGGTAATATATAGGTAGGTACTGGGTATAATGCATTGTTTTTGTTTCAGATGACTCGTATATCGAACGAACTATCAAAATCTGAATACGTGCCCCTTTTGCAACAACTTTCTGACGGAACGCTAGAAAACAAAAATGTTGTGTTAACGAGAAGTTTGGTAACAGGCCCTCAAACGCGTCGTTACATAAAACCTCACAGGTGTAATCACCAATCTAAGTTAGCTAAAGTATACGGGGGGCCGAAATGGATTATTTGTACGGGATACCTTAACTTAAACACACCCAGTTTGTACGACTGAAATCTTATGGCCCGATTCAATATTCTACGTTACAAATTAAGATTTACTACAGTTTCCTAGATGCGTTAAAATGTGTTTTATTTGTAAAATTCATTTCATGCATTAATATCATTCATTCATTTCATCCATTAATTTTCATTCCCTCATTTTATCATTCATTCAAAATTATGAAACTTTAGTGCGCGCCCGATAAATGTAATATTATATAGTGCGTTTCATCTTAAAGTTTCTATACCGCCATGGTGGTTGTAGTGCTAGAAAATGATACCATATCAACTTGTCTTACCTTTAATTCAGGGAGATTTATATTCAATTAACTATATTAACAATTATGCATCTATCTTATTTTGTTACTTTTATAACTACTAGCGGTACTAAGTGGTAGTAACATATTAGTTTTTTATGAAAGTCATCAGCCAAAGCTCGTCAAAATTTGCGAGAACAATTATTTCATGATATTATTAGTATGATAGAAATAATATAGATAAATATAAATTGTAGTGACGTAAGAAGAATAGACTCATTAAGTAAACAAAGGTAAAATTATAATAAAATATTATATTTATTATGATTAACAATAATTGTTGTTCATCTAACATGTCTACATTTGACATTTCCTCACTCTTGTCAGTCGTTAAATCGTCATTAGTTCTATTTATTTACAGTTATAAAACTGAAATAAATATATTTAATTTATTAATCGAACACTTAATACAACTGATACTGGTAACCCAATTTAATGGCGGCAATCCGAACTTGTACACACTAATATGGATTATGCGGCACCTCCTTACGTTTTTCACGTTCACAAAACACCTTAGATTTTAACACAATTAATCTTTCATAACTTTTCTATGTTTTGGACATGATTTTCTCAAAGTTTGTTTATAAAACATAAAAAAACCTGCAACTATAACTTACGGGTTGATGTTGTTGACAGACAAGGCAGCCATCATCACGGCATAGGAACTATAAGATGAAACGCACTATACAAATGTGTGCGCATGCAAATTGGAACTAAATTGACCCTAAAACCTGTTTGTCAACTACATCAACCCGTAAGTCATAGTTGCAGGTTTTTTATGTTTTATAGACAATCTTTGAGAAAATCATCTACAAAAAGTGATGAAAGATTAATTGTGTTAAAAGCTAAGGTGTTTTGTGAACGTGAAAAACGTAAGGAGGTCCCGCATAATCCATATTAGTGTGTACAAGTTCGGATTGCCGCCATTAAATTGGGTTACCAGTATCAGTAGTATTAAGTGTTTGATTAATAAATTAAATATATTTATTTCAGTTTTATAACTGTAAATAAATAGAACTAATGACGATTAACGACTGACAAAAGTGAGGAAATGTCAAATGTAGACATGTTAGATGAACAACAATTATTATTAATCATAATAAATATGTAAACAACCGTGTGGTGACGGCAGAGTAGAATACAAATGTCACCACCCCAAATCTCTCCCGTGGGTGTCGTACAAGGCGACTAAGGATAAATCAGTGATGAGGAATGGGCAGCAGCGTTCCTTTTATACCACCTACCTATGTACTGCGACTTTTGTGCCCGATAAATGTTAATAGGCTCGCCACATATTACATGGGACCTGACATAGTTGGCGAAACGTGGGTGCTAGTTCACCTCTGCCTACCCCTTCGGGGATATAGGCATGATTTATGTATGTATGTATAATAAATATAATATTTTATTATAACTTAACCTTTTTTTTACTTAATGAGTCTATCCTTCTTACGTCACTACAATTTATATTTATCTATCTAATTTCTATCATACTATTATTATCATGAACTAACTGTTCTCGCAAATTTTCATGAGCTTTGGCCTCGGAGTAATCCTATTTACTCTGAGGCTTTGGCTTATGACTTACATAAAAAAATATATAACTACTACTTAGTACCGCTAGTAGTTATAAGTAACATAATAAGATAGATGCATAATTTTTTATATAGTTATTTAAAGCACATCTCCCTGAATTAAAGGTAAGACAATAAAGTTGACATGGTATCATTTTCTTGCAATACTACCACCATGACGGCATAGGAACTTTATGATGAAACGCACCAAAGAGTATATAATACACTACGTTGAAACGCACTATCAAACTTCGTCTGCTATTCAACTATTTTGGGTTTTTTAAGTTTTAAAATTCTCCCTATATTTTAGGGAAGGCAAAGGGTCTAGCCCATACAGCCAAGTCTTTAGTGTATATTTTATCTGTAGTCTTATGAAATAATGAGTGGGTGAAATGATGAATGAAATGAATTTTACGTTAAAATGTGGGTGTCACACATTTTAACGCATCTAGGGAGTGCTTGGAGCGAATTTAATGGTAACAGAGTTCATGATGGTGCCTGATGAGGTGGACATAACCACTTTTTAAAGTGGTCTTCACCACAACATCAAACCCATCACAACACTTATTTTCAATGATTCTGTATAATTGCACATCAACACGGATGCTTGTGCATCAAAATAACACCACTTTCACTGCACAAAATCCACTCTGTAACAATTTTTGAATTAGTGAAAATAAATCCGACTGACACCACGAAACGCGCCAAACACTCTTTTTGGTTTTTTTTTAATCTCCCTATATTTTAGGGAAGGCAAATGGTCTAGCCCATACAGCCATGTCCTTAGTGTATATTTTATCTGTAGTCATAAAATAATGAGAGGGTGAAATGTATGAATGAAATGAATTTTACGTTAAAATATGGGTGACACACATTTTAACGCATCAAGGGAGAGCTTGGCGCGAATTTGTTGGTAACAGAGGTTATGAAAACCACTTTTTATAGTGGTCTTCACCACAACATCAAACACGTCACAAGACTTATTTTCAATGATTCTGCATAATTGCACATTAACGCAGATGCTTGTGCATCAAAATAACACAACTTTCACTGAACAAAATCCACTCTGAACTAAATTTAGCATCATTCGAAAAAAAATCTGACTGACACCACGAAACTCGCCAAACAGTCACTCTGCTATTTTGTTTGTCTATCTAGAAGTGTCAATGTTAGCGAGCAGCGAGCAACAGCGGTCCTAATCCTAAAAGAGGTGTTTCCAGGACCGTTGAATCGATTTAAAACAAAACTTATTTTTTGAACTTCAAATAAAAGAGGAGTGTTTGGCGCGTTTCGTGGTGTCAGTCAGATTTATTTTCGCTAATTCATATATTGTTGCAGAGTTGATTTTGTGCAGTGAAAGTGGTGTTATTTTGATGCACAAGCATCCGTGTTGATGTGTAATTATGCAGAATCATTGAAAATGAGTCTTGTGATGTGTTTGATGTTGTGGTAAAAATCAATGTAAAAAGTGGTTTTGTCTATCTCATCAGGCACCGTCATGAACTCTGTTACCATTAAATTCGCGCCAAGCACTCCCTAGATGCGTTAAAATATGTGACACCCATATTTTAACGTAAAATTCATTTCATTCATAAAGGACATGTTCT
Source organism: Cataclysta lemnata (assembly GCA_963931975.1). Classification (NCBI taxonomy): domain Eukaryota; kingdom Metazoa; phylum Arthropoda; class Insecta; order Lepidoptera; family Crambidae; genus Cataclysta; species Cataclysta lemnata. Next base: position 5,762,163 of record OZ008342.1, read on the forward strand.
TCTTTGGGCCATAGTTTCTAAACAGCATAAATTAATATTATTTAGATAGACATCTTATAACCTTAGACTTTTAAGGAAAAACTAGATTTTTTTAGCCCTGCAAATCGGAGAAAAAAAATTCTCAAATGATTATATTACGTGAACAGGAACGGTACACGGAACAGTTTTAATGCAAAATAGTGTAAAAAAACAGCTATTCGGTGTTTGGCGCGTTTCATGGTGTCAGTCAGATTTATTTTCACTAATTCAAAAATTGTTACAGAGTGGATTTTGTGCAGTGAAAGTGGTGTTATTTTGATGCACAAGCATCCGTGTTGATGTGCAATTATGCAGAATCATCGAAAATAAGTCTCATGGTGTGTTTGATGTTGTGGTGAAGATCAGTATTAAAATAAAAGTGGTTTTATCTATTTCATCAAGCACCATCATGAACTCTGTTACTATTCAATTCGCGCCAAGCACTCCCTAGATGCGTTAAAATATGTGGCACCCATATTTTAACGTAAAATTCATTTCATTCATACTTTTCACCCACTCATTATTTCATAAGACTACAGATAAAATATACACTAAAGACTTTGCTGTATGGGCTAGAGCTTTTGCCTCCCCTAAAATATAGGGAGAATTAAAAAAAAACAGGTATTCAAAAAACGTTTGAATGAATGCTATGACAGTGACACTGACAGCTAATGTAATTGGTAAAATTGGTAGAGGGGGAGTGTTTGGCGCGTTTCGTGGTGTCAGTCAGATTTATTTTCGTTAATTCAAAAATTGTCACCACTCTGCGACAGATTTTGTGCAGTAAAAGTGGTGTTATTTTGATGCACAATCATCCGTGTTGATGTGCAATTATGCAGAATCATTAAAAATAAGTCTTATGATGTGTTTGACACGGGTTCGATTCCCGCATCAAGACCATAATTTTTCGAAATTCTTTTTCTAACCACCAAAATTTTTTTTGTAGCCTGTGTATATGTTTATTGAGCCGTGCAGTGTTGCTCTTCTACAGCCAATAATGAATTTTCAAAATCGATTTTAAGAATAATGCAGGGGGTGAAAAATTTTTATTTTTATGGTTTTACATACTATTTATAAACCTTAACCTTGCCCAAAAGTTCAATTTGTTTGGAAAAAAAAAACCAAGCTCCATACAAATCGAGAACAAGTCCTTTCACCCACTCATTATCTCATATGACCACAGATAAAATATACACTTAAGACTTGGCTGTATGGGCTAGACCCTTTGCCTTCCCTAAAATAAAGGGAGAATTTACAAAACACAATTTCAATCAGAACTAGTATAATTTCTGTTAGAAACACTCACAGATCACTAAGAGAGACTGAATATACGTAGTGTAATACTCTTTGCACTGAACAATTTGGACCATTTTAACACCACAATTTTAATACATATTGCCATCCAATATCAACAAATAATTGTTTTATAAAATTGTAGGTACATTTCGTAAAATTTGAAAAATAATTTAATCTAAATCTATATAAGTAATTAATGGCTAAGAGTGAAGAAGAAGTTAATAGTTCTGTGGTTACCAGATGTGGGTGGTTAACTAACGACCCAATTTACATTACCTACCATGACGAAGAATGGGGTAGGCCGGAATATGACAGTTTAAAATTATTTGAAATGTTATGTTTGGAAGGCCAACAGGCTGGATTATCTTGGATTACAATTTTAAGAAAGAGAAACAGTTACAAGAACCTCTTTCATGATTTCAATCCCTACAAAATTTATAAATATGAGGAAAATTATATTAAAAAATTAGTTTCTAATCCAAACATTGTCAGACATAGAGGAAAAATTGAAGCTATTATAAACAATGCTAAATGCTATGTTGAAATGGAGAGAAATAATGAAAACTTTTCTAATTTTGTATGGGGTTTTGTAGATTTTAAACCAGTAGTCAGCAATTGGTATAATATTAAAGATATACCTGTTCAAAATAAAATATCTGCTGACCTTTCTCGTGCTCTAAAGAAAAAAGGATTTAAGTTTATTGGCCCAACTATTTGTTATGCATTTATGCAAGCGTGTGGATTAGTAAATGATCACCTAAATAACTGCTTTTGTAAATCTCTTTACTAGATAGAGTCGATTTTTCAATAATCAGATAAAGGATGAGATAAGATTTACTTGTAACCCCCGAATACAGAAACGCTACTTATAGTTTGAGTCCTGCTTAACATTGAAGTATTGTCAAAATTTACGTTTTTCCATACAAATTCTGACAGGCATTGTCCACTTTACTTTGTAAGCAGTGCTCAAAATTTGAGTAGCGTTTCTGTATTCCGGGGTCAGTCAACAAGATTCTTAATTGTTCAATGGACAAATAGGCTGTAATGGCGAGTTAAGCTTCCTGTCTTGCGAATAAACTTAACTGGTTTCTCACATCACACCCCCAGATAGGTTGTTATCTGTGGAGTTTTATCTGATTTTATTTGTGGGTGACTGTCATTATCTTATTAATTATTTATTACCTTATCTGACATTTTATCTGGCTATTGGAAAACCGGCTCTTATGTACTCAAATATTAAAAATTATATTATTAACTTCACTTCATTTTAATATTTTGGTATCAGCAAATTCTGCTTCGAGCAATTAAAAGCAGAAAAGTTCTATCTATTGAACAAAACACAATGTAATAGGAGAATAAACGATTAGATTGTATTCAATTATATAGTATCATGAGTGTATATTATTAGCAAATTCCACTCCATATTATTTCCATTCCATACTTCAGACAGACAAAATTTGTACTAGAAAGAACTTAGAAAACCCAGTCATATGGGTTTTCTAAGTCCTTTTTGCTGGGTAATCCCGCGATCCAGGGGCTATCCTGTTTTAGGCTCGTATTCAGAAACGGCACTTAAATGAAGTTTAATTTGAATCCAAGTGATTATTGATTTAAATATAGAATCGCTACATAAATTAGTGTTTTATTCCAAAACGGCTATCTTAAAGCTTCACTTGCGTAAATTTAGATTCAAATTATATTTAAGTCGGAACATCCCTATTCTACCCATAAAATGTGAAAAGATGTAGCACTAAAGGTTTATAACTCTACTCAAGCGTGGCAATGAGGTGTTTTGCGCGATCATTGCTTAAATCTCGATTTAAAGACCTATCGATTGTTGTCCAAGTCACGTTTCAGAATAAACGTAAACAGGGATCAATGAATTATGAATTGATACTTAAATATTGTTCTAGAATTAAGGGTCCATGTAAATCTAGTTCTAAAACGTGATTCACGTCCAAGTGTCGTTTCAGAATACGGGTCTATACTGTGGGGTTTCTAATTAAATTATAACGAAAAAAAATATAAAAACGTTACTTTGAACAAACAACGTTTTTATATCAGTGCACACGACACAAATCAGAATACATACATAGACGGCGACCAGACTTGCGATTTCAAGTTGGCCTAACTCTGCCTACTAAATCGCAAATTGGTACCAATAGTAAAAAACATGCGAAGTCGTCACAATCACGGAGGAATAAAATAATACTTTTGCCTTTCTACATAGGAGAACAAAAGTTATTTCTGTCAACCATGAATCAAAGAGTGCTTGGCGGACTTTTCTTTTCTTTTGCGGACGTTTCAGAGTGGACTTTGTGTAGTGAAAGTGGTGTTAATTTGATGCACAAGCATCCGTGTTGATGTGCAATTATACAGAATCATTGAAATAAGTCCTAAGACGTGTTTGATGTTGTGGTGAAGACTACTATAAAAAATGGTTTTGTCCACCTCATCAAGCACCATCATGAACTCTGTTACCATCAAATTCGCTTCAAGCACTCCCTAGATGCGTTAAAATGTGTGACACCCTTAATTTAACGTAAAATTCATTTCAATATACATTGCACCCACTCATTTTTTTTTTAAATTGGCTTTACGTTCCTGGATACAAGTCCTTTAGGAACTGCCTTTGTATACTTTCGTTTACTTTTCTTAATTTTGAATGAATCATAAATGAATGAATGAAAGAAAATAATGTATGAAATGAATGAATGATTTTAATGCATGAAATGAATTTTACATTATAATATGGGTGAAACACATTTTAACGCATCTAAGGAGTGCTTGGCGCGAGTCAAATGGTAACAGTTCATGACGGTGACCGATGAGCTGGTGAAAACCACTATAAAATTCTCAACGTCCAAACACTTTCATTTCAATGATTCTTCATAATTGAACATCAACACGGATCCTTATGCATCAAAATAACACCACTTTTACTACACAAAGTCCACTCCGAAACAATTTTTGAAATAATAATACGACTGACGCCATTGAAAGCCCGCCAAGCACACCGCACCCACTCATTATTTCATAAGACTACAGATAAAATATACACTAAAGATGTGGCTGTATGGGCTAGACCCTTTGCTTTCCCTAAAATGTTTCCTGGTGTCAGTCAGATTTATTTTCGCTAATTCAAAAATTGTTACAGAGTGGAGTTTGTGCAATAAAAGTGGTGTTATTTTGATGCACAAGCATCCGTGTTGATGTGCAATTATGCAGAATCATTGAAAATAAGTCTTGTGACGTGTTTGATGTTGTGGTGAAGACCACTATAAAAAGTGGTTTTGTCCAGTTCATCAGTCTCCATCATGAATTCTGTTACCATTCAATTCGCGCCAAGCTAGATGCGTTAAAATGTGTGATTGCCATATTTTAACGTAAAATTCTTTTCATTCATACATTCCACTCCCTCATTATTTCATAACACTATAAATAAAATATTACTAAAGACATGGCTGTATGGGCTAGACCCTTTGCTTTCAGAGAATTTTAAAAAAATCAAATGTTTGGTGGGCTTTCAATGGTGTCCGTAAAATTTCTGTTTCAATCATTCAAAAATTGTTTCAAACAGAGTGTACTTTGTGCAGTGAATTGTGCTGTTATTTTGTGCCTAAAGATCCGTGTTGATATTCGAGTTTGGGGAATCTTTTAAATAAAAGTGTTGTGACGTGTTTGATGTTAAGAATTTTTATAGTGGTTTTCACTACCTCATCAGTCACCATTATGAACTCTGTTATACTTTAACCCAATTTGTACGACTGAAATCGACTCGCGACTATCACTCCAAACATGCGTTAACCTGTGTTTCACCCATATTTGTAAAATTCATATCATACATTACTTTCATTCATTCAATATATTATTCATTCAAAATCAAAAAAAGTAAATGAAAATATATTGAAGCAAGGAATTTGTAGGTACAATCTACAAATTTCGTGTAATGAAGACAGATCATTTACGACGGTCGACGGGCCCAGTCAAAGAGAATACAATACTACGTAAGAGCCCCAGCCCCCGTAGCACGGGACGTGGACACATCTCTTTCGGGGGACAGAAAATCTTTTCCTCTTGCTCTAACTCCCACTAACTGCCGAGACAAAACACTGTCAAGTGGTGGAGAGAGACTTGTCCACGTCCCCGTGCTTGGCCCGCAGTGAGTTGATTAGAAAATTAATATTTTTCTATCATCGAAATTATCAAGAAGTGGCTTAGGGAAGGCTAAGAGATATAGCCCATACAGCCATGGTTTTCGTCTTTTCATACATTTTAAAGCATCATAAAAATGTTCTGTGCGAATCGATTGGCAGATATTTGGAAATGGTATATTAAAAGCAGCGCAGTTTGTTAAAAAGAATTTGACCGTATAGCATACATTCTTTTGCCTTCCGTAATAAGAAAAGAAAGGAATTACCTGCCTGTTAGTTAGTTAGTTTTAAAATTCTCCCTATATTTTAGGGAAAGCAAAGGGTCTAGCCCATACAGCCAAGTCTTTAGTGTATATTTTATCTGTAGTCTTATGAAATAATGAGTGGGTGAAATTTATGAATGAAATTAATTTTACGTTCAAATATGGGTGTCACATATTTTAACGCATCTAGGGAGTGCTTGCCGCGAATTGAATGGTAACAGTTCATGATGGTGACTGATGAAATGGATAAAACCACTTTTTATAGTGATCTTCACAACAACATCAAACACATCATGAGACTTGTTTTCGATGATTCTGCATAATTGCACATCAACACGGATGCTTGTGCATCAAAATAACACCACTTTCACTGCACAAAATCCACTCTGTAACAATTTTAGAATTAGCGAAAATAAATCTGACTGACACCACGAAACGCACTAAACACTCTCATTTAACCTGCCTGCCAAACGTAGTGTAGTATATACTCTTTGCTGCCTGCTTGCTCTAGTGTTGCCAACTATACGGATTTATCCGTATTTATACAGATTTATGTCGCATACGGATAAAATTTACAATACAGATTATATACGGAATTATATGTTTAGAAATAATGAATAATAGTTATGATAATTTTTCTATTTAACAAATACAGTAGTTAGCATTTTAACTTAAAATTACGCTTTCCATATTGGAAAATTTGATTCGCGCCTATGGCAACATTAACCTAGTTGAAACAGTAGATCACGTAGATAAACGTAGTGTATTATATACTCTTTGCAGTAGACGGTGAATTCCCGAATCTCCTAGTTCTAGTCTAGTATCGAACGGAGGAATTACCCATTTTCCCTATGCACGAAGGCGATAGAAGAGCTTTGGTTTGTTTCCTTTCAATTAACTAGTTTCTTTTATCACTGCATCTTTAGTGTTTTTTTTAATCAAGTGTTAATATAGTGAACAGTGTGCTAGAGTAATAGCACACTGTATACTTTATATGAGTCTAACTGCCGCATTCAGAGACGTCAAATAACGTAATGAGTACTTAATGTCAAAAAGTGACAATTCAAAACTAGTCGCTATTTTCGCCGGGTCTGTGGTCTAGATATAAATGAGATTTTTGACAATAAGTACTCATTAAAGTAATTTGACGTCTCTGAGTGCGGCAGCTAGAGTAATAGTGTTCTGTGACAGTATGCATCATGTCAACTAAAAAGCAACGTATCATGCAACGTTTCAATGTTATTTGGCTATAAAAATCTGGATTTAAGACTTGGCTAGCACGCAGTACTAAAGGAGACTCCTTTGCTTATTGTAAATTATGTTCGTTTGATCTTTCGATTAACAATAATAATTAATAATAAACGTAGTTAATAGGTATTTTGTGTTTTATTTCCAATCTTTTTTACCTACTAAAGATATACTGAATTCATACGGATTTTTATGGATCCAATACAGATTTAACTTCGTATAAGGTTGGCAATACTGGTTGCTCTGTCACTGTCACATGCCGGTGTCTCGTCGCCGCGCCGCTCCTTTACCTCGCCTCCCCTCGCCCTCGGTTCGCTCATTTCCATTTCATAACCTATTTAGTACGGTCACGTCTTTTTCACTCTTTTATACATAATGGCGGAACAACGTGAAAGAACTTTCATCATGGTCAAGCCTGATGGAGTTCAAAGAGGACTCGTGGGCACCATAATCGAACGCTTTGAGAAGAAAGGTTTCAAGTTAGTTGCCCTTAAATTCGTATGGCCTTCCGAAGAACTTCTGCAAAACCATTACAGTGACTTGTCGTCTCGGCCTTTCTTCCCGGGACTCGTCAAATACATGAGCTCTGGGCCTGTCGTCCCTATGGTGTGGGAAGGTCTCAATGTTGTGAAAACTGGTCGTCAAATGCTTGGTGCTACCAACCCTGCCGACTCTCAGCCTGGCACTATTCGTGGCGATCTGTGCATCCAAGTTGGACGAAACATTATCCACGGCTCTGATAGTGTTGAATCTGCAAACAAAGAAATCTCCCTCTGGTTTACCGAAAAGGAAGTCGTTGGATGGACACCAGCTGCCGAAAACTGGATTTACGAATAAATCCATTTAGCATTTACAGCCTAAATAAATTCCATTATTACATTGACATGACGTGTAAAAATTGGTTATATTTAATTTAATAAAATATTGAATCTATTATTTCTCCATTATTTCGCCGTGGTGATGGCAGAATATACAATTGTCACCACCCCAAATCTCCTGTGGGTGTCGTACAAGGCGACTAAGGATAAAACGGTGATGAGGAATGGGTAGCATCACCTAGCATTGTACTGAGACTTTAGTGCCCAATAAATGTCAATAGGCTCGCCACCTATTACATTACATGGGACCTAACATAATTGAAACGTGGGTGCTAATTCACTTCGCATGCCCCTTCGGGGATGTAGGCGTGATTTATGTATGTATGTAGGTATATTTCTCCCAAGTAATTATGACACGTTATTCTGCTAATGGTTGTCGCGTTCTCAATGGTAGGTTAATTGTTCTAAGTCTTCAACCATTATTTATTTTTAGTTACTGTTATAATTAGTTAATATACAGATGTACTCATTTAAAGTATAGTAATTGGTGGAGAATGGTATTGGTCACACATATACAAAATTCCATATAATTATGTGATAGTAGTTATAGTAACATTTAATGTGTAACTGTTAATTTTATACGTAAATTCAAGCTGGCTGGACACAGATTTTTGCATTTTTCTACTAAACCGCTGTACGTATCACAAAACTTTTAGCTCGATGACCGTCACAAATTTATGTGACGCCCGTTGATATGTAAAAAGTCCTCAGAATCACTTCTGTTACCAAGTTTGAGAGACCAGCGAAAAGTGGTTTTTCAAGCTGGCTGGACACATTTTCGATCAATTATCTCAGATTCTGTAGCGTCACAAATTCTGAAAGAAGGGTGTTTAGCCGTCACATAAAATTCCCTATGGACCTACTTAAATGTAAGTTATTTAGAAGATTTGTCCAGACAGCCTGAGCTACTTAAATAAATGCTCTGACAATGTTATGGAATGAGTAACTGAGTAAGATACGATGATTATTAAAATAATCTGAGCCTCTGGATGGATGGTGTACCCTCCCATAAAAATGTTAACTATGGACAATAATTGCATGCTAAGCCAACAGAAATTATTATCTTATGTAACATCCGTTATAACAACATGTGGCAATAAATGATATATAACTATGACAGAACAAAAATATAAACTTTCGCAATTTTCGATAAGAAATAATAAAATAGCAATAGGTTCGCCACCTATTACATGGTACCTAACATAGGTGCTAGTTCACCTCTGCCTACCCCTTCGGGGTGATTTATGTATGTATCATACATACATACATAAATAATAAAATGGGCTGAAAGCATCAAAAAATTTAACTATGTATTAGGGTACAGCTGGCTTGATTTAAAGTTTCTCAAGTGTGCCATAAAATATTACCAATGTATTTTTAAGGCAAGCACCTACTAATACACTAAGCGGGGCGCTCAAACAGCGGAGGGTCCTGTAGGAAAATAATTTATGATTTTACTGGAGCAATTTCGGTACTTTTTTTATCTATATAATTTGGGAAGGTATTAGGGATGATTGTCATTAGAGCGTACCGTGCCCGGGACGGGCCGTATGCGTGCTCCGTCCAGGCCACATACACGGCCTATGAGAATCATCCCTTAAACCCAAATCACAACTTGCTACACAATAATTAGGTACCTAATCAATATACCAATCTCAACAAGATACCTATTTCTATCGTTTCAATTTTGTAATATTTAAATATTATGAATAAAACCAGTTATCAGTCTAGACCAATTTTACTATTATTTATGATCCATAACTACAATTTCAATACTAACTTACATAAAAAAATGTGCACCACTTTTGATGCAAAAGCTTCCATTACATGAGCTGTACTTACCACATTAAAGTTAGGTACTTATTAAACTAGTTTATATATTGCGCGCCTACATTATTAATCAGTAAGTACATCTCATTAATAATTATAAATAAAACTTAAATTCGAAGAGTCATTGGATATGCTAATATACTAGATCACATAGGCTTCTAGTGTAGTCTGATCCACATAGATTCATGCTTATTATTATTACTGCATATAAAAGTCCAAAATGTTAGTAGGTATGTAAAAACTTAACAGTAGACAAGAAATATTTACAAGAACACTTGAGTGTCTATCAACAAAAAATAGTTATTAATACTATGTACAGCAATGTAAAATGGTAATAAGTTACAAAAAGGTGCCCTTTAATATCATTGTCAGTCAAATAATTGCATAATTGGACGATATTTAATAATTAAAAAAGATGTGGTATATTACCATGAAGAACATACAAAATAACAGCAAAAATATTTCATTAATTAGCACAGCCAATTAGATTTTATTCTTTCCAAAGTATAAATGGCAACATATATAAAAATATAGTCCAACTTTGTGTGATTAGGAGTTATAAACCAGGTATCATTTTAATTTTAATATACCGAAGTACGTAGCCATATATTATGTCTAATTAGTTTATAATATAATTCGCTATTTAATTGGCCTTTTTATTATTTGTTTAGTGCATTTGCATACAATTATTCTTGCATGACGATGCAGCCCGTGCCGGCTATGAAAATATATTATCATAAACAACTTTCTAATTAAGTAACATATTTGTATTATGTATTTGATATTTAGTAACAGAAGGGTGCTATTTAACACCTTTACAGTACAAAAATAAGAATAAATTATCATAAGAATAATTTCGTATAAATTTTGATTAGACTTAATTTTTGTGCTTTAGTATTTAATATATATTCATAGCACAATATTTTAGCCAGCACGAGCAACGGCCTTGCTATCTGATACCAGTTACATTAGCTACCAACAGAACTTATTTGGACAGTTCCTATTAAAAAACAACCTTCAAGTACCCTGAAAAAAAACCTAGATTGCAAAACAGGGCAAACTTGTAGTAGGTAATGGCAGTGGTGGCTGGTTTGCACTCAAATTTGTCTATAAATATGGAAATTAAGAAAACTATAATACATAACATATTTACACTTTGAGCCACTGTGCATTATATTATTTACTTCATGTAAACAATATGCTAAATTGCATCATGATAATTAAATTTTGGGTGGGATAAAAACAACTCAAAATGAACCCTAAACTCATAGAGTTTGGTCATTGTGATGTTCAACTTCCACAGTTGACTGTGTTGTCTGTTGTTCGCTGTTCTGAGACTGATTTGTCTGCTCTTGTTGAATTCTTGAAGGCAGCGGAGCGGTTTGTCCTGTTAATTGTAAGAAATTAATTATAACAGTTGTCCTATCTAATATACAGTATTATTTATTAGTGTATAATAAAAAATCATTGGGGGGATGAATGAAAATTTTACAGATGCTTAGACCAAACATTGTGTGTTATTAACTGTTAGTTTAGACTTATTTCAACTACTTAATCAAAGAGAGCTATAATTCATATAGCTGTGACTTTTTTAATAAGAAACACTGAATATAGATTTAATTGAAGTGTCATCATTTTAGCTAAGCTTACTGTTGGATATAGACCTCCCCCAAAGAACTCTTCTCACATCCAGTGCTGCCCGCGATCTTTAAAAGACAATTGGTCCCAAAGGTCGTCCGTTTTCCTCAAAATGTTATTGCCACTAAGATGTGCAATATTTAGAGCTTTATCGGTTGACAACCCACTGAACATAGCACGAAGAAGCATGTAACTTTATTATTATACTAGTGGTCGCCTGCGGCTACGCTGCGTAATTGTGGGTTATTATATAGCCCATAGCCTTCCTCAATAAATGTACTATCCAACACAAAAAGAATTTTTCAATTTGAACCAGTAGTTTCTGAGATTACCGCGTTTAACCAACCAACCAAACAAACAAACTCTTCAGCTTTATAATATTAGTATAGATTACTAGGTACCATATTTGTCATGAATTCCCCTATGGCGCTTGAGAGCGAAACGGTCTGCGAAGGCCGCTGTGCATATGTCGCACTTAAACGGCTTCTCGCCAGAGTGCACCTTCGCGTGATTCTTGAGATGAGCCGCTTGACTGAATGCTGAGCCGCAAATGTCACATCTAATAAGAACAAGAATTACTTGGTAACATATCAATGTGTTTTAAATGCTTGTTAATTCAAACATTTAAAAAATTTGTGCATACTTATTAGTATAAATAAATGACAATCAAATTGTAATAATTTGTGTTGACATAATTCAAATACGTAATTACAAAATTATGTTTTTTACAAAAACGTAGTGATTCTTTTGTATGCAAAGACAGAATGATGTTTTGTATTAGAATTCTGTACTTGTCGACTTATGTTCAATACGTTTAGTCAATTGATGCTGTTTTTAGTGTCAACATCAGAGAGGTCGATTTGATTTGTTGACGTCGCACTTTTTCTAATTTTACTTCTCATGACACCATAATTTTGACAAAAAAGTATTAAAATTAAGTAATATAAAACTAAACGATATTTTTTCGAATCATTGGATACATAATATAAATGCAAGTCCATTTACAAATACTGTCAATCTGGAACATTATTGCAAAAAAAGAATTTTGTTTGGAAATATTTTAATTATGCTAATCTTTAATCTTTTTAACTAGAGCAATACTATTACAAATCCAATATTGACTTACTTATAAGGTTTCTCGCCTGTATGAATGCGTCGATGGTTCCATAAAGTCGCGTGTCTCGCAAAGCCTTTGTCACATACCTGAAAACAAAACAAAAATTTACATTCATAAATCACGCCCTTTAATCTCAATTTGTAAAATTGACACCACGTTGCGCAATTATGGTAGTTCCCATATAAAAGGTGGCGAGCCCATTACCATCTATGGGGCATGTAAATCGCAGTAGGTAGGTGGTATAAGAGAAATGCTGCCCATTACTCGTCGCTGTCTTAACGCTTGGCCGCCATGTACGACATCCGCGGGGGAGATTGGCTGCCATCACCACAAGGCAAAAATATTTCAAATATTATAAATGATACAAAAATTCAAAGATATGTTTTGTTATGTAATACATAATTATATTTTTATATAATGTAAAATAAATCTGGTTACCTCACACACATATGGCTTTTCTCCAGAATGTGTTCTCTCGTGGTTTTTTAAATGTGGAGATTGTGAAAATTGCATACCACAAGTGTTGCACCTGAAAATTATGTTATACAATAACAACAACAATATTTTATTGACTTCCTTAACAACTCTTAAGGGAGGAAAAATAAAAATATACCCTTTTTTATACAAGAAAGCTTTTGGCCTTAATTTCACTTGATGGTAAGTGATGAAGATAAAAGGCCAAAGATGGAATCGAGCTTCATCTGGAACCCTCTACAACAGAGGGGCTGGCTTATCACAAATTGTCGGAAAACAAATTTGACGACAGATTTTGATAAGATGGTGGTAGCTAGCCAGGCAGATTCTAAAATAGTCCTTCCACTAACAAAACCAAGTCAAAATTTGTACTCTCCTGGGTATCTAATCCGGGGCCTCTGGATCTTAATTCCAGTGGACATAAGTGAAGCTTACCCAAGGTAAGTATTTAACCGTTTAAATTAATACTTACATTGAACACTTTAAAAGTAGTTAAACTCAACTACTAAGTGAATTTCAATTAATAACTATTGGAATTGGTAACTATTGTTAATATTTTATTATACTAAGACACAAGGGGAATGCATTATAAAATATTCACCTGTAGGGTTTTTCTCCAGTATGTATTCTAGAATGATTTTTGAGATAAACTGCTTTTGCAAATGCTATGCCACAGATTCCACATTTGAAATTCTTTTCGCCGGTGTGGAGTTTTTTATGAGACCACAAGGAAGAATATCTAGAAAATGTGCCTCCACATATGTTACAATGGAAGGGTTTTTCTATGCTTGGTTGATTTAATTTGTTTTTTTTGCCCCCTACAAAGATGATGCCAGAACCATTGCAATTCTGACATTTTGTTACAGATGCGAGACTCCTTTTTTTCACAGGATGATAGCCAGGCACTACAAAGTAAATTACTGAATTAGTATGAAAGTTAACATTTCAATTAGAATGAACCAATCAATAGAAAAAGACTTAATCAATGTTGACTTATATTAAACTATTTATTTATTATTTTATTTAATTAAGTAATTTATAATAAATAAAATATCTTACACTCACACCTACTATGTAGCCTAAATTAAATAGCATAATCACTTGTGTTATGGATACTAGATGACAGACAAAGTATTATACTATAATACATAAACATGGAAACAACCACAACTCAATAATAAATGTCTGCATTCACTAAAAACATTTGCCCATATCAGGATTCAAACCTCGGCCCTCTGAGTTGATATCCAGCAATCTAACAAAAAATTTTGCCAACCACCTTGTCAGTTATATTGACAAGGGTGTTGGCAAGCTGAATGCAGTTTGTGTGCAGTTCTAATTAATAAATCCTGTCTGCTGGTGAGGTGCATTCAATTGTTTGTTTGCTTAGTATTCAGAATTGGGATTGTTTTGTTTATAGTAATAATAGCTTAAAATTTTTTTTCTGAATCAACATTCTGCATTTACATATACTTACAAGGTTTTTGTTGCTGCTGTGTTTGCTGTTGATTTGTTTGTGTGGATGCTAGAGGGTCAGTTGGCTGTTGAACATTAGCCGTGTGACTAGTTACTTCAAATTTAACATTATCTTCAGATGCAACAAATATTTGAGTTGTATTCACTTGAAACAAAAATAGGGAACGAAATATACACAAATTCCAGGATATTATTATTATCTCATTGTAACAATCAAAGTGAGAGAGTTGAATAATTTTAAACATTCATGTCTTAATCATATTATTATGATTTTCAGTTGATAGCACATTTTTAAATTTATTTTTTAGAATTTACTACATATAAATATTATTTTTAAATAATACATACATTGGTTATTTCTCTGCTCAACAGTATCTTGTGCAATGCAGTTTTCACATCTTATTAACTTAGGTCCTTTTCTTTTGGGATTGTTTGGAATATGTCCACCACATGTAATACATTTCTGGTTTTTGTCAATTATAACAGTCTTAGCTGAAATTAATAGACTATATTAATAAAAAACTCAATAAGACTTAGTCCAGCTCTAATAAATTAATTAAATTACAAAATTAAACATCATTTGAGTTTAAAATATTTTGACTAAACATTAATTTATTCAATAAACTTATTGGCAGTTTACAGCAAATTGCTGCTCGTCTTAAAGCTGCTTAAATAGCTAATGAAAACAATGTGACATACAACCATATTTAAACTACAACTTACATAAATTGTAATACAGAAAATACAATAATTCAAAGACAAACTTTTAGATAAAAAATAGGATGTGTGTTTATATGTAACATACTCACTATCAGGTATCTGCACGTGTGTTTGTTGTTCACTGTGGTCCGATGAGAGTATTTGTATATGTGGTGGCATGGTCACATCATTACTGCTAGTGACACCGGTTGTCACAACACTAATATTATTATCTGAAAATTACATTTAAATGTATAATATTCTGAGACGAAAACTCTTAGCCTTCCATGGATTCACTGTGTGGGTGCCGGGTGTTAGAAAGGGGAGTCAGTGGCAGCACTGGGGACTTGTGACCCAAGTGAAGGTTTATTGGGATCTTGACAATTAGTCAACCCTCAACAACTAGACAATTTAATAAGAAAATCATGACAAATAATTATTTTTAGTAGTCAGTATTCAATAACTATTAGTTTAAGCCATGTGATACTACAATACAAAGCATTAGTAATGAGAAAGTCAGTGAATAAAATCTGTATTTAAAAAGCTTTTGTTTAAATTGATGTGGGTTTTCAGGATTCTTTACACGATATACCTACATTTCCAATACAATCACACTTTATGGTAGGTACTACTTTCCAGAATCTTACTGTGGATGTGAATCAGATAGAAATAAATAATAATACATAAATTATAACAGTACATACCTGTATCCTGAACATGTATTCTTTTATGAGCATTAAGTAGAGTGAGATGTCCAAACATAAGACCACAGACATCACATTTAAAGCTAATGTTTGATATTGTGTTTTGTATTCCATTGGGTGCAATTTGCATCTGATTCACTAGGGCATAATTATATGAGAAAGGTTGAGCTATGTAGCAGGTCTTATCATCTCCAGTAGTAAGTTGTGCTATATTGACCCCCCCTGTTACTCCTGTAGGTCCACCACTGGTCCCTGTGTTTATCTTGCCAATCATATTAACATTGGTAGTATAGCAAAATGTTGGAAACTCCTGAAATCATAAATCACATATATACAACACTAATCTCGTATCATACATAAATTGTTGATAACTGGTAATATATTTTATATACCTGTTGTTGTTGGGATTGTGTTTGTTGTGCATTTTTTTGCTGGACATTTTCAATGTTTTTACCTTGTGCCTTTTGGTGATCTTGGTATTGCAAAGTCGGCACTGTGCCGGTTTGTACGGCGTTTGTTGTGAACATTATCGGTTGTTCTAATCAATCACTGCCTACTTCATTACACTTTTATTTTACCTTTCTTCATCTAGTCTGAAACACAGTGCACAAAGATTTGATATTGTGCTTTTTTTTAAATCGTATTCACAAAAGCGCGGCTAATTGTATACCGCGAAACAAGAAAGAGAAACCCCTAAACACTGAATGTGAGTGAAGGTAACGGGAAATATTTCTTATCAGTCTACTCTACTCTTATAAAGATCATTCGCTATGAAAGCGGTGTCTCCCGAATAGTCGATATAAGTAAGAAAAGGATGAAGAAATATTATTTGTATGCGGTTCGTGTAAACGGACGCCATTGCACTCTGACAAAGTGATGAAGTCGAAAGAGACGCCTTAATCACAAGAAAATTACTCAACAAGGAGTACTCTAAATAGTTAGATAATAAAGTTACATCCCCTCGAGGAAAAAAATGTTTACTTACGTTATTCGTAGTTTATAAATATCTGATTAGAAGATTACAATACCTATTTTCTATCTCACTTTACGGCACTTTTAATTCTCCATCTCATGAAAGGAACGAAATGGCGATATAGAGAAAATGGCGACTGTTACCACAGATTAATTAATACAATCAAACTACGTACGATATGCAATGTCAAAATAAAGCTTTTGGCGGCATTTACAATCATTGGCAGTCAATAAATATCGCGATCCAATATCGTGATAAATATTGAATTTAAAAACATCACAGAAAAATCCACATTTTTTGTCAATATCGTCAATAAAGTTGCAATTTCTGTTTACACGTTACTAAATATAGCGAGTACCTATTGCGGTATTTATTTTGTTGACTGTCTAATCCTTGCCATAATGATAGTGTTTAAAATATTTCAACGACTTGATTGGCAGCACATTACTCTAGGAGGCAGAGTAGTTTAGAATCGTTCCGATTACAGAAGACGCGGATTCTATTCCCACATTCGGGAAATAATTAGTCTTATTGGTAAAAATGCCTGCGTGCCGCCAAATAAAACACTTTTATTTCTCCCCTATTCCGGAAGGCAACGAGCTCTTGCACACAGCCATGTCTTTTTTTCCCATACCCCCATTTATTTGACTAGTAGCGCCTCTAAATTTCTGCACCTAATAAATTTATGTATGTGATATAGAGTCGTGACATACTTACTGGAGCATACTTACTGGAGCCGAACGCGCTGAAGTCAGCGGAGGCCCCGCCAACATATCCGCGCCGAAGAAATCTAAAATAGAGTGCGCGCCAGATAAGTCTGCACGTGGTCAAAATTGGAACTAAAACTTCGTCTGCTAATTTATTTGACTATAAATTCAGTGTCAATTTAAGCGAGAAGCGCCACCACTCGCGCGCAGACTTGTCTGGCGCGCACTCTAGTACTGAATTAACATTTCCGTCCGCGCCGAAGGAATCGAAATAGTTATGAAATGACAGATCCGTCCGCGCCGCCGGTAATATTTCCGATGAAGTCATCCGAATTATAAAATTTTTGACAGATTCGGGCGAATCAGCCGATTCGGCTCCGGCTAATATGCGAGGTTTATGATTCCATACAAAGATTTCGATAAATTCGTTGACTTATCGGCGCGTTCGCCTCGCATAGGTTTGCATCCATGACCAAAACGATTGATACTAGCAGTTCATTCAAGTAAAATAAGTAATTGTAAGACAATAATATACAGTCATATATTTTATTTCTATTTTAAATACAGTAGGTAATAATTTTCTAATAAAACAACAATTATTACATAGATTCACAGAATATACAAATATCAAAACAAAAACATCACGATAAAAAGTAAATAACGTCGGGAGTTTTGGCGCGTTTCGTGGTGTCAGACAGATTTGTTTTCGATTATTCAAAAATTGTTACAAAATAGATTTTGTGCAGTGAAAGTGGTGCTATTTTAATGCACAAGCATCCGTGTTGATGTGGAATTATGCAGAATCATTGAAAATAAGTGATGTGTTTGATGTTGTAGTGAAGACCACTTTAAACATGAACTCTGTAACCATTAAATTCCCTCCAAGCACTCCCTAGATGCGTTAAAATGTGTGACACCCATATTTAAACGTAAAATTCATTTCATTCATACATTTCACCCACTCATTATTTAATAAGACTACAGATAAAATAAACACTAAAGACTTGGCTGTATGGGCTAGACCCTTTGTTTTCCCTAAAATATAGGGAGAATTTTAAAACTAACAAAAAAAATGATTATGGATCCGTGTTGACGTTCAGTAGGCCTATTCGCTAACTTTTTTTGACAGTTGAAAGTGATGATCACCGAACTATTTAGTTAACCATTACTACTTTACTATAACGCTATTGTGAAACTTGTCCTGTAAAAACAGTAATGGATAAGTAAATAGTTCGGTGATCATCACTTTCAACTGTCAAAGAAAGTTAGCGAATAAGCCTACAGATATGAGGAATCAATAAATTAAAGGTGTTATCATAGTATACATTTACTCTAGCGGTTAGGATGTATGACGTAGTTTTGTTCTGGGCAGATCCCCTTAAAACTTAATTTTTGAGGAGCTATTCGCGATTTCAAAATGACAGTTCCTGTACCTAAAGCCACACGCAAAAAATAAGTGATGGCACGGCAGACGTGCCACCCGACAAGAAAATATTGAATACTCAGCAACATAATACTTACAAATAAATTGTATCGTAGAATTTACCTTGTTTACATTTGACGGCCGCCTTGGTCGAATGCTCAGATTGCTGGGTATTGGCAAAGAGGTCCCGGGTTCGAATCCTGGTAGGGTCAAACTTTGTGATGACCATAAATGTTTGTTTCCGAGTCATAGTTGTGTTTATGTTTTTGTAGTATATTTTCAACATTTATATACATAATTATTATGATATTAAAAATATGTCCGTCATCTAGTATCCATAACACAAGTGCTTAGGCTATTTACTTTGGGCTAGATGATAGGTGCGAGTGTAAAAATATTAATTTATTTATTTAAGTAAATAATAATGATGCTATAATTACACAAATTCTGCCGCGCTTACGAAAGACACATTAAAAATCTATCTTTCATTGAAGATTCACTGAAATAATGATTTATAACAATAATTTAGGTTATGGCGATTCGTTACAAATCACTTGTTCTCAGATTATACTTGTGATTGATATTTATTTTATAAAAATACAAAATTTTGCAATCCGCCGCGTGACGTCACAAATTCGTTAACACCGTTTTGACATTTTATTTGTCAATCAAAACTATCAGTCTAGAGTGCGTTTCATCTTACAGTTCCTATGCCGTCATGTTGGTAGTGTTGAAAGAAAATGATACCATCAACTTTATTGTCTTACCTTTAATTCAGGGAGATTTTTTTCAATAACTATAATTTTATTTTTTTCAATTAAATTTTAATTAACTATAATAATAGTATGATAGAAATTAGACAGATAAATATAAATTGTAATAGCGTAAGAAGGATAGACTCATTAAGTAAAAAAGGTTAAATTATAATTTATTAATATATTATTAAGATTAACATTATTTGTGTTCATCTATCATGTCTACATTTGACATTTCCTCACTCTTGTCAGTCGTTAAATCGTTATTAGTACTATATATTTACAGTTATATAACTGAAATAAATATATTTAATATATTTATCAAACACTTAATAAAAGTGATACTAGTAACCCAATTTAATGGCGGCAATCCGAACTTGTACACACTAATATGGATTATGTGGGACCTCCTTACGTTTTTCACGTTCACAAAACACCTTAGCTTTTAGCACAATTTATCTTTCATCACTTTTCTATGTTTTGGACATGATTTTCTCAAAGATTGTCTATAAAACATAAAAAAACCTGCAACTATGACTTACGGGTTGATGTTGTTGACAGACAGGGCAGCCATCATCACGGCATAGGAACTAACTATTAACAATAATAGAAACTATCCAGGACAATCAATAAGCTTAAAAAGTACTACAAATTATCGTTCTAATATTGTAATAAAATATTCTGCTACTAAATTTGGATGAGAGTTTTGAAATCTTTTGATATTATTTATTATATTAGCAAGTCTGTTGGCCCAATTAATACAAGTTTCTTTGTTTATTTTGCACAGTAAATTACTTTGAGGACACCAATAATTACGAAGTTCATGGTGGAAAAGTGCTTTTTGTAATTTAGATATCATATAAATAAATAAATAAGACATTGATTTTTTCCTCCAAAATTTATCGTCCGTTTCGGCCACTTCCCACAAAAACAATGTTTTGATGTGATAGCTGACTAGTTGTTTGAAACCTTGTGAATCGCGTAACAATTTAACTAATTTGATAACGCTTTTGAGGTTGTTTTTATTGTTGAGTATTAGTCTCTCTTGGTAGGGGAATGTCAGCCTCCAACTATGTTCATCGTGAGTCGGTTTTGGAACAACGTAATATTGCTTTTCCAAACCAAATTCTGTTTTCGTAAAATCGATACGAGCGTTTATCGGTTTTTTTGGCAAAGTGAAAGAAAACGAGGGCACTAGATCTAT
The DNA here is from genome assembly GCA_963931975.1 of Cataclysta lemnata. Taxonomy (NCBI): domain Eukaryota; kingdom Metazoa; phylum Arthropoda; class Insecta; order Lepidoptera; family Crambidae; genus Cataclysta; species Cataclysta lemnata. The sequence goes on from OZ008342.1 coordinate 5,783,020, forward strand.
GTCGATGGCGTTATCGCCATTAAATATCGTTAGATTATTTGCCGGTCCCGAAATTTTCGACTGTATTTTGTACAGTTTATCTTTGACTTTGATCAATCTTTTCCCATCTTCAATAGGCAACTGAGTTAAAGCTGTGTCGACTACGCCTTGCATCCATGATCGGATCTTGCTAACCGATAAACGGTACTGCTTATCACACCACATACTGGTTTTGATGAAATCGTCTTGATTCCGAAATAATCTTCGAAATTCTGATGGCATTATAATATAAGTATAATCGTGTTCCGTATCTCTCGAGGTAAGTATTACCCTCCGATAATTCACCGGTATCCTTAATGACACATTAATGTCGAATTCAGTAGGATGTCCCACACGCAGATTATCATAATAACTCCCCATGAAGACCACTTTCGGTTGCATGCTGTTGAATAAATCGTCACTATTTCTCATTAGAGTCATTAGTTTCTCTAGTACACAATGGAGGACAATATTATTATGCAATCTTTCTTTCTCTTTAATTTTCACATATTTCCTATTGATATTTTGAAGCGCCGTCTCTAATGTGAACGGTTTGTTCTTTTTGGGCTGCTCCATATTGTCCTGAAATAAGAATATGAATTACTTACATCATGCTTGTCACACGAATAGAACGAATAGATGAAAAGTGTGTAAGAAGAAGGGAGTCGTGCGATTAGGTTCGCGAACTTGTGGCTCGATGACCTTTTTCGTCGGTGTGTCACCCTAAGTACGCGTACTTTAAAACCGCTGAGTAAGTTCGTTGGTGTTCCGACAAGTTGCAATATAGAGTAATTTTTGTTAATTTTGATTCAGAAATTTGTCAAACTAAATGATTTCCGAACTTATTCGCATGAACTGCTAACCGATTTTAAAGTAGCCTCTCTTCTTCCCTCTCTTCAGTAAATTCACATGTGATAAACGCTCTCTTTTCGTAAGCCAATTCATTACTGACAATTTTGAACTTCGTCTTTTTTTGTGTTTAAAATGTAAAACGAATTACGATACAATTTCGCCATTCTTTGTTTTATCGCCCTTGGTATATAATATACTCTTGACCTATCTGTCTGACCGATATTAATCAAAGAGGAAATATACTGCGCCTATCCCACATAGGTATAGGTACACCACATAGGTACCTTAGGAGTAGAAACATAATAATTCCACATACCTAAAACAATATATATAACAAACAGACATCTTTATAGTATTGCGGTCATTGAACTACTAGTTTACCTTATAACTCAATGATTGCGGTAGATATTTTACCTAACGTGGAAAAGCCTTGCAAGATACCACAAATAGGTAAGTTATGTTTGAAAATAAAGAAGTAAAGGCCGAATTTATTGCTAAGCTGATGGCCCGACTAATGGAAGCTCATGTATCAAGGGCCTCGTTAATGTAACTACGATACGATATGGCGTTGCGATAGTTTCTAATGAGTCAGCGCTGCAGTAAATAAGCCTTTGTTATTCATTATCAGACTAATACACATTGAGCAAGTTATCTATCACCACTGTATATTATGATTTTTACTAAATTACCCATAAACTGTCGTGTAATTAAGGTAACCAACTTATTTTGTGGAAAGACGTAATTCGAAGACGATAATAGGTACTGCTAATCTAATAATAAAAATTGCAGTACGGAAGCACACATTTTTGGATATATTTCTGACAATTAATAAATGATCGCACTTACTTCGTTACTACAGTTTTCGGTAGTAGGTATTGATGTTTTGAATAAATTGTACGTGTGTCGCTTCTCAACGCTCAATAGTTATGAACTGATAAAAAAAGCCGTGATATCAGCAGAATGACCCTTGCCACGTCAGTTCATTCTCGGGGATTCTCTACACCGAATTAGACTTTCCACCGTTGTTCTTGTCGATTATTTAAAAGTACATACATACATACATAAATCACGCCTATATCCCCGGGTAGGCAGAGGTGAACTAGCACCCACGTTTCGCCAGTTATGTTAGGTCCCATGTAATAGCCGAGCCTATTGTCATTTATCGGGCACAAAAGTCGCAGTAGGTACATTGCTAGGTGGTATTAGAGGAATGCTGCTGCCCATTCCTCATCACTGATTTATCCTTAGTCAAAAGTACATGTTATACTTTTAAACTAACTTAAAAGTATAACATGTAAAAACTTTTAGGGCCTGTTTCACAATCGACAAGTAAGTTCGAAGTAGCTTATTTTGAAGTTCAATTGACATATATTTCATATTACAACTGTCAAATGATCTGCGAAGTGAGCTACTTAGAACTTACTTTTCGATTGTGAAACAGGCCCTAAGTTTGTGGTTTTACAAGTATCTTCGATTTAAGTAATGATTTAGCGGGTATTCTTGGCTTTTACTTGTTGTTTGAATTTATTTATTTATTGAAAGGCTTTCCAATAAACGTTGTTCGAGAGACACAAATAACCAATTCTTTAAATAAAGCACAACAGCCCTAGGTTAATTTTTGCTAGTTTCAAAAGTCTATTAATATTGTTAAGTTTTAAATATCCATATAAGTAGTTTTAATAGCATAAAGCTGTTAGCTATCCTGAGAAAGAATCGAAACTAATTTTTCGGAGTGAGCAATCCTGGAGGACGTTTGCCATTCCAATCACTCTCTCCGTTCATCGGTCTTTCGACATGGTCTGTTCTTTCTCTTCTATACATTCATTCATTACTAGCACCGTTACAGTGTACTGGATGATATGAATCAGTGGATGATTTAATGATAGCTGAACGAGATGTATAAAACGAACTGCCCCAACTGCATATAACCTGGGAACAAGTTAGGTAAACAATGAACAAAGATTATACTTACATGATGTAGATGTGCTGGCTCCATTTTTAAAGTCTTTGCTGTCTTCTATAGTAGGAGCAACTATATCCCAATATTGTTTAAATTTTTCAATACCCTCCTCGAAGGTATTAAAATTCACCATTTCTAGTTTAGTGCTTTGTTGAGTTTCAATTTCAGTAGGTGGCCCTACAATTTACAGTTTGATAATTAATGTAATATACATTTAAAAAGAAATTTATACAAATGTCGAATGTAGTGGACAAGCCGGGTTTGAATCCCTATGAGGGCAAATATTTATGTGATAACCAGAGGCATTCTTGAGTCATGATTCTATTTTCAATAGTCAGTCAGCCGAGAGACACTGTTGGGTATAGGCCTCCAAACCTATTTTCAATGTCTATCTATAATTATTATGAATATTTGTTTGGCACCTAGTTTCCATTATGTAATGCTTTAGCTGCTACTTTGAGCTACACATAGGCAGTATGCAAGAATGTAAGAAATATTTAACAATATATTAAAAAAAATTACACTTAGAATATTAACGCATATTGAGATAATTCTGTTGCTGGCCCTGAACTGATTTGATTCATATCAGGTTATGCCAATCAGTTATAAATTACCGCATATAAAATTTTAGTTTACTGTGATGTAAACTCTAGTAACATAATAATCATAACAAAAGGCAATGTTAAAGTCGCCTTTGCTGAATTTAATATACGGCCATTACTTAGAAGAATGTTAAGCTTATGTTGTTTTTTTTTTTCAATGTAACCAGGCTAGTAAATTGTAAGGTCGCGGTTAATGACCCCGAGGTCAAAGGTCAATTTAATTGACCTTTACAGTACATAACAATGTAGGTGCACCCTTTGCTACAACCACCCATACCTACCTACGAAATATGATATGAAATCACACCAGTCATAAGGCCATTTAATACAAACTACCTGGGATTCCTTATATTCTGGAATATTATGGACTGATGGTCTAAAACAAGAAGTATTAAGATAACAATAAAAATATGAAAGTGAAAAAGAATCCTTACTTGTAATATTTTCTTTTGGTGTAATGTAAGCATGTTCCAGCTTGATTAATTTTCCTGCTTTGCATACATACTCCAAGTTCTTTTCCGATATTTTGTCAAATAAAGGATCAGCATCTTTAGGTGGTGGTGCATCTTTGAAAAATAAATATGTCCCAAGAGGATTTTCATACTTGCCTTAAAAAGAAAAATATTGTGTCCATAGGTTCGAATTTAGGGCTAGATCTTAAATTATTTTTTCTAACAAAAAATGATCATATTTCTAATAATTTAGCTGATTATTGAAAAATTTGCTGAATTTAATAATGCAGGAATGCGAATAACTGCCAGTCAATTTCATTTAGCACCTACCTGTAAAAAACGTATCACCCATTTGTATTATAGGCTCTTTATTATTTAAGCTCAAAACGTTAATATTTTTACACTGTCCAATGTCTACATCATCTTCGAGTTCTGCATAAACTAGAATTTCTTCTTCAGAATCGGACATAACTTCTTATATCGTTAATTTATTCCTATAAGAATGTAACGTTGTTGTAGTACAATTGCAATTACAAACTAATAAAATTACAAACAAACAATGAGTTCAAAGAGTATATAATACACGAGTTCAGCAATGAAGTCCCATAGAGGACAATAATACTACGGATACCGTACAGCCTAGTACGTACAAAGAGTATATAATAGTACGTAGTCCGTACTCCTAGAGTAATAGTGTTCTGTGAGCCTAGTATACTACTAAAGACTAGGCTGTACGGACATAATTACCGTTGCTTTTTCCTAAGAGTAAGCCGCATACGTTAGGCCCGTATTCTGAAACGACACTTGGACATGAATAACGTTTTAAATTATGATTACCATGGACCCTTTATTCTAGAACAATATCTAATTATCAATTAATTGATCTATGTTTACGTTTATTTTGAAACGTCACTCGGGCAACAATCGATAGGTTATTAAATCGAGATATAAGCTATGATCGCCCAGAGCACCTCATTGCCACGCTTGAGTAGAGTAATTATCCTACACCTTTTTGCACTTTTAAAGGTAGAATCAGGATGTATCGACTTAAAAATTTTAATCTAAATTTACGTTAGTCAAGCAGGATAGCCGTTTTGGAATAAAACATAAATTTAAGTAGGGATTCTATATTTAAGCAATAATCACTTGAATTCAAATTAAGTTACAAAATAAATTTCAAAGTACAGCGCTTTTAAAACACGACGCCTTTTATCGAGCAGAATTGCATTTTGAGCGCTGGGCGGTGGTATTTGAGAATTTAATGCCTTATCCCTCAGGGAAAAGCAAAAAACATCATAAATACATCAGTCGCCCTGCCCTATCCTTCATGAAGTGAAGTCGATAATATTCAACTCGCGAGAGCATTGCCTAGATGCATTAAAATGTGTGACTCTCATTCATATTTTATAGAACAATACATATTACTATTATTCATATTTCATAAAGACAAATATGTAAGGGATAGACCCCTTTGTCTTTCCTAAAAAAGGAGAATAAAAACAACAAAAGAGGAGTGTTTGGCGCGTTTCGATGGTGTCAATCAGATTTTTTTTTGAAAATTTTGAAATTGCTTGAAAGTAATTTTTGTGCAGTGAAAATGGTGTTATTTTGATCCACAAACATCCATGTTGGTGTGAAATTATGCAGAATCATTGAAACTAAGTCTTGTGATGTGTTTGATGTTGTAGTGAAAACCACTATAAAAGGTGGTTTTGTCCACTTCATCAGTCGCCATCATGAACTCTGATACTATTTTATTCGTGCCAAGTACTGCCTGAATGCGTTAAAATGTGTGACACTCATATTTTAACGTAAAATTAACATTCATTCTTATAAATACAGACTTAACATACTAAAGACATGGCTGCATGGGCTAGTACCTTTGCCTTCCCAAAAATACAGGGAGAATTTAACAGGGAGAATTTAACAAAAATAACAGGAGTGTTTGGCGCGTTTCGTGGTGTCAGTCAGATTTATTTTCACTAATTCAAAAATTGTTACAGAGTGGATTTTGTGCTGTGAAAGTGGTGTTATTTTGATGCACAAGCATCCGTGTTGATGTGCAATTATGCAGAATCATCGAAAATAAGTCTCATGATGTGTTTGAAGATCACTATAAAAAGTGGTTTTATCTATTTCATCAAGCACCATCATGAACTCTGTTACTATTCAATTCGCGCCAAGCACTCCCTAGATGCGTTAAAATATGTGGCACCCATATTTTAACGTAAAATTCATTTAATTCATACTTTTCACCCACTAATTATTTCATAAGACTACAGATAAAATATTCACTAAAGACTTGGCTGTATGGGCTAGACCCTTTGCCTTCCCTAAAATATAGGGAGAATTAAAAAACACACACAAAAATAACAGAGTGTTTGGCGCGTTTCGTGGTGTCAGTCAGATTTTTTTTCGATAATTCTTAAATTGGTTTAGAGTGGATTTTGTGTAGTGAAAGTGGTGTTATTTTGATGCACAAGCATCCGTGTTGATGTGCAATTATGCAGAATCATCGAAAATAAGTCTCATGATGTGTTTGATGTTGTGGTGAAGATCAGTATAAAAAGTGGTTTTATCTATTTCATCAAGCACCATCATGAACTCTGTTACTATTCAATTCGCGCCAAGCACTCCCTAGATGCGTTAAAATGTGTGGCACCCATATTTTAACGTAAAATTCAATTCATTCATATATTTCACCCACTAATTATTTCATAAGACTACAGATAAAATATACACTAAAGACTTGGCTGTATGGGCTAGACCCTTTGTTTTCCCTAAAATATAGGGAGAATTTTAAAACTAACTAACAAAAATAACAACAAAAGAAAAGAGTGGGAGTGTTTGGCGTGTTTCGTGGAGTCAGATTTATTTTCGCTAATTCTAAAATTGTTACAGTGTGGATTTTGTGTAGTGAAAGTGGTGTTATTTTGATGCACAAGCATCTGTGTTGATGTGCAATTAAGCAGAATCATTGAGAATAAGTCTTGTGATGGTGTTTGATGTTGTGGTGAAAACCACGTAAAACTGCAGTGAGCATCTCATACAGATGTGGCCTATCGCCTATGTTTGTATGGGCTAGTTCCTTTTGCTTTCCCTAAAAAGGATGAATTTAGAACAACAAAAAGAAAAAATACCAATCTGTAGCTGTCAAACTGCATGCGTAGCAAGCAAGCACGCAATGCAATCAATTTAAGGTATAAATTTTTTTGTCCTAATCGCCAATTAAATAATTATTTCTTTTATTTAAGTTAATTAACGCCTGCTAACAATATGTCTGACTGGGATACGGTCACTATTCTCCGCAAAAAACCTCCTAAAGCTTCAGCATTGAAGACAGAACAAGCTGTAAATGCCGCGCGTCGTCAAGGTTTGCCAGTGGATACGCAACAAAAATACGGTGCTGGCACAAATAAACAACATGTAACTACTAAAAACACAGCTAAACTTGATAGAGAGACTGAAGAATTGCGCCATGAAAAAGTACCCCTAGATTTGGGTAAACTTATAATGCAAGGACGGCAGTCAAAAGGCATGAGTCAAAAAGATTTGGCAACAAAAATATGCGAAAAACCACAAATCGTGAACGATTATGAAGCTGGTCGTGGTATTCCGAACAATATCGTTCTCGGTAAAATCGAAAGGGCAATTGGCATAAAACTTCGAGGAAAAGAACGTGGCCAACCACTACAGCCTCCTGGAGGAAAAAAATAACGGATTCCCTGGGAGGCGAGGACTATACTCCGATATATTTATTGCATAATACTTTTTTCATTTTTGCTGTTATGCGTTTTATAAAATTTAACTATAGTAAGCTAACAAAGAAAAAAAATGATGTAACAAGACATGCATTTAATAACCTCTGGAATGTTCTGTCCATTACGTACGACATTTACTGAGGTGTTACCAACATAAAAAATGGTTTAGGATGGTCAACAATTATTGTGATTGTGATATGCAATAAAATAGTTATGATTTCTTGTTTGTATTTTTGATTTCACTAAATGTTACTAAGGAAATTAAAGAATTTGAATAATTATTTGTCATTGAACAAATGACCTAGACTATAAAATGTACAAACAGTAGGCATATTCCCTAACTTTTTTGACAGTTGAAAGTGATGATCACCGAACTATTTGCGTATCCATTACTACTTTACTATAATGATATTGTGACACTTGTCCTGTGATAACAGCAATGTATTAGTAAACAGTTCGGTGATAATCACTTTCAACTGTCAATAAAAGTTATGGAATAGGCCTACAGTACATTATTTTTCCGGACTGAAATAGTGGTGTGTACACAATTGAGTTACAGTAGGTGGCTATTCTGGCGACGGCGGCAGATTCGATAGGTACCTAACACCAATTAAACTCCGTGTGAGTTGACAGATTAATTAGGACTTGTCTGTGGGAGAGAATGGTCTTGGAGAAGAAAAGTTCCTTCTAGAACAATGTCCATAAATAGGTACGTCGGTACTGGAAAATAAGCGGCTAATATTATACCCTTGCCGACGGCCGTCTTGGTCGAATGCTCTGATTGCTGGGTATTGGCCAAGAGGTCCCCGGGGTCGAATCCTGGTAGGAGCAAACTTTGTGAAGACCACAAATGTTTGTTTCCGAGCCATGGTTTTGTATATGTTTATGTAGTATATTTTCAACATTTATATACATAATTATATTAAAAATATGTCCGTCATCTAGTATCCATAACACAAGTGCTTAGGCTACTTTGGGCTAGATGATAGGTGTAAGTGTAAAAAAAAAAATTATTATAGGCCGGAATATATAATATTTTTTCGGAATATCTTTACCACACTATATTTTTCGGTACCGAGGTTCATTTTGGAGCAAGTGGACCTTAAACCAGTGAGTACGAACGTGAGAGATAAATCAGATGCATATGATTTTCTTTATTGAAGCCTGCAAAACATAATCATGTCCTCTGAACTCAATTCACCATAAGCGTATACATACGGTTATCACTTATAGTAGAAATATCATCTGATAATGATACTGAAAATGTGTTGACGATGATGTTTAAAACCACTAAGAAACTCCTGCGGGTGTACGACACCCTTTTTTTGTGGTAGAGTGTAGAGATTGGTTTGTGGGATTTAAGAGCTCTAAGAGTAAATAGGTACCTAAAAACTGGCAATGAGTACCTAATGAGTCAGCGTACCTCATAAACCACCTAGAAATATACTGAGATTTACATGGGACATAATGCCTTGCCATTATCTCCCACCTAATAACCTCTGCTTACCCGGGGGATAAACAAACGTGAATACAAGTGTTTATTTTTATCAGTATGTATTGGTAGTTATATTATATATTTTTTGTTCACATAAACTCTTCCACAATGAGGTATATCAATGTTATTTTATTATTGAAACAAATATACTAAAGCTGTGGCTGTATACGCTGAATCCCGTTGCATTCCAGTGACGTAGTTTAATTAAAACTCTTTGTAGCAGTGCCGCCCCCGTAGCACGAGACGTGGACACATCTCCTTCGGGGGAAAGAAAATATTTTTCTCTCACATTAAATCCAACTAAATGTCGAGACAAAACACTGTCAAGTGGTGGAGAGAGACTTGTCCACGTCCCCGTGCTAGGCCCACAGAGAGAACAAATTAAAGCATTCATAATTAAGAAAAGTAAATGAAAATGTACTAAAGAAAATTCCTAAAAGAATTGTTTCCATGAACGTTAAACGGATTAATTATTATTTAAAAAGATTGTTTGTTTACATCCACACGCAGCGCTAGAATTAATTTTACGGTATCATCACGGAATTCTTTCACAGTTTCGCAGACCCCTGTATTAGAAATAAATATTTAATATTTTACTATTATCAAATAATTTACATTGAACAATAAAATAAAACCTATCGCAATCATGTCATTTTCATTTGGATCAGCAACCACAACTCAAAGCACTCCATTTGGTTCAGCATCAAAGCGTAAGATCATTGTTTAATAATTATTGCCTACTGTTTGGAATAGTATTTATTACTAATAAAGAATTATATAGTATGAAATATTTCAGCGTCTTTTTCCTTTGGAAGTACGAATACAGCCACTACATCCAACGCTGGGTTTAGCTTTGGTACATCAACGACTTCTTCCGGCTTCGGAGGATTTGGGGCTACCAGCACTGGTAAATTAAATATTCAATATTTCCTTTAAATGACTTGCATTCGGTGGCCCTTTGGAATAATAATGAGGTTGTGTACAGAGAGGTTATGACTTAATAATCCGTTATATTATCCAGCTGCCCCATTTGGAGGATTGAGTTCAACGCCTGCTTCTTCTGCACCTCCATTGTTTGGTGGGACAGGCTTTGGCAACACTACTGCAAAACCTACAACAGGTAAATTAGTAATTAAAAAACTGACATACATTACTCACATACATACTGTCCTTCAAGAGTTAGCAATTCTAGACAGGAATCTGAAAGAGGTGCTAATTAAAACAAACTAGACGAAAAACGAAACAAACTAATTTATATATAAATATTGCAGGTTAAATATAAAATGTTGTAAACTCCAAAAATAAAGTATCTTTTTACTTAGTTTTACCATTAATGACAAACTGTACTACTTATCTCTTTTGATAATACAGCTTGATCGTCCTTCCACCAAACAGAGCTATGATGTTTGTTAAGCCAACAATATATTCTTTTGACATTATGATGTGTTGTGTTTTATGCTGTGTGGTGACAGCATGCTTGACACGAATGCAATTTGCACTGTTGCAGGTATAAAGCAAGGAATACGCAGCAGTTTTCCTCGTTACTTATCTAGCAATTTAAGTTCCTGGTGAATGGCATTAAAATATTTTGAAATCGTACAAAGGGCACTAAAGTAGATGTATATTTTAACATATTACTGACCATTGCATTTAACAAGATTGTAAACATTAAAAAGGAGTACAATAATGATTCAAAGACCAGACCTTTTTACATTTTAACCATATGGAAAACTTATAGAACATTTTTGTCCTTGCATAAGTGTGTATGAGTGTATTTTTATTTAGTTTGTTTCAATTACCATGACTCCTAGTTTCCTGTTCTCCAGTTTACAGCAATAAAATTTTTTTTATAGGTTTCGGGACAGGTGGTTTTGGCACTAATACATTTGGAACTGGAACAACATTTGGTACAGGCACATCAACATTTGGTAGTGCAGCTCCAACTTTTGGAACCAACACTCTAGGTTCTAACACATTTGGAGGTTCAAGTTTTGGGACCACTTCAACATTTGGCTCCAGTTTTGGTACTAAACCGGCAACATCTGGTTTTGGTGGATTTGGAACAAATCTTGGGGCAGCTACCGGCTTTGGTCAGCAAACACAACAGGTGAACTTTGAATATTGACTTAATCTCGAATTGTTACTGTTAGGTTAGGTTGTTACTGTTAGGCCGTATAATAATCCTTGTATAGCATGTACTCAGTTTTGGGTTGAGTTGTTAATAGCACTAACCACATTCTTTGATTGGTGGTCTTTCATTTCAGACAGTGGGGCCAAATTTTACAATTTATTGCACATTTATAGGATAAAATTGTCTAATATAATACATCATTATCATCATCACTCTATATTATAGAGAGAAATGATTATTATCTAATATGAATGGAAATAACGATCATTGTCATCATCACCCTGCCCTTATCCCATCCTATTTGGGGTTGGCGCTGTATGTCCTCTTTTTCCATTCTCTTCTGTCACTCGTTATCTCCTCATTCACATCCATCACCAAATAAAGATATTTGTTTTTAATGTCATTATTAATGTTGTATTATTTTAGCAACAGCAACAACAGCAGGGGCCAGCCACTGCTCATGAAGCACTTGTAGCCGCAGTTTTCAATTGTTGTGTCTTTGGTGATGAGAGGGATCAGGTACTTGCCAAGTGGAATCTTCTACAGGCGCAATGGGGAACTGGTGAGTTAAATTGTTATACTAATTAACAGAGATGTCTCTTATTTCCTTTCCTCACCTCGTATTTTAGATAAAAATTAGTATGTTTTCCGATCTCTGCTTATTACTATTATAATTATAAAACATTGACAACGATGGGCTTCTCTACAACTTCTTTCATGCCGTTTTGCTAGTGACATGATGCCTCTGACAAGCTTAGTATCAACTTTGGTAGTGAATGCATCGAGGTCAAGACTATGTTGGTGGTTGTGGGTTAGTTTTCGAGACCCATCATTATAGACCGAGCATATTCACTCTTGGACATGTGGTATTTCCATGTCTGTCATTTTTGTAATGATTGAGATTTTAATAAACGAATTTTTACTTGTATTTATAGTTGTATTAGATGCCACCTAGGTACAGCTATCCTGATTACCTTTATCCTTTTTAAGTTTATTATAATATGATATCTATAGATATCATTGTTATATCCATGTTTTATATACATAGTTCTGTCCATTTTGTGTGGTTCCAATCGCCCGACACTAGATAATTAACATATAAGTTGCAGTACAAAACAAAACACTTACAGGACAGGCATATTACAACCGCAACGCACCTGCTTTGGAGCTGAATGAACAAAATCCACTATGTCGGTTTAAAGCTGTTGGCTACTCGCGTCTCGGTGGTCGCGAGGATAAAGATGGACACGTCGCCATGCTGTTTAACAGGCCTGAACAAGAGATTAAGTGAGTATACATACATACATAAATCATGCCTATATTCCCGAAGGGGTAGGCAGAGGTAAACTAGCACCCACGTTTCCCAATTATGTCAGGTCCCATGTAATAAATAGGTGGCGAGCCTATTGCTATTTACCGGGCGCTAAAGTCGCAGTATATTGCTAGGTGGTATAAGAGGAACACTGCTGCCCATTCCTCATCACTGATTTATCCTTAGTCGCCTTGTACGACACCCACGGATTTGATTGGGGTGGTGACAATTACATTCTACTCTGCCGTTACCACACTGCCAAAGTGTGAGTATGACATTGAAAATATGCATTGGGTTTAAATGTTTGCGATTCTTATCTCCAAATTATCGTAATGACTTAATAAATTAATTTGTTATTTGAATTATAACAGCTTTTACGCATTTAATTCGTGTATATTTTTAGTGTTTAGCATGGCGAAGCAAGTGAGGGAAGAGTTTGGATTACAAATTTAATAAAATCAGTAAAATTTGTTTTATTTATAAGTTGTATCCGTGCCAAGATTTGGCAACATTATATTTATTTTGTTTAGTACCATATTCTTAGCTGTAAAATTGTTTCTATTTACATACCTACTTCTTGTTGATTTCATACTATACTAAAGTGTGTTTTTTGTTTTCAGAAACAATCAACAAGCCTTTATCACATCTTTCACTGGGTTGCTGGGCAACAAACCAAATCTTGCAGTCAACATTGACTCAGTTGAAGCTGTGTCAGAACATAAGACTCAGGTAATACTGGAAGCAAGCAAAAAAAAATATATTGTATAACCATAACATATAACTGTATGGTGGACGGTAGAGTAGAATACAATTTTCGCAACTGGCATTGTATATTTAGATTTGATGGTTCATGAGGAAGTATGCCAAGCCTCCCTAGTTGCAACTGACTCTGCACCGTGCAGTTGGCTATATGATGTTTTCCTTATATAATTACATCTACAGGAAAGGCCTTTCCTCTGGCTGTGGTGCCCCACATCATCATCATCATCATCACTGGCCTATGAATGAAAGAATATAGGGAGAAAAGGCCATAACCTACCACGCTGAGCCAGTGCATCTTATGGATACTAGAAACTAGAAGGTCAAATATCAATTAAAATAAAAAAAGAGGGATTCTTTTGATCGCGCCCTCCATTACAGGTGGTGGTGTACGTGGTGGACAAGAACGCGGGCGGCTCGCACGTGTCCGCCGCCGAGCTGGGCGCGTTCCTGAATGGCAATGGGCGCGCGGCCCTCGCCGCCGCCGGCTGCGCGTCCGTGTCGGCCGTCACCAAGCCCACGCCGCAGATGCTGCAGCACTACCTGCAGACGCCGCCGCCTGGTAATTGGCAACATTAAAAAAAAAAGTTACGATAATTTATTACGAAACCATTTGGAGCTTCAGTCATCTAGAACACTAACCCCCGAATACAGAAACGCTGCTCAAATTTTGAGCACTGCTTAAAGAGTTAAGTGGACAATATCTCTCAGAATTTGTATGGAATAACGTCAATTTAGACAAATGTTAAGCAGGATTTAAACTTTGATTTTAATTTTAACATTATATAAATGTTAAAAAATTAGTACAAAGATTTTGGTGGTTAGAAAAAGAATTTCGAAAAATTATGGTCTTGATGCCCGCGTCCGCTGCTATCCGGGCAGGTGCATGACCGCCCGGCCAACATGTGTCTTGGTTGGCCGAGCGGTCAACCAAGACACTGGTTGGCCGATAGCGGACCATAATTTCTCGAAATTCTTTTTCTAACCACCAAAATCTTTGTACTTAGAATCGAAATTAATGAAAATTAAAAAATACGTGTCGAGTCTTTTAATGTCTATTTTTCATCCACGTAATAAAACATATATCTTACAAAAAATTTAATGTTGTCAATTTCTTTTACAGCTGTTGTGTTTATAAAATAATACCACTATAAATAACACATGCATATATACAATACGTCATGCCTTTCTCAACAGGGGAGTTCAAATAAAAATCATAACAATGATTATTTAATGTTGACTATTATAGGAATGGATATGCGGCTCTGGAAGCAAGCTCAAGCAGATAATCCTGACCCAGAAAACTACATTCCTGTTCCCATTATAGGATTTTCAGAGGTATATATGTTTTATTAACTTAATATTTTTAAATTGCAAAATAATTGCAAAATAATGCGACGATATAATAACTCAGCAACAACCCGTTTAACCCTTTAACTGCCCAAACCATTTATCCACTTCTCGCCTCGTCTAACATATACGCAAATGGCCGACTGTTAGGCTGCCTGTCCATTGACGCGGAGCAAGGCTGCGGAGCGGAGAAACGAGGAAATATTAACCAATATTGTATAAAATTTTTGCTCTGATATTTTATGCAATCCTATTGGGTAATATTTCCTCGTTACTCCGCTCCGCAGCCTCGCACCGCGTCAATGAACAGGCAGCCTAAGATGGCCGCAGTAAATGTTTTAAAAAGTGTATAAATTAACCCTGACGATGCCCCGTAAATTGCAGTAGAAATTTACTAGGTGGATCTATAATAAACGCTGGGCCGACCCTAATAGGCGAACTTGGAACAGGGCAGGAAGATAACGATATACGATGTATTACCATAAATATTATACTAATAAAATAAATTAACTTTAAATTTGAAATAAAAAAACTTTTACGGAAAAGACCACGGCCGCTGTAAAGTGTCGAAACGTCGGGTTAAATAATTAATATGCCAAACACCTAATTATAAAAGTTGTTTTATTTAAAATGTGTAGTGCTCGTGCAATTATAAGAAAACATTATATTTATTTTAAATGTTTATAATTATTGATATCTATCATTGAGTAATAAACAAATATGTAAGTCATTATGGGTTACGTGTTGCCGCCAGATCAAGTTCCGGGCGCGCTGCCAGGCGGAGCAGGCGAGCTTGCAGGCGAGTTTCCTGCGGCGGGCGAGCGACACCCTGGCCGAGCTGACGACGCGGCGCGCCGCCTCGGCCGCCAGGCTGGCGCAGCTGGCGGCCAGGCTGCACGGGCTGCGGCACTCTCTGCTGCAGGTACCCCCACCACGTATACTCACATACACACACCCACACTTACTCTCGCACAATACACTTTTACTCACATTATACTAACATTGCCGTGTGGTGACGGCAGAGTAGAATACAATTGTCAATACCCCAAATCTCTCCCGTGGGTGTCGTACAAAGCGACTAAGGATAAATCAGTGATGGAAAACAGCAGCGTTCCTCTTACACCATCTAGCAATAGTACTGCGACTTTTGAGCCCGATAAATGGCAATAGGCGCGCCACCTATTACATGGGACCTGACATAATTGGCGAAACGTGGGTGCTAGTTCACCTCTGCCTACCCCTTCGGGGATATAGGCTTGATTTATGTATGTATGTATGTAATGTCAAAAATTTTCATTCAATTCAAG
This sequence comes from Cataclysta lemnata, assembly GCA_963931975.1. Taxonomy (NCBI): domain Eukaryota; kingdom Metazoa; phylum Arthropoda; class Insecta; order Lepidoptera; family Crambidae; genus Cataclysta; species Cataclysta lemnata. The sequence goes on from OZ008342.1 coordinate 5,799,019, forward strand.
ACCATAGACCCGGCAAGAATAGCGAATAGTTTTGAATTGTAATTTTTTTACGTTAAGTACTCATTAACGTCATTTGACGTCTCTGACGGCAGAGCGGCAGTTACTCTTACACAATATGCGTTTACTCACATTATACTAACATACATTTTCGCACTCACATAAAAACTAGTCTCTTCAGCGTATATTAGCGTATTTCTTATAGCGAAGAACATTGAAGCCGTCGTAGTTAATGAAAAGTTGCAAATGCTTTTGTTATTTCAAGGTGATCTCCCGTCAAGAAATGGTGGGGCGCGTCGGTGCGGCACTGAGCCCTGAGGAGGAGGCGACCAGGGCGCGGCTGCATGAACTCTCGTCACAGCTGGCAGCACCGCCTCTTTACAACGTACGTATTGGATTTAGGGCCTGTTTCACAATCGACGGGTAGTTCTAGGTAGCTTACTTGGTAGATCATTTGACAATTGTTATATGAAATATATTACTATGTCAATTGAACTGCCATGTAAGCTATGCAGAACATACCCGTCGATTGGGAAACAGGCCCTTAATCAACGTACCTACATAAACTATTAAGACCAGAGACGGATTGAACATTGAGAACGCCGTACACGCCGTAAGTAGTAATAAATTTAGGCAAATTGAGGTTGTAAGCAAAAATAATAGTTTTTTTGGCTTACTTACAGGCGCAATAAATTTTATGCTATAATATTTATGCTTTTTTTTTACATTTCATTTCTTTATTTCCCAATCCTGACTTCGAAAATATTAACGTTTCTTATCATTACTTTGATATAATGGTTGCTTTCTATCGTCAACTTCGGGGTAGGTTAGAATGGTAATAGTTTCATCCTAACATACGGTCACAGCCACAGCAGTTTTTTAGAATACAGTTGATTATTATGTGAAATATAAATGAAATGAAAATGAAGACCAGCGCTAGTCGTGAGGTTGGCAATATGCTGGGCTGGGCCCGATTGAGGCATATAACCTACTTTTTTGTTTAATATTTTTTGTTTCTCTCTTGTGTCTAAATAAATGTTTGTTTGTTTGTTTCTTTCTTTTCTCAATACATACAGAATACAGAAATGAGCTCTATTTATTTATCCCTGAATATTGCCATCTATCGGCCACGTAAATCGCAGTAAATTGCTAAGTAGTATAAAGGACGCTGCCTGCTTCCCATTCTTCATCACGTTATAACTCGGAAGACATTGGGGTAGACGGCAATTGCCGTCTAATACTCCATTGTAAATTATCTCAAAATCTTTATTGCCCTACGGCGTAGTCGATAATCTTTATAAATATCGTTTATCGGCGTTAGATTGCGGATCAACGATGCCCTTGTCTGTCCAAAACGCACTCGTAATGAACGTGATATTTTATCAGTCGCTATCTGTGCTTATCTCCAGACACCAGACAATTTTCACACATATAGAATATTTAATGACGTTTATAAATAGAGTTGACTATAGGTACGGCTTCTACTTATACACTTATACTATTGACTAGTTTATTGATATTTGATTTTATTTACCATTTGTCAGTTTTTATTAATGTATTATCCGTTTCGGAAATATTTTACGACAGTGTATCTATTGACAAAAGTACTGTTTGCACAGTAAATCGCTGCTTTGATAAACATTTAATAATCATTTAAGATTTAATATTCAGTTTATTTTGATGAGCAGAATGAATATTTCCCTTTTTTTACTACACATACATACATAAATCCTCGAAGGAAGGAAGGAATAGACAGATGTGAATCAACACTCACGTTTCGCTCATTAGATTATTAGATGGGCACGTAAAACGCAGTATATCGCTAGCTGGTATGTACAGAGAAGGGTAATGCTGCTGCCCTTACTTACCCTTACTTACTTACATTACTCATTGCTGTCTTTACCCTTAATTGCCTTGTGCGACGCGACACCTGCGGGAGAGATGGGGGAATATTTTACTAGTCTCAAAATATTTAGCTACACAAAGTTTGCCTTGCTGTGTAACCAAATGAAATGACATAGACAATTATTGTTATCACAGCTCGGATCTAGGATTTTATCATGTCACTCACTGTATCTTGTATTGTCATTAATGTCTCATATAATATTTAAAGAGAAACGTACTTTGAGACTAACGGCACATTTAATTATTCTGCGTACTGATTAAGTTTAACCTAAGTTGTATTTAGTAATTTATCAAACAATGTTAAGAAAAAATCTTTAGTAAAGTTACTTCTATCTGTAGATACAATATTGAATTCCGCCTGTAAAGGCTGTATCGCTATGACAAACCCCAATTCTAGTAATAACTTGGTATTTCTTTGAACATATGTTAAAAAAAAAGTAAATTCTCGCTTCGATTCACACATCAAGACAATAATTTTTCGAATTGAACTTAATAAACATTCTAAACATTGAATTTGAATTGAATTCGTATTCTGAAATCGGTTTCGGCCATCCGAAACCGGAACTAAGCCGAAAGTTATCTCAGCTGCGTATAAAATTCGCAGTTCGTTGTTAACGTTAACTTTCGAAGACATGACACAGTAAACAATGATTCAGCTACATACGTCCAAACAATCAATAAGTCATTACGTTTTACGTGTGCAGCTAAATGAGGTGACCTACAAGTTTTGGGCTAGTTTATCGTGAGACGCGTGTGGCGCCCTTATCGGCACATCCGCTTAGAACCAGTGAGTCAGGTGGTTCTCGCGTAATTTAAATGCGTGATCGATGAATGACCAGTAAGGTTGTAGGATGTTTGACGTATTTATCTGTAACTATTTTAATTTGAACATTATATAAACGAATACTAGAAAATTTTGTACAAACAATATTGTGGTTTGAAAAAGTTCGAAAAAGTATATTTTTCTAACTACAATATTCTTTGTACCGCCGCTGCGTTGGTCCCGGCTGCATCTGCAGTCGTTAATACCCACGAAACCCGCACTGGGCTAGCTTGGTGGGCTATGGCCTAATCTCCCTATATTCTTGCATACAATAGGGAAGGCCCGTGCCCCAGCAGTGAGGTCATTAAATGGCTGAAGATGATGATGACTCTATTTACAGGGCCGTTTGAATGAGTTGCTGTGCGCTGTAAGACTCCAGCGCAGCGCTAGCACGGGAGCACCACTTGAGCGATACCAGCTGGATCCAGGTGAGAAACCAAATAGTAGCACATTTTATTTACTATTTTCTTCGCAAACGACTGCATCATCATCTGCCGCGTCTTCAGTCTGTCTGTATGTTTCCTTTTCCATTCATATCGGCCAGACTTCATCAAACCAGCCATTTGTTTTTTATTCATATCATATAATATCATCAAATAAATATCATCTATCACACCGGAAAGGCGGAAAGGTTAATGATGAATGAATGTATAACTGATGGAAGGGACCATGTTCGAGAGAGATTGACGATGACACATTCCGGTTTGACTTCAGGATAAATAGATGTGTTATGTTTAACACGTCTATTTATTATATTTATCCCTGAAGGTGCAGGCAGAGGTAAATCAACACCCACGATTCGACAATTATTATTATGGCACGTTGAAGGCACGTCTGTTGTGCCATCGCTTTTTTTTCGAGTGTGGCGTTGTGGACACGGGAGCTGTCATTTTGAAATCGATGATAACTCCTTCAAATTACGTTTAAGGGAGATCTACCCAAAACAAAACTATCTTTTCACACGTTATTTTTGTTCAGCGCCACAGCTAGAAGTTTGCGATATTAGACATCGCAACGAATCAGGTACGCAGACAATTTATTGGTCTAATGTCTCCACAGGTGCACAAGAAGACGTGAAACAGTTCCTGACCCTCCAACAGAGAGGCATGGCGCACCTGTTGGACACTGCGCGCAAAGACCTCGCCGCCCTCAACACCATCGCTGATGGGATGTCGCGGCTGGTGCGCGCCTAGAGACATCTCTCGTTCACTTTGACTGTTGTAAGTGATTGTGCATAGTTGAAAATAAAAAAAAACTAAGTCATGACATATGACATGCTTGGCTATAAAGCGTGATTTGATAAAAAAATATTTAGAAAAAAAATGATCAGTACCTTAAAGATTTTTTGAATAACAAACTGTACCTTAGAATAACGGAATTCAATCGCTTGTTAAAACGTGATATAGCTCATTGCTCAATGCAAAAGAGTCTCAAAAAAAATTTCAGTGTTCTAAAGTGACAATAACTGTAGGAATGCAATTTACAGTTGTGTCTCTTGTGTATTTATAAAGTACCCTTTCATTGAAGTAGTCTCATTAAGGGCTTGTTTGGCTTGATCAGTAAACAATCGAGGCAAATATTTTATGATTTATAAAAATTTTGTTTGTCATTCGAGAGTCGCTCATTTTCTGAGTTAATTTTAATTGTACTGTTTGAATAACAGTTGAGCAGCGTGAGTGTGTGAAATATAAAATGTAACTGGCGGTATTCATACTGAATGATAATCTAATACAAATATGAATTACTAGTGGTCGCCCGCGACTTCGCTCGCGTTAATGTCGGTTGTTATATAGCCTATAGCCTTCCTAGATAAATGGACTATCTAACACAATTTTTTTTTTTATTTGAGTTAGTAGTTCCTGAGATTAGCGCGTTTAACCAACCAAACAAACAAACTCTTCAGCTTTATAATATTAGGTATAGATGAAAATTGTGCACTCCAGAAAAGTACGTACCTATTAAATTTGTTCAATCTTTATTGGTATGTTATATTTTGTATTTAGAATCTTGTTTCTATTTGACGAAAAAATCTGTGGGATTGATTTTTGCATCCTGTGACCGAATTTAGAAAATAAAGGCAATTCAATTGAAACCGTGCTTCATACTAATTGTCTGTTGTCAAATTTAATAGTTAAAGACCAATAAATAGCACCATATTTAGTTGACACTTCAAAGATAAACTAATTGAATTAGTCATTTAGGTCAAATAAATGTGCCGTACTCATCTTCAAGCTAAGTTAATTCTAGTGGCATGCTTGAAGATATATGAATCTGTAACCGCTATGGGTGTCCAGATAACTTATATAGTGTTAAAGTTTCGTTTCATATCAAACTATAATTCCATAGAAAATATTATATCACCATAAGAAATAATTATGATGTAATCGTAAAACGTACTTTGCGCATTATGTGTTATTGATGAGTTATGGCGTTTGTTATGTTTGAAGCGAAAATTTACATGGAATGGGTTTTTTTAAAATCGGATATCGGTTTTTGATTTTGTAAACTATTATAATACAGTTATTGTTTCGAACCTAAAAAAAATGTTAATGCCAATTTTCAAATGTTATTAATATGTGCGAATAAATGTATATATTTTTTAAACCGCTGCTTGTTTATTTTGAAATTACCAAAAAGGTAACAACAATATGTAATGTAAACAAGTGTCCCCTAAAGTTTAAGGGACACTTGTTTATATTACATATGCCCAAACCGAAGGCCCAAGAGGAAGTATATCAAATAATAAAGTAAATTATCATGAGAATTTCTCAAATTAAGTGTAAGGACCAACACGTCAAGTGACCAGCACGTCAGGCTAAATTTGATTGTCCTAAGGAACCTCCACACTAAACCTGATATGCTGCTTATGTGTACAAATAGTGTATAGGTAAGTGGAAATTTGCATGACTTTACTTCAGAAAAAGTCAGACTATAAACGCGAGGCATGATACATGATAAATAGGTATTAGTTATTTTTATTATTTTCTCTACACGCTAAAACTGATAAAAATGAAAGTAATGTTCCTTTTTGCAGACATAGTAAGTACTGTGCTATTTCATCTGAATGACAGTAGCTTTTGTGTTAACTGGAGGTAAATGCTGTTATCTAAAATCATCATTGATAAAGATGTGATGAATAGAATGAATAAACAAGTTTAGTGTTTGAATTACTCAAATGTCATTGTTTCTTTTTGGTCTAGATAAGTAAATGATACAAAGTTTCTCCTTAAAAATAATTTAATTGTTACGCTATTTGCTATTAAGTTTTCGTACTTAAGTCCAGTGGCAAGTCTGTTCGTTTGACTAGTTCTTCGAAAGGTTTGCATTCTCTCCTGTGTTTGATGCAGATTAAATTTAAAGGCATGTCTTCTTCAGGTACGTATCTGGGTTCCTGCGGTTTTGTCACTGTGAGATCTTCGTAACTCATTTGCTCATCATAAGTGAAGACTTTTTCACTTATCGTTTGCGGTAATACTGGGTAATTGATACTGCTTGAATAATAATGTCTGTATGCGTGTTCGTACATTTGAGTATATTCCAAATATGACATTTCCGGGGACGTCCCTTTCATTGGGTATAGTGGTTCTAAGGGGTTCACGTACGTGACTCTATCGACTAGAGGGTATGTTATTATAGGATCTCTTAGAGGTAGCACAGGATTGTAAGGCAATGGCGAAATTGTGTTCCTCAGTTGAGGACTGTAATGCATCTGTAAAGGTGAAATGGCTCTTATCACACTGTGCGTAGAATTGTCTTTTCTGGGAGAAGAAACTGGTGCTTCCGGGCTTTGTAATTCGTCAGAGGATTCTCTTCGGATGGTCTCTTCTCGTGTGAAGTGTTTGTTGGTCTTCACGTGCTTTCTTAAACTGGACGGGTCTGTATACCTCTTGTTGCAGCCAGGCACTTTGCAGCAGTATGGCTTGTCTACCGTGTGGGTTCTAGTGTGTTTGAATCGATCACTTGAGTTTGAGTAAGATTTTCCGCAACCCTGTGAACAAAGATGTAAAAATTAAATTTACATACCTATTTCTAACAAATAACGCCGTGAGGTGACGGCAGAGCAGAGTATATACTCCCTCGCGTTTCTTTATTGATTATAATTGTTTATATTTACCTCGTATGGACAAACGTAGGGTTTTTCACCAGAATGCGATCTGAGGTGTATCTTCAAATTTTCTGCTCTTGAAAAGCTTTTATTGCATTGATTGCATGTGTGCGGGCGCTCATTGGTGTGTGTCCTTACGTGAACGAGCATTTTATATCTGCAAAAACAAATAACAAGGTTACATGTTGTTTTCTTTATCAAATATGTATTAGGATGACATTGTAAGTTGGTTGTTTACTGTTGAAAGTGGTTGAGTGATGCATACCGAGCATTGAATCCTCTTTGTGGTCGCCGACAGTTCTTCCAGCCGCAGTAGAAATGTCCGTCGGAGTGTACGAGCGCGTGAGTGCGTGCTACGTGCGCGGAGAGACGCGCTACGCTCGAGAACCTGGACCCGCAAGCCCGCCACTCGCACACGTTTTCACCCTCTTCAAATCTCGCTTCTGTATTCCTTTCAGGCGAGGAGCTCCCTGTAGAATCCTCGTCTTCTGTCTGAAAATCACAAAGAACCTCAATGAGTACCAATATGTATAGCATGGCTTTAATTTAACCGCTTTTCGTAGAGTGTATAGATGTAATTTCTACCTGAGGCGGTAAAGGCGCGACTGGCACGGGTCTCGCTAAATATGGGGCAAAACGCTCCGCAGGCATCCATCGTTGAATTCTGCACCCGTCACTCGCCAGATCGGGCCTCCAATGCGGAAATACTAACATCGTTGACTATTACACTATTGTCACAAAAAAATAGTAACCAGTTGTGGGCAGTGCGCTGTCGCAACCGATAATGACGGCGGGCGCTCGACTCGCTTACTTATAAAACGTCTCAGACTGACAGCGCTGAGTGTTGATAAGCCCGCTGTCCCCCACGAACTATACGTCGGGTTCACAATGTCGTTATCACACGCCTAAAAGGTATTTTGCTAACGGGCTGAGAATATAACATGCTGTGTAATCGTGTTAGATGTTGCAATTGCGAAAATGGCTAATTTCCCGAGCCAATAGGGTACGAATTAGCTTGGCAAGGGACGACGCCTATTAGAGCATGTTTCGCGTTTTGTATGTAGAGCATTATCAGTAGCCGCTTGTCGCGGCTGCCGTCCAGTTATTACCGGTAGGATAGTCTGCGGTTCAATAGGTGACTGATAGGCCCGTCGCTGTGGACCGACCTCTTACTGGTTCGTATTACGGAATGATTGGAGTATTTGAGCATTGATATTGCTACTAAGTTTGACAAACGAATGAGTATTGTTTAAGTAGCAACAGTTTTTTAATCATAATGACAAATTATTACCTTCAAAGACATTATGATTGCTTTTAATAGGAATTTCATGAGATTAGATGAAGCGAAAGAAGTTTGTAAGGATCGTAGCATGTGGAAAAAGTTATCATTGCCTACCCCTGTGGGAGGAAGGCGTGTTTGTATGGGTCTATGTATGATTGCTTGTCATATGTTAAATGTGTAAGAAGATGCCGTTTCATGTAAACATGTGCTTGTGGGTGCAATGTAGCGTTATATCAAGATAATTAATAGAATGTATCAATATTTGATTATGGTTCTGTTCATATAAACAAGGTGAATAATGAAATGTAACACTAATGAACCATAAAATTTGCAAGTCAGTTGACAATAAGCAGTCTGAGGAGGCAAGTCAGATTGTGATCATAAAAATACTGCTTATAAACTAAACCTTACTGCTAGTTGCAGTACTCCAAATGTTTTTATTGCGCTTGCATAATTGGGTTCTAGTTATTGTCTGACTGTTTCCTATCAGGTTGTTATGGTCTGTATATACCTACGGGTCAGGTGCCTTATGCCTATGCCTATATAGAACACTGACAATACTACTATTACTTGGCGACAATCTCTCCAGCGGGTGTCGTAGAAGGTGACTAAGGTTAAAAACCTGTTGAAGCGATGTGGTATAGGCAGCACTGTTCTTTTTGTACCACCTTGCAATTTAACTGCCCGGTAGATGGATACCCGTGCCTACACCTTCGCAATCGTGGTTAAATAGACGTGATTTATGTATGTATGTCCATATAGGACAGAGGTTCCCAAACTTTTTTTTTTAAAATCCTTAGTCGCCTTGTACGACACCCACGGGAGAGATTTGGGGTGGTGGCAATTGTATTCTACTCTGCCGTCACCACACGGCTATATATATACGATAATATATACGGAGACGATGTTGCATTATTTTGCTTTATTCCAAAAATAGACTATCAAGTTATTTGCTTTCCACTACCTTGGGAGGCAGGAATATAATTTTCCATACGTTTTTTGCCCTGTCAAGGATGATATTTGACGGCCGCCTTGGTCGAATGCTCAGATTGCTGGGTATTGGCCAAGAGGTCTCGGGTTCGAATCCTGGTAGGGGCAAACTTTGTGGTGACCACAAATGTTTGTTTCGGAGTCATGGTTGTGTATATGTTTATGTACCTAGTATATTTTCAACATTTATATACATAATTATATTAAAAATATGTCCGTCATCTAGAATCCATAACACATGTGCTTAGGCTACTTACTTTGGGCTAGATGATAGCTAGATATTTGTAAAAAAATATTTATTATTATTTAATATTTATATTATACATTTTATTATACCTTAGGGCATTCTGACGCTTATCCCCGTCACACCCTTTCTAGAAATACTATAATATTTTCCCTTAAAACAAAATTTTGTTTTTGGGGAACATTAAGGTTAATTCCTTTAATGCTGTTATAATATAATCATACGAGCATTAGAGGAATTTATCTTAATTATCATGTAAGAAGTGACCTACATCTTACGTGACAATTAAGATTAGCTTTAAACGACATTTTAAGAATGAAATCAGGTTCTGTCACGCTTCTACCGATGAATGAAAATGTACTTATTAAGAATATTTCTTAAAGTTATTGGATAAAAAACACTGATAATGGTAAGTCTAAAAATTACAACAGGTTTTTTTACATTTTTGTTTTTGTTGTCATTGCTTAAGATTACGAGTATTATAACAAATCGCACTCTCCGTCCCACAATGTCATAATAGGAGAAATTAAAAAAAACAACTGAATATGTTATTTTGTCAGAAAAATAATAACAAAAGGCTACTGAGCAAACAGCTAGCCTAATTTCGTTTCGAAGTTGCACATAGTCATCATTCGGCTGACGCGTGGCTCTTATATAGGTGCTTACACTACAGACAGAATTGTCCGGTAGACGCTACGTCATCCCATTACATATTAAGTACTGGAATCCCTTAACGCGATAAGATACCACGATAAAAGGTATTGCGCAGCAAAATGAAAAATCATCATGAAATACTGACACAATACAACAACAACACAATGTCAATAACAATACAATGTAATGAATCAGTCCAGACAATATAAATGATTTTATTTATCCGTGTGATGACATAACAGAAAACAATTTTGTCACCACTCATAATATAGTATACCACCTAGCAATATACTGCAAATTTACGTGCCCGATAGATGTCAATAAGCTAGCTACTTATTACATGGTACCTACATAACACGATGTGCGAACCGAGGTCTTAATTCATCTTTGCCTACCCGTGTGAGTATCTGTGTTTCATCTAATGCCTTGTGGTGACGGCAGAGCAGAATAAAATTTGTCACTACCCCCATCTCTTTCGCGTATGTCGTACAAGACGACTAAAGAGCCTGTCCAGATCTGGCGATTTACGCGCGAATTCTCCAGCATTTTCATGTACAACGCTGCTAGTATGCTACACTATTTTGGCAATGACGCTAAATAGCGAGCAGTGCATAACGAATCGTGTCTCACTCGCGCGTACTTCTGGACACGGTCTAAGGGTATGAGTAATGAGCATCATGCTACCTAGCAATGTACTGCGAACTCTATGCCCGATAGATAGCATAGCAATAGGCGCCACATATTACATGCGACCTAACCCGATTTCCGAATCGTGGGTGTTAATTTCACGTTTGCCTACCCCTTCGGGATAGAGGCGTGATTTATGTGTATACGTATGTAGGAACATTTTCCACTTCAACACCTTTACAGTTTACATACACAGTAGAATAAATAAAAACATACAATTTTCATTGTAGGTTTTTCTAACATTTTATAATGTTAAACAAATCCAATGAGACTTGTCTTAGTATGTAGAATATGGAAATCTGCCATAATTAAAATAGTAGTCACCTACATCCGACAAATCGTCGTATCAATACCAATACGTCAACCCGTGCTTATATGAAGCCAGAACAACGCTTATCAGTGTACAGCTAGCTCTGTGTGTTTGTTGCGTGTATGTTACAGTAAAACTCTTAGCCGGTCCAAGCAACTTTTGACTTATTTTTATTAGCCAGTCAAAACCGGTTTAGCCGGTAGATTTCAAGCTGTTGTTGTTGTTTCACGAAGGCATTTAATTAAATTAGGCTTCATTCTATTTTTTGTTTTGTTTTTTGTCCGTGTGGAAGGAAAGCCTTTACGCACCATACCAGCCGCTAGCTAGGCGACTGGCGTATGTGGGACTCGCCTGACGCATGCCTGTGTCGGGAACACCCATTAAACCACTCCGGTATTCCACCAAGCCCTTTAAGTGGGGAGAGTCTGGGATCTGCCGAGGCAATTCACCAGTCTCAAGGCATCACACTAACCTAACCTAACTGACGGGACTGGTGGGTATTAACGACAGCAAATGCAGGCAGGACTACGGTCATAACGTGCCTTCTAAGTACTTCTAAGTACGGAGGAACTTGAAATAATAAATACATTTGCTATATCCGTCGGTTGGGTTATTAATTTTGGTCCGGGTGTCAAGGTGCTTATATCTATCTCACCCAACAATCGTAAAATACTTGCAATAGTCATCCAGTAAAATGTGAGTAAAGTCGTTTCGTAGTCGCGCGTATAGGTCGCAAGTCTAACCTAACCTGCGACACCCTAACGCCAATTTTGCCTGAAAGCAGTCGAAAGTGGTTTTGACCGGTAAAAGTTTTGACTGTAACATTCTACGAAATCATGGCGAGCGCGACACACTGCGCGCGCGCATACGTGCGTCGCTTGCGCGGCCCCCTGCGGCCGCAGTCGGCGCCGGTTCGAAGCGGTTCCCTTATCACAGCTGTTGTTGTCTCAGTCGGTCCGTGCTATCAACAATTAAGTTAATGATGTCGCGAATAGAATTATGTGACACGTTTCTTAAGTCGGCATGATGATGAATTTACTTTGTAAGGTAATCGTAATAAAGTTAACAGCTGGCTCTACATACAAATTATAGAGGTGCTACTTATTACCTACCTAATTAGTGCCATTAATAATAATTTTAACAATCTGTGTCTGTTTTGGTTTAAAATCAAGTTTCATTCGGTTATGTTCAAATATATTATAATTTTTAAAGTAGGAATCATTAGATACAGTTAATTTTGATAACTACGCATGGTTTATTCAATGCAGGCGCTATGCTTGTGTTAAAATCAATAATTTCCGCAACATAATTTAATGTTGATATATTTAAATAGTATTTCGGGGTACCTACTGAAGTATAGACGGTTACAGCTCGACACATAAGCAATTAGCCGTAACTATCTGCGAGCCGATAAAGCGTGTCTTCGTAGGTACTACATCTGAAACACCTTTATTAAGTTTTTTAGTCTCAATTCTTATAAATTCCGTTAGTATAGGGATAGCTTTTTCTGATATCAATCTAAGTTACAACGTTTACCAAATTATCATTTCAGCGAATGTGCAGTCAACACAACGTCAGACTATACAAACTTATTTACTATAAATATCTGCAATCGATTGTTAACATCAACTTGTTTAACGTATAGGGGCGAGCCTATTGCCATCTTTCGGAGACGTAAGTCACAGTATATTGCTTTAACAGGATTACAGGAACGATGCTGCCCATTACTCATCACTGTCTTCAGTGTTACCAGCCGGACCTTGCCAAAAGTCACCACCTTCTCCTTCCCTGTTCCCTGTCTATCTGGGGTCGCGGTCGGCGCAGTATGTTTCCTCTTTTATTTATATCGGGCAGACGTCATAAAGCCACCCACTCCCTTTTGATTAATATCATCCATCACACCGGAAAGGTGCTAGTTGTGAATGAATGTATAGAAAAGAGACAGAACGGACCATGTCGAGAGACCAATGAACGGAGGGCTAGTAATTTGAATGACAACATTCCAATCCATACCTATGTTTTACAGCCTTAGTCACCGCTTGTACATACGACACCTGTGGGAGAGATTGGTGGTGGTGACAATTGTATTCTGCTCCGACGTTACCACTCAGCCTTATTATTCGAAGTTTTTTAAATAAACATGTTGTTTAATTTGCTGTCTACAAATACAGTCCCATTCGTCTGCTTGTTATCGAGGAGACCAAAAGGGCCATGGAATGGGTCAGACAAGTCGGTTATAACTGGTTTCTAGACACTAGCTATCTCGACATCCCTGTTTCAAAGCAACATGCATATACATTGCAAATTTTGTAACGTAATTTCATCATGTCTAGACAGTTGATAAGCCACTGCAGATGGAATATGATATTTCGATCGTAATCGAAATCATTTTTGTTGTTTCCAAATTAATTATTTGCGGTCGGTGCATGGTTTATATAATATTTATTCTGTCACACCTATTATCATCCTCGTGCCCTTATCCTTTTTCATTTATTGACAAATGTCGAGACGGCAAGGCTAGTGTACTTTAGTTATTTCCATAGTGTTATGTCATATGGCATGTTGTTATGGGGCTCAGCGTCCGATATTAATGATATATTTGTAATACAGAAAAGGGCAATACGTGCCATATACACACTATGAATAAACCATATTTTCATTTTCATTTTTCATTTTCATTTGGGGTCTACTCCAGTATGTTATTTTTCTTCCATTTACTCCTACTAGCTCGATACCTTTCGAAACATTTGTGACCTCTTTTTTTTGTAATATTCCTATATTATACGTAATTATTGTAAATTAAATATTTGTCCGTCATCTAGAATCCTTCATACTAGTGCTTATACTGTTCTGTTCACACTAATGATAGGTGTGAGAGAAGTTTGTAGAATAGCACCATTAACAGAGAACATGGATTGAACATTTTATGAGTAGAGATGAAACGAAATGCATGTGACTAGACGACTGATGAACATAAAGGTAAGTATGAATGTTAAGGGAGGAATAGGAAAGACGGATGGATGGATTGTGTGAGGAATGACATGGATGTGTAAATGTGTACTGCATTGAAAAAAAAACATACGAAATCAGTAACCTCCTCCGTCTTTTCGTCGGTTTAAAACAGGTTTTTTAAATTGTTTTTTATTTTATTTCCTACCTAACTCTTAAAATCCAGTAACCGAGAAATAGGTGAAACTTAAGGTTAATAGACAATAAGCGTATCAAACTTTACGACTTTTTGTATACATTTTGGCACTCAAGAATTTCAGACGTTCCTTGAAATTCTCAACACATAATCTAGAACTCAGTGGTAGAATCAAAGTAATTCTAAATTCTATAAATAAATGAATATAATAAGGCAGATCATGATTTCATGATGATTAAAACCCGAATAACGTTTTTTGCAAAATATGTACCTTTGCAAAATGAATACAAGTTCCAACGAAACTAAAAGTATAGTTGGACCGCAGTCAGGAAAGGCTCGTGCCTCGTATATTTTCCCTTTTCGCTGAGTAACCTTACAGCTTACTTTGATTTGATTATCTACTTTACATGTTGCCCTAGCGCAGGTACTTAGTAGGTAGAACCAATACCTATATCTGCTTATCGCAGTGAGTAATGGATATAGGTAACAATAAAATCATAGCTGTAGGAGATTTCAATACTTTAATGACACGCAAAGGATCCGTCTGGCGATAGTGCGAAAAGTTCGATAAGATTTTGCACGATGTCGGCTATGACGACAGATTATCTATTACCCATAGGTACGTGAGTGCCTTCCTAATCGTGGCACGCGACCATGCATCGCCACTACGTGGATGCGTGATTCTGGGTTAGTGAGCAACGAAAAAACTAGTGGTCGCCCGCGACTTCGCTCGCGTTAATGTCGGTTGTTATATAGCCTTCCTCAATGAATGGACTATCCAACACAAAAACCGTTTTCAATTTGAATAAGTAGGTTCTGAGATTAGCGCGTTCAAACAACCAGCAAACAAACTCTTCAGCTTTATAATATTTGTATAGATAAATAGGTACGTACATAAATGACGCCTTTTTATTCCCGAAGGAGTAGGCTGAGCAGCCAATGTGTTAGGTCCCCATGTAATAGGAGGCGAACCAATTACTAGGTGATGATATAAGAGGAACGCTGGTGCCCATTACTCATGACTGTCTTCACCCTAAGTCGTCTTATACGACACCCGCGGGAGAGATGAGGGGTGGTGACAATTGTATCCTACAAATTCCAACAGATCCCTAGTCATTTATTACCGATTAATATTTTAAAATTATACTGAGCTGATGAATTACTTTTTATTTTGCTAAAAATCGGTTTCGTAAAGTTAACCTTAAAAATGCCTTAACAACTCAAAGTAAGTTATCCGTAAATATTTATTTACGTAATTTATTATATTACCTAGTTTTTTTTTAAGATTTTTGGGGTAACATAATAAAGTTAAGTTATATATATATATTTTTATTATATACTCTCCTATACTCCAGCCATTTTATATAGGAAAAAGTTGTAAACAATTCTGATATGCTTCTTTATCTAATGAAATGCATTTTAAAATAATAAAAATGCATCATTAGCTGTATTGAACTAATAGGTTCAATTTTTGAATAGGAAACACTCAAGATTATTTATATTTTTTCTCTCTCTATAATGATTGGATTATAGTGTTTCATGCGTCATGTACATTTTTTCATGTAAGATTTAATTTTGTTAGCGCGAATTAGGAATAAATCGCCGCAATGTTAATTTATAGGGAAACGTCCTACGTCATTTAACTAAAAATAGTTTAATTTGATAACACTCACCGTAACCATGCTTTGCTGTGTTCCGCTTTGTAAGTAGGTAATTAATTACTATAATGTTTCAAAAAAGAGGGAACTAGCCCGTCAGCGGCTACTCTGACGGCTGTAGACGACGGTGACTGCGGCTTTCCCGCCAAAAGGTCGTCACGGGATCGACCACACGCGAACTATGCTAAAATAAAAACTCGAAAATAGCCACTAATATTGTAGCGAGTACGCGCTGCGGGATCGGAGGTGTTCAAAATACATCAAGTAGCATCGCTCGCTCCCGGTAAAATAACCTTTATATTTTACCGCTAAATTGTGCCCGCTACTTTCCCTGCGTGGAGTTTAGAATCGGGTCTGGATAGGCCAAAAAGCATTAGAATTTGTAACTATTTTGATTTTAATTTGAACATTATTACAAATGTATAAAAAATTAGTATTTACAAAGAGTATTAGAAGGTTAGAAAAAGTTCGAAAAATTATAGTCGTTAGTTAGTTATATAGTTTATTAGTTATAGTACTAACGGAGAGGAAACGGTTTCTATTCCCGCATCAAAAGTATAATTTTAATTTTTCAAACTTTTTCTAACCACAATATTCTTTGTAGGTATTAGAATGTGTGTCATACTTTTTGATATAATTATGCATACACATACATACATAAATCACGCCTATATCCTCGAAGGGGTAGACAGAGGTGAACTAGCACCCACGCTTCGCCAATTATGTCAGTTCCCATGTAATAGGTGGCGATTTGGCCCATTTGCATTTATCGGGCTCAAAAGCAGAGGCAGAGTTGAATACAATTGTCAACACCCCAAATCTCTCCCGTGGGTGTCGTACAAGGCGACTAAGGATAAATCAGTGATGAGGAATGGGCAGCAGCGTTCCTCTCACACCACCTAGCAATGTACTGCGACTTTTGTGCCCGATAAATGGCAATAGGCTCGCCACCTATTACATGGGACGTAACATAATTGGCGAATCGTGAGTGCTAGTTCACCTCTGCCTACCCCTTCGGGGATATAGGCGTGATTGTATGTATGTATCATTATGACTTTCTGAAATACTTGTTAGGTTTGTGGTGATATGGATGGATTGATTGATTGCAATGAAAACGGGTCACTAAAAGAACATTATCTACCAAAATATTGGAGACTCATTAAAATTAAATACACGAATCATCCAAATTAGTCCCCGAAAGGGTACTTAGGTGGAGGTGTACTAGCACCTACATTCCAGCAACTAAGTATGTTAGATCCTATAGTAACAAGGCACAACAGAATCCCTGTCTCTATCGCGGGTGTGCAAGGTGACTAAGGATAGGTAAAGCCAGCGATGAGTAATGAGTGGGCAGCAGCATTCCTCTTTTGCAAAAGCGTACTGCGATGTATAATAAAGTCAAAGTCAAAGTCAAAATTCATTTATTCATATCTGGGGGCCTACCGCCTAACTCGATTGCTGATGATAGCTATATTGCAATGCACTGCAATGCACTATAGCAGCCATCCTGAATTTTTACGCGGTACGGATTTTGTGCCAAATTCATACAAAATCATTCGGTGATCATTCGTTCAAAGCTATCGCTAATAGTTTAGGTACATTTGGTGCGAAATGACAGCATGACGTCATAAACTATAGCTTTTGCTTTAGCAATCGAGTTAGGCGGTAGGCCCCCTGGTATGATTACAATATACTTATGAATCGTCAAGACGCTAGATACCGAAAACCCGTGTGTCCAAGAAAAAATAGGGGAGTGCGCAGCATGCCTCAGTCTGTAATGATAGGTCTCCCAAACCCGCCCACGCCCCGATCCGCAACGAAGCGCCGACCCTGCCGCGCTCAATACCAAGATGATACTAAACGCATCAGGGCCCAACGCTCCGCCAGCAGAACGGCACGCAAGTAGGCTGTAGAGAAACCCACCATTGTCAACGAGTTATGACATTGCAGGTACATTGTAAATTATGCACCAAATACAATCCCACAACTCGCCAATCACATAAACCGAAACATGCCGCGCACTACCAATCAACCCCCCAACCTACCTATACGGACACACAAGTTTTCAATATCTAGCGAAATATAATATAAATTTTAATACAAAAAAGCGAAATCGCAGTATACTGCTATCAATGTATGCGCCCGTTAGATGGCAATAGTCTCGCCCTTAATTGCACGGGGCGTGGGTGTTAACTAACCCTTAAGGGAGAACGGGGAGAAATGTTTGGTTCCTCCAGGCGACTAAGGTTTTTTTATAAGCGTGTGGGAACATTCGTGGGTTCATTCGTAGCCTACTACAGTCTGTTCCAAATACAAAATCCTTAGACATAGCACCCTACTTATAGTTGTTAGATTGTGCAACAGAGCTTAATATTTACTCTCACAGAGATATATAACTATCAAGGAATGTATTAAAAAGAAATTTGTAAATGTTGAAATAAAAATTAAAATGTGAAGCTATTGAATGTGAATTATTCTTTGCTCACAGCATAGAAAAGATAAGAAATATCGCTCAATTAATACATAACATATAATACAGCCTAACTCAAAAAACACTTCCAAGACATTGTGTATTCAAAATTTATATAGCATTAAAACTTATTTATGACAGAAAAGCGTTTTCGATTGTATATATTATTATATACGTAAATCGCGCCTATTTATCCTTGACGGGGTAGGTAGGTAGAGCTAAATTAACACCGATTTGTTTGTATGATTGGATTTGTGATGATTAGACCGCGCTGAGTACCGCACCGCCAGACCGGGATTGAGTACAGGGGGGCGAAGGGGAGCCCCGCCGCTTTGACGACGGCACAGACCACCGAGTCCCGGCTATGAGCTATTGCTTGATTCCCGCAGCCTGCCACCAGGCGGATGACCCGGATGATAATGATGATGATGATGACCGATTTGTTTTGTATTCAAGATGCGATATAATAAATAATAAATAAATAAATATGGTCAGGTGTGACAAGATGCGATATACATACATATTGTGTGAATGAGTGTGATACCTGCAAAAGTACCTACATACAGTCATGTCATGCTACCACAATCTTCATCTCCCTGCCTTGTTACCTATCTGGGATCGGCGTAGTATGTTTCCTCTTCCATTCATATCAGTTAGACGTCATTAAGCCATCCACTCCCTTTTGATTCAAGATCATCCATCCCACCGTAAAGGTGCTAGTGATGAATGAATGTATAGAAAAGAGACGGAATGGACCATGTTTAGAGACCGATGAATGGAGAGAATGACAACATTCCAACCCATACTGCTCAAAGTTTTGGCTTAGGTTTTAGAGCCGGCCAACACCAACCCTCTTTGGTCATGCTACCACAATAATTATGTTAATTTTTCTAAATCGATTTCGCGCTCTATCATAGACAAGTTAATGCTGACAATCGGAAAAAATATTTGACAGTTTTGTTTAAGCTGACATGCTGTTGACTGTACCAATCTATTTAATGTGGTGTCGAGAATAAAAGGGAAAGATAGGTGTACACTACCCACTTCAAAGCAAGGTAGAGCGATGATCGTTCGCGAGATGATTGACCAGGATATCAGTTATTACGTATAATATACTTAATAGTTATAATTACCATACAACGAATTCAGTAAGTTAATTGGTTCTTAAAGAGTTGAATTGTAAATCGGCCAAGGAATTACCGACCGCTTCTTCACACAACACTGTGTTTTATAAAGACACAATCGTAGATTATATACCAAAGGCAAGTTATTGTACACCCGAACCGAAGGCGAGGGCGATAAATATGCGGTCTGAGGCTTTCTTTTTTATCGCCCGAGGTAAGATCATAGTTTTATGTCTCACCCCCTGACCAGGAAGTGGGATTTTGCCATTGGCGTAGCGGGCGGAAAAGTCCACTTTAGAGTCAGGTGTGACAAGTAATTAAAAACACATTTTTCAATCAGCACGCTTTATTTTCTCACAAAATTGTACAAGACACAAACTTTCATAAGTGGACAACGACTTGAAGATGTCAATACTACAAAAAAAGGTAGTTCTGTGGAACTACTTAAGTACAATATTAATGTCCAGTGGCTTACATAGATATTTTCGATTAACATAATAAACTGGCAAAAATCATTCAAAATTACAAATATATATATTTTTGCAATTTTTTTTATAATCACACTTATTTAGGGTTGAAAAATCTAATGAAAGAAATAAAAATACTTGGGGTTCAAATACAGTAGGTAATGTTAGTCCACAAAACAATATTATTTTCACTACCCTGCATGTTACCTTAAATTGATGACTTTCTAAATCGATTTCTCTAATGATTTTATCGTTGAAATGTTTCGATATTGTGGCGAAGAGATTTTGGCATTTATCTTAATATGTGTTGCTAACTAATTGTGGTTACCAAAAAAAGATAAATTCTTAAAAAAATACTGAATCTTTCACGTCATAAGTAACTACAGATTGAATGGTAGGGCTGAAGAACGTAAAGCTTTGGTCAACGAAAAACATTCCTTAAGATATCTCTAGACAGAAAACGTATACTATGTGGTAATGTGGATCTACTGTGGAATACTGTCATATATAATTAACAGGACATATAAGCATTTACCTAATTAAGTAACCTACAATCGTAATTTCGATGTCGAACACAATAACAAACACTTAACTACTACGGTACTAAATTGAGCTATAAAAAACTAACACGATTTACTTCATATAAATAATAAGTAGTCGTGAAGAGGCAGCAAAATAAATAGAAATGTAAATAAGAGAAAGGGCCGCGTCGTAGGCAAGGCCGCCACAGTGTTGCGTTTTTTGTTCAGAATTTATTTTTACGTATTTAGCAATATTTTTGATACTAGATGCTAAATAACTAAATTTGTATAAATCAAACTAAAATATATAGTATTCATTCATTTTAATGATAAATTTAAAAGTATATTGAAATAACTGGTGGTTTTTATTAGACAAATAGAAATACTGTATTATGAGTATGCACTTGTAAATATTTATGAATATAAACGACACTTCTTTCAACGTACTGATGATAATTTCGTAATCGCTCTTAAGTAATTTAAAGGTTATTTGCCTACTTAACTAATTTATAATATCTTAGTGTCACATGCGACGACAATGTCTAAGAAGAAGCACCGTGCAGAAGCAAGAACAAAGTACATATTGGTCGCAGGCAGCTTAGAGGACAAAGGTAATATTCACTCCGCTAATTGCTATCTTACGAATTAATATTTAAGGTCTAATTTTGAAATCTATGTATTACTACAGATATCCATAACAAGCCAGTCTTTTCTTTGTAAATTATTTTTATTTTGAAGATAAAAGGTCGCGAATAAATGTATAAAAAAAGCCTTATAAATAACGTTACTTGTATAGCCCCAAACGCAGTGTCAAAATGCAAAAAAAACTACAAAGGAATGGTTCGTATCGAGTCTTTCTTACTTATCGCAAAATTTGATATGTAGGCAAGAAATGATTTAGTGCACCTTTTTATGGAAGAATGACACTAATTTGTGCTCAATTTCACGTCACATTACGAATACTTAATCATAACATCACGAAATCGCAACAAAAAGAAATGAATTAGTACAGTATAATTTATTTTACACATTCAATTAGCTAATTTGAAAAGTAGAAAGAAATACGAACATTTTATTTAAGTTTTATGCATTCCGGTTATCAAGGAATTATGGTGTAAATATGTAATTATTTTCTATAAAAAATTTACTAATAAAATATTATTAAGGTGCAAATTATGATTTATTTTAAGTAGACCATGAAGGTAAGTACATTTAAAAATAAGCACAAATAATTTAAGTGGGATTCAATATTTAAGTTCTCTTTACCAAACAAGTTCTATACAGAATGAAAACATTACAAAAATATTTTAATAGTTTCCATCATGTTTCTAGGTAAAACACTGAAATATGATTGTTTGGACATACACTGGAAAGCAAATAAACCGGATCACCCGCAGTCTGGGAAATCTAATTTATTACACTCAAAAAGCACTAAACTTACATCTGTCCAAGTTATACCCACAAAAAGAATACTTATTTATACGCTATAAGTTTAATTTCAAGTGCCATCAAAGCACACTGTAATCGAACAACAAACACAATTCTAACGATTCGCTGTCTTTAGAAAAAAGTTAGCGCTCAGCCTTGTTTTCGCCTACAATGAGTAATGAAAACAATTAAAGGCCCGATGTATTTTTGGGGTGAATGACGGATACCTACAATAGCTCCGGGAGCAGATATACTAAGTATAGTACATTTTATGGTAATCTAATTAGACTTCCCAGATAGCGAAAGACCCGTTTATTTTAGGGTCCAATTTAGGCGAAAAAATATATGTTTTGTAATATCCGACTCAATAAGTTCCCATATTACGGTGCAGTATGTGAACGCGCTAGTGGCGTCTTATGCGCGGCGCGTTTCCCGTCGCCGCTGCGTGCTAGTCACGCGTACGTCTCGCGGAATCTCTTCTGGAGATGATGGGCAGCGTTCATAATGCGGTTGTGCAGAGTGATGTGGGTATGGGTGACGAAAGTAGTAGGGGTAGGGGTGGGGGCGGCGCGCGGTGGCAGAGTGGGCAACTGCGCGTTCTTGTCTGGTTGGCAGAAGAACGCAACGCAGTGGCGGCCGCGAGCGCGTGCGTACGCGCCGGGCGGTACAACCACACGGTGCATCTGGAATTATTACGAAAAGTCAACTGTTAGGCACAGTTATATTATTATTCAAAGGCTTGTATTTAAAAGCCAAATCTCTCCCGTGGGTGTCGTAAACAAGGCAAGGTGACTAAGGCAACAAGGCGACTAAGGATAAATCAGCGATGAGGAATGGGCAGCAGCGTTCCTCTTGTATCACCTAACAATAATACTGCGACTTTTGTGCCCGATACATATCAATAGGCTCGCCACCTATTACATGGGACCTAACATAATTGGCGGCACGTGGGTGCTAGTTTACCTCTACCTACAGGCGTGATTTATATATGTATGTAGTATTTAAATGAACACCAGACAACCCTAACCTACCCTACAAAAAAGGATAAATGCTTACCAAAAAAGGATAACTGACCAAAGTTTGTCCATATCCATTTTGGTGAGCATTTTAAAATTTTTTTGGTAGGCACTTTAAATAAACCCTTAAATAAATGAATATAAATACCAAAGAAAAGTACCTACATTTGATCCGTCAAAGGACAAAAATATTATTTTATTATTTTAATTGTCTAATAAAAGTAATAGTTTAGATAAATTTATTTACCTAACAATTTAAATTAAATGTCACCCTTCATACATCAAAGGAAGGAAGAAGGATAACATGAGAGTATATTTTTAACAAACAAATATCTATCTAGAGATTTAAGGCCCCACGGAAAAAAATATGTGTATCGAAGTGGCGGCGCTTTAGCACGAAGTTGATTGAGATAGCTGTATTGTGCCGCACGGTCTCGAAAGCGAGACAGAGCGCAGCGTACCCTGCTCAATAAATTTGACGTAAGCGCCAAATCAAACTTCAATTAACTGTGACTAGATTAACAGTTTTTATTCAAATAATCGCCGAGCAATCCCTAGGAAATTATATACACTTTACATTGATACAAGTCTCAACTTTCAATGCATAGCCGTTTAACTGTAATATTGAAAAATTTTAATAATCAGAGGTTACTTTGAATTTTTTTTCCTATCGAGGAAATTTTTTTGAATCGCGTAACGGACTGTTCCACGCCCTTTCATATATGCCCAATTTACACAATTCTGAGTATCAAATACCTGCTTATACGAGATAAATGCATTTGAAAAACCCTTATTTTTTTCCGTAGGGCCTTAAGCTGCGAATGTGGGTATACTAATGATGACTCTACAATACTATACACAATGATGATATGGGTTAATTGTTTTATTAGACTTCCTCTATAACGGCAGTTTAATATTTTTTATTCATAAATACTGACCAATGCTGGAAGAAGGTTCGTAGTCCAAGCGGCAAGTAATTCTCCCGGTTGCACGAGAATAGATCCAGGCAAATGGCCCACGGTTTGCCATTTCTCACTGCCCTTTAACTTCACCTGAAACAAGGATAGCAAGAGTTTCAATCAATATTCTCTAACCAACATTAATACCAACGGTATATTGAAGGTTTTAATTTATCTGCCCGTATTACGTCTGACGTGGGCCCGGTCGCACCAGGACAATAATTTTTCGCAATTTTTCTAACTTTTTTTTCTTTGTAATATTTATTTTTTACTATGAAAACCCTTAGTTCAAGGTTTTCATCCCAATCACTCCCTCCGTGTATCGGTCTCGAGATGGTCCTTTGGTTGGACGTGGTACATTCATTCATCACTAGCACCTTTCCGGTGAGATGGATGATATGAATAAAAAGAGAGTTGATGACGTCTGACCGATATTAATAGAACTAAGGGTTAAAACAGTGATGAGGAATTGGCAGCAGCGTTCCTCTTACCACCTAGCAACAAACTGCGATTTACGTGCCCGATAAACGACAATAAGCTCGCCACCTATTACATGGGACCTAACATAATTGGCGAAACGAGGGTGTTATTTCACCTCTGCCTACTCCTTCGGGGATATAGGCGTGATTTATGTCTGTATGTATGAAACAATGTGCGTCGACACCAGACAAACTGGGAACAGGGGCCTTACCACCAACTCCAAAAGCGACTCAATTCTCATTGTTAAAGTGAGACATCGCTATAAGCCTAGTAGAGCGGCGGCGTCCCGTTTGGTCACTCGCGTTTGGATCGCACTAATACTTCATGATACGGCTAAGTCGAAATTAGGGCGAGTATTTCCGAGCAGTGTAGGCATCGCCGGTGTAACCCCTCCCTGCGCGCGCGCTGGGACAGCCGCCGCGCACTCGGGGAAAGCCAAATAGCTGTCTTTGCGCCATAGTGCAGTCGACCCAGTATGAATTTTAATCTAATACCTCTAATACGGATAAAATTAAATGCGTCATATTCAATTCATGTTTAATAATATCTGGTAAGATTACAATATACTTATGAATCGTCAATACGCTAGATATGGAGAACAGGGTAGGAAGAAGAAGTGAACGTACCTCAAGCCCGCCTTCCGAGTCCTGCGTCAACAGAGTGAAGGTGCCATAGTCCGCGTGGGCGCCGCACCGCGTGTAGTGCACCTCGTCGGGCCGGCAGCACGGGCCGTCGTCCTCGGGCGGCACCGGCGGGTAGTACAGGATGCGCATGGTGGACGGGTTGCCGCCCTCGCTCTGCAGCATGCCCGAGTGGCACTCGAGCAGCGTGGACGGGGGCAGGCCTGCGATTGCAATCAACTAGTACAATGTTCTTGAGCACATCTGCCCGCCTAGCATGACCAACGGAACACTATAATATGATATAGCCATTTATCACGTTGAACTGTCAAAAATCTATGGAGTTTTGACAGTTCAAAACGATTAATGGCTAAATCGTATCGTATATCGGTGGTCATGCTAGCCGGGCAGGGCGGAAAAATGATTAAGTAAGGTAATCTAACCCAGGAGTAATCTAACCAAAGCGAGGAACTCGCTAGCGCAGTGGCCAAGCGCTTTATGCGCGTGGCCTGCGATCGTGTATACTAAGCAATGTCGATAAGGCCGAAATTTTGTTGTGTGATCAAAAATTTATTATCTCGAGTTCCTCCGTGCTTCGGA
This sequence comes from Cataclysta lemnata, assembly GCA_963931975.1. Classification (NCBI taxonomy): domain Eukaryota; kingdom Metazoa; phylum Arthropoda; class Insecta; order Lepidoptera; family Crambidae; genus Cataclysta; species Cataclysta lemnata. The sequence continues at coordinate 5,824,504 of OZ008342.1, forward strand.
AGACACGTTAAGCCGTTGGTCCCGGATGCATCTGCAGTCTGTAATACTCACCAACCCGCACTAGGCCAGGGTGGTGGGTTATGGCCCAATCTCCCTATATTCTTTCATCTATAGGGAAGGCCCGCGCCCCAGCAGGGGGGATATCAAAAGGACTGGTGAAGAAGAAGAAGAATCTAACCCAAAGCATACGCCAACGCCTGCAGCAAGACTCGGGAGAGGTTGGTGAGGTCATGGGCGAGAGGTGCGGCGTGATTGGTGAATTGAGGCACTTCCTCCTCCGCGGGCATCGTCGATGGAGACAGCGTAGTGATGTTGAATGAGTGCCGGAGCTCCTGGAAGATAGAAATGTGAACCTTCGTTAGTCTGTAAGTATGATTTTAAAATACCATGTTGAGATGAGGATTGGCATTAGTATGATAGAAGAACATCATCTATTATTAATATAATGGAGGCTTGCATAAGCTAAGGGAACATTAATATGTTCCCTTAGCTTATGCAAGCCTCCACTGTGAATGCAATTATTAAATATGTAGTAGCATAAACACTTGTTATGGATACCAGATGACGGATAAAATTTAATATATCTACATAACAGTTGAGTCCAATTCTTCTTGTAGGCTCGTGTTAACCAACACGTAAAACAAGCGTTTAAAGGATAACCGTCAGTTTTTGATAGTTCTTCCATACGATACAATGTCAAAAACCGAAGGTTACATCATAATCGCCTGTTTGAGTGTTGGTGAACTCCCAGCCATATAGTATACATAAACATATACCATGATTCGATGCCTGTGTTCATCACAAACTTGCCCCTACCAGAGTTCGAACCCGGGATCTCTTGGCTGATAGCCAGCGATCTGACTATGTGACCAAACCGGCTAGATGATAGGTATGAATGTAATAAATATTTATTTATTAGTATACTAGCTGACCCGGCTTATGTTGTTATTATGCCGTGTAAATTATCCCGTAGCCATGGTTACGATTTGGTTGCCCCGTGGTTACGTCAAATATTTGACAGGAAAGCAGTATATGTATATGGGAAAATGAAATTGTTGTTTTTACTATTTCCCTCGCGATTTTTCCATATTTTCTCACCTTCCTGCTTTGCCTGGCTCAAGACAATCATTTCAAAACCAAAATCAGCTAAATCTGCCCAGCCGTTCTCGAGTTTTAGCGAGACAAACGCACAGCAATCCATTTTTATATAATATATAGAAGATTATTTGACTTTTGTGTCCGATAAATGGCAACAGGCGCGCCACCACATGTGACCTAACATAATTGGTAAAACGTGGGTGCTAGTTCACCTCTGCCCACCCCTCGGGGATATAGGAGTGATTCATGTATTTCATGTATGTATGTAAAGTAAGTATGTATGTTACCTTCATGGTGGTGTCAAACTGCTCCATACCGGGGCGGACGTAGCCGTGGTTGCTGACCGGATTCCTCAAGTACTGCTCACGGCATCCCTCGGGTAACGCGCAGAAGTTGTCCAAATCGGCGTAAACCGTTTTCAACTGAAAGGTGGAAACGTCATCATCATCAACTGCCCCTTAATAATGAATTCATCACTAGCACTGCTGGGGCACCGGCATACCCAAAAAGGGTTGGTGTCAGCCAGACAGCCGGCTGTAAAACCTATGCCAAAACCTTGAGCAGTATGGATTGACATGTTGTCATCCCAATCACTCTCTCCGTTCATCGATGTCTCGACATGGTACTTTCCGTCTCTTTTCTATACATTCATTCATCACAAGCACCTTTACGGTGCGATGGATGGCTTGATGACGTCAGACCGATATGAATGGAAGAGGAAACATACTGCCCCCAGATAGACTGGGAACAGGGCAGGGAGAAGAAAACTGCCGGGGCATAGGCCTTCCCTATGTAAAGACGAGTATAGGAAGAAAAGGCCCTAACCCACCAAGCGGGCCCAGTGAGGATTGGTGGGTAGGTAGTAAACGCATGTTATTAAAATTGCCGTGTGGTGACGGCAGAGCAAAATTGTCATCACCCTCCCATCACGAGCTCCATCCCTGAAGTTCACCAACACGTAAATCAAGCGGTTCAAAGATAACCGCCAGTTGTTGACAATTCTTCCATACGATAAAATATCAAAAACTGATGTTTAATATTAATCACCTGTTTATGTGTTGGTGAACTCCAGCCTAAGGCCCGAGTTCAGTTTTTGACAGATTTTCCATACGATAAAATGTCAAAAACAGACGGTTATCTTTTAATCGCCTGTTTAAGTGTTGGTGAACTGCCGTGTGGTGACGGCAGAGTAGAATACAATTGTCACCACCCCAAATCTCGCCTGTGGGTGTCGTACAAGGCGACTAAGGATAAATCAATTATGAGGAATGGGCAGCAGCGTTCCTTTTATACCACCTAGCAATAGCAATGCACTGCGACTTTTGTGCCCGATAAATGGCAATAGGCTCGCCACCTATTACATGGGACCTAACATAATGTGCGAAACGTGGGTGCTAGTTCACCTCTGCCTATCCCTTCGGGGATATAGGCGTGATTTATGTATGTATGAACTCCAGCCTAAGGCCCGAGTTCACCAACACGTAAAACAAGCGACTAAAAGTTAACCGTTCTTAAAGTTCTTCCATACGATAAAATGTCAAAAACTTAGTGTAAAGACAACAATGACTAGTCTATGGGACAGCGACGTTTTTTTATACCGCCTAGCAATATACTGCGAATCCTGGGCCCGATAGATGACAATAGGATCGCCCTCTATTACCTACTTGGGACCAAAAAAATTGATTATTGGCGAAACGTGGAATAGCCGAATTTTCTAGCTTCTAAAGCAGTCGTTATCATTTATTAAATACAAGAGAGACGCAACTCACAAAATACTTAGAAACATTGTGTATTCTAAATTTATGACAATAAGACTTAAAACAACCAAAACAAATTGCATGAATGCAATTTTGGGTTGTATCTTTTTTATATATAAAAAACAATATCACACTTGTCGTTATATAGAAAAGACATCAACGAACTCGAGTCTTATTTGGCACTTTTTCATCCACCTGAGAACGCTTCAGGATATCTTAGGAGTAAAAGGCATCATAATAAAAATTGTTGGTATCACTTTAGCTTCTTTAAGAGCCCTATTACAAATACTCAGACGGCTGGTGCATCGCATTTCGTAGTAATTTTGCAGTTATGTTTATCGTGTTTATCTATCTCAGATAGGATAATAAATTCTTGCTTAAAATTATAAAATCTTTATTCCTTATAAAGTAACAACTATTCTAGTATAAATGTTGCTCAATATATAATTGTTTAATAATTAATGTAATATATAATTTATTGTAGAAAGGAGATATTCACTTAAATCTTAATGCTTGATTCACGAAATCGAATTTTGTTTTTAGAATAGGATTTTTTTTCTATATTAAATCAATGATGTTTCAAAATTCCGAGGCCACTCCGAACTATTCGACTTTATTGCAGATAAAATTATATTTTTCATTTCATTTCATTTGCGTAGATCAGTAGTTCACTTCAGGGAGCTGAAAAAAGGGCCTCCGCGCATTTTATAAAATTCTTTCTCAACAATTTTTGGTTTAAAATTAAAAAGTTAAGCAAAATTTACTAAAACCGAGGCCACTACAAAATATGCCAATATCTATTCTACACTATTCACTAAGTCAAAATTGTCAATGTATTATTTTTTATGAGATCAAGAACGCCAAAATTGGCCATTTTACGCCAAAATCACAGTCAAAATGTAATATATGTCTTAAAGGCAGGCCACGAGACTGGCGAGAATATATCCATTTTCAAAATGGTTTTATACACGAGTGTACGTTTTAGGCAGTACTGCCAAAAACGGACCTACCTACCATTCCTGCTTGGCTAATAGCCAATGGCTATACCTTCCCTCAATGAAGTAAGTAGGTTATAAAACAATACATAAAACGAGGTTTTATATCAGTCTGTTTGAAACATTGCCCTGTTGTGTGTGATGTGGTGAAATACTGACCTTCTCTTCTGCAATTCCATGGTTGACAAGTACGGCGAGACCCTTCCCGCTAAGAGCCGTGAACAACTGATGCCCAATACGCTTCACCACTGACTTCATGGGACACACATCCGTGCCTGTAACAAAAACAAACACACATTGATTATTTATTGATTTTGCCACATTAAAATCTAACACGTATAATTAATTTTTGGATATTCCTATTAATTGTTATATATTGATATTAATTGTTAGCTATCTCAATAATAAATAAATGGTAAAAAAATATGTCAGATGAATATATATTTATTATTTATTTGATGATTAGGTAAATATTTCTATTAAGTATATTATTATACAAAGTACAATGAAAAAAAAAGACCTATATTTTTCTTTGTAACAATATAATACAATTAATAGAAAAATGTCTAAAGGTAGATTGTTTATCGAAAAAATCAAATTTTTTCATGACACATATACGCTTTATTGTAAAAACTTTTAATATGGCTAAATATTTCTAGCAATTCTTCAGCAAATATCAGTCATGTGGCCAAATTAAAGGTTTTTTATAAAAGAGTATTTTTTTTAAAGATCACCATTAAATTATTAATGTTACAAAAATAATTGATTAGTATGTTATGGTAATAAAATTACCATTAGGACAAAAAATAAAAGTACCTAATTAGTATTAGTTTAAGATTCACCTACGTAAATAATATCACTTTATGATCGTTCATTAAAAGACTGATCTTTGCGAATTTTGTTTGAAATATTAACGCCTTCGCCACTATTCCATCGAGGTTTGCTGTATCGAAACATTATAGTTCCATGATTGGTTCAACGGTTTTGAAAAAACCGTTTTTATTTTATATTATAAGACACATAAAGATTGTTTATATTTTGTCTCAAGTGAGGTAAAGTGTTGTCTAGTTTGGCATGCTGGCCACAGTACCACGCCCAACAGTGTCGATGAATAGCCGTAATGCCCCCTGTTCACCTCGTGTTGCTCAACACGAACAAAATATTGAGAGCCGTTCCGACTTAGTCGAAGGCTTGGCCGTGATATGGTTCTCTTGATAGCCTTTTCTCATCAGTTAACAGTTAGTTTAGTAAATATTACCTAACTACAACTAAAGTGCACCGAGCGACATTGAATAGAAACATATATTAGTATGTATTTTAAAATAACAGGTGCGTAGGTATACTTGCTTATATAGGGGAAAGTAGGGTCAATTGAACCATTTGTTAAATGAGACAGGCAAGTAAATTCCAGCATTTGCAGTATTTTATTTTCTGGTTAGAAAAAGAATTTCGAAAAATTATGATCTTGAGGCGGGAATCGAACCCGCGTCCGCTGCTATCCGGGCAGGTGCCTGACCGCTCGGCCACCCAAGACACTAATTAACTTGCCGAAATTCTTCTAACCTTTACACTTCACGTTGTAAGCCAACGGGTACCCTCGCAATGTAGAAATAAATTTCAAACATTCCAAAGCAGATATTTTTACAAATACCGTGCGTTCGGTTAAGCTTGGGTTTGCTTTATAAACTATTTGATTTTAATTTTAACATTATATAAATGTTAGAAAAATTAGTACAAAGATTTTAATGGTTAGAAAAAGAATTTCGAAAAATTATGATCTTGAGGCGGGAATCGAACCCGCGTCCGCTGCTATCCGGGCAGGTGCCTGACCGCTCGGCCACCCAAGACACTAATTAACTTGCCGAAATTCTTCTAACCTTTACACTTCACGTTGTAAGCCAACGGGTACCCTCGCAATGTAGAAATAAATTTCAAACATTCCAAAGCAGATATTTTTACAAATACCGTGCGTTCGGTTAAGCTTGGGTTTGCTTTATAAACTATTTGATTTTAATTTTAACATTATATAAATGTTAGAAAAATTAGTACAAAGATTTTAATGGTTAGAAAAAGAATTTCGAAAAATTATGATCTTGAGGCGGGAATCGAACCCGCGTCCGCTGCTATCCGGGCAGGTGCCTGACCGCTCGGCCACCCAAGACACTAATTAACTTGCCGAAATTCTTCTAACCTTTACACTTCACGTTGTAAGCCAACGGGTACCCTCGCAATGTAGAAATAAATTTCAAACATTCCAAAGCAGATATTTTTACAAATACCGTGCGTTCGGTTAAGCTTGGGTTTGCTTTATAAACTATTTGATTTTAATTTTAACATTATATAAATGTTAGAAAAATTAGTACAAAGATTTTAATGGTTAGAAAAAGAATTTCGAAAAATTTTGATCTTGAGGCGGGAATCGAACCCGCGTCCGCTGCTATCCGGGCAGGTGCCTGACCGCTCGGCCACCCAAGACACTAATTAACTTGCCGAAATTCTTCTAACCTTTACACTTCACGTTGTAAGCCAACGGGTACCCTCGCAATGTAGAAATAAATTTCAAACATTCCAAAGCAGATATTTTTACAAATACCGTGCGTTCGGTTAAGCTTGGGTTTGCATTATAAACTATTTGATTTTAATTTTAACATTATATAAATGTTAGAAAAATTAGTACAAAGATTTTAATGGTTAGAAAAAGAATTTCGAAAAATTATGATCTTGAGGCGGGAATCGAACCCGCGTCCGCTGCTATCCGGGCAGGTGCCTGACCGCTCGGCCACCCAAGACACTAATTAACTTGCCGAAATTCTTCTAACCTTTACACTTCACGTTGTAAGCCAACGGGTACCCTCGCAATGTAGAAATAAATTTCAAACATTCCAAAGCAGATATTTTTACAAATACCGTGCGTTCGGTTAAGCTTGGGTTTGCTTTATAAACTATTTGATTTTAATTTTAACATTATATAAATGTTAGAAAAATTAGTACAAAGATTTTAATGGTTAGAAAAAGAATTTCGAAAAATTATGATCTTGAGGCGGGAATCGAACCCGCGTCCGCTGCTATCCGGGCAGGTGCCTGACCGCTCGGCCACCCAAGACACTAATTAACTTGCCGAAATTCTTCTAACCTTTACACTTCACGTTGTAAGCCAACGGGTACCCTCGCAATGTAGAAATAAATTTCAAACATTCCAAAGCAGATATTTTTACAAATACCGTGCGTTCGGTTAAGCTTGGGTTTGCTTTATAAACTATTTGATTTTAATTTTAACATTATATAAATGTTAGAAAAATTAGTACAAAGATTTTAATGGTTAGAAAAAGAATTTCGAAAAATTATGATCTTGAGGCGGGAATCGAACCCGCGTCCGCTGCTATCCGGGCAGGTGCCTGACCGCTCGGCCACCCAAGACACTAATTAACTTGCCGAAATTCTTCTAACCTTTACACTTCACGTTGTAAGCCAACGGGTACCCTCGCAATGTAGAAATAAATTTCAAACATTCCAAAGCAGATATTTTTACAAATACCGTGCGTTCGGTTAAGCTTGGGTTTGCTTTATAAACTATTTGATTTTAATTTTAACATTATATAAATGTTAGAAAAATTAGTACAAAGATTTTAATGGTTAGAAAAAGAATTTCGAAAAATTATGATCTTGAGGCGGGAATCGAACCCGCGTCCGCTGCTATCCGGGCAGGTGCCTGACCGCTCGGCCACCCAAGACACTAATTAACTTGCCGAAATTCTTCTAACCTTTACACTTCACGTTGTAAGCCAACGGGTACCCTCGCAATGTAGAAATAAATTTCAAACATTCCAAAGCAGATATTTTTACAAATACCGTGCGTTCGGTTAAGCTTGGGTTTGCTTTATAAACTATTTGATTTTAATTTTAACATTATATAAATGTTAGAAAAATTAGTACAAAGATTTTAATGGTTAGAAAAAGAATTTCGAAAAATTATGATCTTGAGGCGGGAATCGAACCCGCGTCCGCTGCTATCCGGGCAGGTGCCTGACCGCTCGGCCACCCAAGACACTAATTAACTTGCCGAAATTCTTCTAACCTTTACACTTCACGTTGTAAGCCAACGGGTACCCTCGCAATGTAGAAATAAATTTCAAACATTCCAAAGCAGATATTTTTACAAATACCGTGCGTTCGGTTAAGCTTGGGTTTGCTTTATAAACTATTTGATTTTAATTTTAACATTATATAAATGTTAGAAAAATTAGTACAAAGATTTTAATGGTTAGAAAAAGAATTTCGAAAAATTATGATCTTGAGGCGGGAATCGAACCCGCGTCCGCTGCTATCCGGGCAGGTGCCTGACCGCTCGGCCACCCAAGACACTAATTAACTTGCCGAAATTCTTCTAACCTTTACACTTCACGTTGTAAGCCAACGGGTACCCTCGCAATGTAGAAATAAATTTCAAACATTCCAAAGCAGATATTTTTACAAATACCGTGCGTTCGGTTAAGCTTGGGTTTGCTTTATAAACTATTTGATTTTAATTTTAACATTATATAAATGTTAGAAAAATTAGTACAAAGATTTTAATGGTTAGAAAAAGAATTTCGAAAAATTATGATCTTGAGGCGGGAATCGAACCCGCGTCCGCTGCTATCCGGGCAGGTGCCTGACCGCTCGGCCACCCAAGACACTAATTAACTTGCCGAAATTCTTCTAACCTTTACACTTCACGTTGTAAGCCAACGGGTACCCTCGCAATGTAGAAATAAATTTCAAACATTCCAAAGCAGATATTTTTACAAATACCGTGCGTTCGGTTAAGCTTGGGTTTGCTTTATAAACTATTTGATTTTAATTTTAACATTATATAAATGTTAGAAAAATTAGTACAAAGATTTTAATGGTTAGAAAAAGAATTTCGAAAAATTATGATCTTGAGGCGGGAATCGAACCCGCGTCCGCTGCTATCCGGGCAGGTGCCTGACCGCTCGGCCACCCAAGACACTAATTAACTTGCCGAAATTCTTCTAACCTTTACACTTCACGTTGTAAGCCAACGGGTACCCTCGCAATGTAGAAATAAATTTCAAACATTCCAAAGCAGATATTTTTACAAATACCGTGCGTTCGGTTAAGCTTGGGTTTGCTTTATAAACTATTTGATTTTAATTTTAACATTATATAAATGTTAGAAAAATTAGTACAAAGATTTTAATGGTTAGAAAAAGAATTTCGAAAAATTATGATCTTGAGGCGGGAATCGAACCCGCGTCCGCTGCTATCCGGGCAGGTGCCTGACCGCTCGGCCACCCAAGACACTAATTAACTTGCCGAAATTCTTCTAACCTTTACACTTCACGTTGTAAGCCAACGGGTACCCTCGCAATGTAGAAATAAATTTCAAACATTCCAAAGCAGATATTTTTACAAATACCGTGCGTTCGGTTAAGCTTGGGTTTGCTTTATAAACTATTTGATTTTAATTTTAACATTATATAAATGTTAGAAAAATTAGTACAAAGATTTTAATGGTTAGAAAAAGAATTTCGAAAAATTATGATCTTGAGGCGGGAATCGAACCCGCGTCCGCTGCTATCCGGGCAGGTGCCTGACCGCTCGGCCACCCAAGACACTAATTAACTTGCCGAAATTCTTCTAACCTTTACACTTCACGTTGTAAGCCAACGGGTACCCTCGCAATGTAGAAATAAATTTCAAACATTCCAAAGCAGATATTTTTACAAATACCGTGCGTTCGGTTAAGCTTGGGTTTGCTTTATAAACTATTTGATTTTAATTTTAACATTATATAAATGTTAGAAAAATTAGTACAAAGATTTTAATGGTTAGAAAAAGAATTTCGAAAAATTATGATCTTGAGGCGGGAATCGAACCCGCGTCCGCTGCTATCCGGGCAGGTGCCTGACCGCTCGGCCACCCAAGACACTAATTAACTTGCCGAAATTCTTCTAACCTTTACACTTCACGTTGTAAGCCAACGGGTACCCTCGCAATGTAGAAATAAATTTCAAACATTCCAAAGCAGATATTTTTACAAATACCGTGCGTTCGGTTAAGCTTGGGTTTGCTTTATAAACTATTTGATTTTAATTTTAACATTATATAAATGTTAGAAAAATTAGTACAAAGATTTTAATGGTTAGAAAAAGAATTTCGAAAAATTATGATCTTGAGGCGGGAATCGAACCCGCGTACGCTGCTATCCGGGCAGGTGCCTGACCGCTCGGCCACCCAAGACACTAATTAACTTGCCGAAATTCTTCTAACCTTTACACTTCACGTTGTAAGCCAACGGGTACCCTCGCAATGTAGAAATAAATTTCAAACATTCCAAAGCAGATATTTTTACAAATACCGTGCGTTCGGTTAAGCTTGGGTTTGCTTTATAAACTATTTGATTTTAATTTTAACATTATATAAATGTTAGAAAAATTAGTACAAAGATTTTAATGGTTAGAAAAAGAATTTCGAAAAATTATGATCTTGAGGCGGGAATCGAACCCGCGTCCGCTGCTATCCGG